>NQYQ01000001.1:826850-844042 GCA_003055925.1 Escovopsis sp. Ae720 | reverse complement strand
AGGGGCAATACTCACGTATGAAGAGATCTGCGTCGCAGGGTACGTCGCAAACTCCGTGGGCGTCTCGTAGTCATCACAATCCGTGTTGACCACGGCCGAACAAAAGTCCAGCCCATCCTCATACAGCGACGTGTACAAGTCATCGTAAGTGCACGACTCGGAGCCCTGCGCCGCCGGCAACGCGCGCGCCCCGTAAAGGATCACCGGTGAAAGAATCAGCCAGCGCATCTTCGCAGGCCACTGGCAGATCGAAGGAAGAACGAGTGTGTAGGGTTTCTCGACAATGGGTCGATTCCGTGATGCCCTGCCTCGTTTTGTCCAAGCAGCATGTCGCCGCAGTGAAGACCCCCTTTTATATCACGAGCCTCCTGGCTGTGGTCCCAATGGGCCTTGCACGTCCTACAGCTGCCAGCAACGTCGTGCGGCGTCGTATGGCAGACTTGAGACATCGTGTAGCGTTGACTCGAACGCCCAACCAGACGGAGTCGAACCCAGGCGAGGTCTCCGCGCGCCGTGAAGCGCTCAACGGTTCACGTTTCCCATAAGCCGTTGCGTGTTATGTACTCAACTCTTTCGGAATCATCAGAACAAGGTCTCGATCACTAACGGGCATGGATGATCGCTCAGCCATCCCTCTTCACCAAAGAAGCCATCACCTGATCTCGACGCGGGTCGAGACTTTGCCCTCGCCTCCCCCCCTTGATAACCTTGGGTAGCGATCTTCCTTCATCCAGTATTGATCCTCTTGATCAAGCTGGGGTCCCCTATGCAGATGTCAGTCACAGCCAAGAATCACGCCCAACACCGCCCTGACTCAACTCAAAGCTTCCAAGACCGGCTCATCTGGCACATTAAGGACTTCAGCCACATCCGCGTCCACGTCCCACTCAGGAGCCCAAGAGAGCGCACAATCTCAGTGCGACCCCATTCACCCAGATCCCCTGCGCCCGTGCCTGGCGATCCAGTACCCCCCTCGCCGGCGGCACACAAGAAGTGCGCGTCGCACGTGTGCGCTGCTTCCGAGGGGCGCCAAAACGAGACAATCCTCACATTGGCCAATCTGGGTCCAGGTGAGCGGGAACACCCACCCCGGCATGGCCACAAGATGAGCCATTTGAACCGAGCCGGCTCGCTTCCTGTGAACGTCCTCGAGGTGATGGGCCCCGGTATGCACGGACTCTGCGTATTCGATGCGGGCCTTCATGAGTTCTCACAAGGGGGAAAGGGGGATGGGAGTGATAAGAAATGGATCAGCCTTTCTGTCTTGTACTCGTGCTTCTTCTGCCTCCCGAACTATTTCTCCTGAAAGGTATCAAAACTTCTTCGTCTCATCGTGACGATGACAATGCGGGCCTGGGGGGAAAGTCCAGACCACACCATCGTCCTTCCCTCGTCGTGCCATCTCGCGACCATCGTCTTCCGTTGTGCCCCCCTTCAAACAGCGCAACTTCCCCTTTTCGGCCCACTGCACTGCCGCCTGCTGAGCCGGCACCGTTACCTCATGACCAGCGACGTCGTATGCCCGGAAATGGCCGGTTTCTGCTGCTGCTGCTGCTGCGTCGCAGATGGTCGGTCAATGAAGTCCTTGTTCTCGATCGTGACACTCTTTGTCATATGGTTGACTTTGTACACGCCGACCAGGCGCGAAGCAAGCTCAAACATGTTGTTTCGCAAGGAGATGACAATAAATTGGGCATTCTTCGTGCGCTCCTTGATGTAGTTTGCGACAATGGAGACCTGTAGACCTCGTTAGCCCACTCCCCCGAAAACAAAACAACCATCTCCCGTTCCCAAGCACATCGTGTGATCTCGACGTCGAAATATGATGATTATACCGATCGGCAAGTCGACGCGGGTGAGGAAGAGCAGAATGGGTTGGTGAAAGAGGGGTGGGGGCAAATTGCAACTCACGTTTCGAAAGTCGAGGGCGGCATCGATCTCGTCCATGACATAGAGCGGTGTGGGCTTGTAGTGGTGCAGCGCGAACACCAATGCAAGACTGCTCAGGGTCTTCTCGCCACCAGAGAGGTTTCCAATGTTCTTCCAGCTCTTCTTCGGCGGCATCACGCTGAACAGGATGCCCTCGCTGAAGGGGTCCAGACTGTCCACGAGCTCCAGCTCGGCGTTGCCCCCCATGGTGATCATCTGGTACATCTCCTTGAGCCGCAAGGAGATGACGCTGAAACCCTCCATGAAGCCCTCGAGCCGCAATCGCCGAAGGTCGTCGCACCTCTTCTTGGCGGCGTCACGCTGTGCTATGGCCGCCTGAAGGTCCGACGAGCGTGAAGCATGCTCCTCGACTCGTCGGCGGTATTCAGCCAGTACGCCCAGGTCCACGTTGACGTTTTGAGTCTTCTCCTCCAATGCCGCAATCTCCCCCTTAAGTGTTTCTTTGTTCATGTCGGCCAGCTCATCGGGCGTGTACCTTGGTAGCTCGTGGGACTCGCTCGCCCGTGGTGCCTGCGATTGCTCGCCATCTCCCTCGGACGGTTCGTCTGACAGATCTGTTTCCTCAGCCGGGGCGTCTTCCATCTCGACATCGTCGTTGTCGGGCGTCGCGGGCCTTTGCTTGGGTTCAGGCCTGGACTGAGAATTGCCCACAAGATCATCGAGATTCTGGAGGACCAGCTTGGAGAGCTTCTCGCCCCAGTATCGATGCCGCTTCTGGTTCTCCACCAGGACCTTCTGGTTCTCCTCGAGCTTGTTGCGCATCTCAATCTCCACAGCTCGGGTCTCATTCAGCTCCGCCGTCTTTTCGTCCAATTCGTTCTTCAACGTCTTCAGCCCCTTCTTGATGGCGGTCAATTGCTCCTGCGCCTCATCGACTTGAGCTTTCAACTCTTCAGCCTTTTCGTCCTGGTTATTGATATCATGCTCGAGTGTCTCGAGCTCTCGAATGGCGGCCTCCAATTCCTTGGACGCTTTCGCTTGGTCCTTGTCGAGCTTGACCTTCTGCTTCTCAGCCTTTGCTTTCTGGACCTCGGCATTGGAGATCTCCTCGTTGTGCGAGATAATCTCTTCCTTCATGGAGTCGATCTTCGCCCGCTGAGCTCGCAACTTCTCTCCGCCGACCTCCATGATCTTGTCTTGGAGGGCCTTGATCTCATCCTCCACGCTGGCAGTCTCGCCGTGGAGCCTGTCAAGCTCTGCATTGAGCTTCGCGACCTCCTTCTGGAGCGTCGCGATCCGCTTAGAATCCGACGCCGAAGGCTGATACTCCTTGCTGACCTCCTTGATGCGTCGCTCGACATCGGCGAGGTTCCGCGCCGCACTCTCCATCTCCAGCCCGATCTTCTGCATTTTGGTCTCGAGATTGGGGATCTGCTGGTTGAGCTCTCTGAGTCGACCCTCACATTCCCGCTGATACTCCTGGAACTCCTGGAACTTGCTCTCCCAAGCATCGCGATCCTCCTCGAGCTTCGCGACGTGCTCCTTGGTGGTATCCGCGACAAGCTTCGACGACATGAGGCCCTTCTTGACCGTTGTGCCACCACCTGACATCGTACCCGATTTGTCGATGAGCTCGCCGTCGAGCGTCACGACCCGCCATCTCTTGGCGCCGTAAGCGATGCGGTTGGCCTGGGCAAGGTCCGTGGCGACCAAGGTATCCTGCATGGCATGATAAAAGGCGGGCCGGAATTTGTCCTCCTTCGCCTTGACGAGGTCGAACAGGCGCGGGGCATTCTCTGGCGTCTGAATCGGTGAGAGCTCCCGCGACCGCAGCTTGTCCAGACAGATGAAGTTTCCGCGACCCAAGTTGTTCTTGCGCAGGTACTCGATGCACTGCTGACCAGCGTCCACAGTCTCGGTCACGAAGTTGTCGAGGGCGGGGCACGCCGTAGAGACAGCCACGTCGTACTTCTGGTCAATGGCTCCTAGATTTCCAAGACGCCCATGAAAGCCATCGATGCGGCCAGATTCCTTCATGCGCATGAGCGCAGTCAGAACATTGCCTCTCGTCTGGTTGCTCGACAGGCTCGAGCGAGCTTCGTCGGCCTTTTGGCGGGCATTGGAGATCTTTGTGCGGATCTTTGGCTCCTGATCCGACAGGATCTTGAGTTCCGACGTCATGTTCTCGGCCTCCTTGATCAATTCTTCCTTCTCGGCCTGGCATGCCTTGAGCTCCTTGGCCTTGGCCTTCTTCTCCTCGTGGATAGAGGCTACCTTGGCCTCGAGCTCCTCCAGGGCAACAGCGCCAGCGTTGGCCTTCTCCTGCAAGATGTTCATCTCACTCTCGGCGACCGCTATGGCTGACTGCGTATTGTTGATCTTCTCCTTCCAGGGCTCCAACGACTTCTGCTTGACCGCTATCTGGTCAGAGAAGACCTGGGTCTTGCCCTTGAGGCTGTCCCGGATCTTGTTGAGCTCAGCCTCTTCCTTCTTGACCTCCCGCTCCAGCTCGGTGATCTCCTCTGCACGCGAAGCCATATCGGAGGTGCATTGCTCGATGGTCTCGTCAGCCTCGACCATAGACGTTTGCGCATTCGCCATGGTCTTCTCGAGCTTCGTCTGCTTGTCGCCGAGGAACTTCTTCTTCTCGTCAAATTTGACGCGCTCCTGCTCGAACTTGGCCAGTTCCTTGGCGAGTGCCTGCGTCTGCTTTTCTTGAGCTTCGCACTCCTTGCTGCTCTTGCCGAACTGTTTCTCGAGTTCCTTGATGTGCTGTTGGCTGCCTTGATGCTTTTCGAGCTCTGCCTCGAGGTGGGCTTGCATTTGGCCAATTGCCTCTTCAGTCACCGTCAGATTGTCGCTGCACTCCTGGATGTACAGTTGGTAGAGCGCGGACTGCTTCATGACGAGCTCGTTCTCGTCCTGGATGTAAGCGAGCGCCTTGTCCTTCTTGTCCTCGAGGCTGTTCCTCTCCTTTTCGACGTGCTGGACACGGCCGCTCTTCTCGATGCAGACCTCGTTGAGCCCTTCCACCTCGGTCGCTGCCTCCTCAATGGGCGTCTTATATTTGGAGGTTCCGATGATATCCTCGAGGTACTCCAGAAGACCGTCCTCGTGCTCATTGGCGGCCTTTGGCTTCATCTGGGCGATCGACTCGACCTCGCCCTGGAGGATGAGAAAACGCTTGTGATCGAGATCGACGCCGCGGTCACGCAGCAGCGTGGTGACGACGGTGAAGTTGGACTCCTTGTTGTTGATGTAGTACTTGCTCGAGTTGTTTCGGAACGCCTTTCGGGAGATGATGAGCTCGGAGTCGGGTATTACGGCAGGGTCACCGCCGGGCTAGGCACATTGTCAGTCTCTCGCTCCTGAGGTATATTTCATGCTTCCACGCCAACAACGCACCCGATCTAGGACCTCCTGAAAGTGGACCGAGACCTCGCAGTATTCCAGGTCAGGATAGCGAGCCGAGTTGTGAATGAGCGCGGAGATCTTGCCCTGGCGCATCTTGCTGGCCCTGAAGCCGAAGACGAAGAGCAGGGAGTCGATCACATTCGACTTTCCAGAGCCGTTGGGCCCGACGACGGAGGAGAATGAGGCATGAAAGGGACCGACTTCCTGCCGGCCAGCGTAACTCTTGAAGTTGGTCAGGATCAGATTTGTAATGACAATGCGAGGCTTAGGTGTGTTGTCTTGAACAATTGGAGCAGCAGCGGAGCGCGACTTGATCACAATGTCCATGGGCTTCTCCAGAACAGTCTCCATCGGGTTGACTGGTCTGAGGGCGGCCTGTGTGGTTTCCATGGACAAGGCATCTGCTCCATTCGAACGTCGGCCGGTCGGGGTTGTGTCTTTGAGCTGCTGAGAGGTCTGGGGAGACGGGGGCTCTTGTTTCGGCGCCCGCCGAGAGGTCGCTTTTGGCTTCGAGGCGGTCGTCGTACGCGATTGTCGAGGCGTGGTCTCGGCTTTGGGCGTCGCTGGGCTTCTGGGCGTCGAGGGTTCCGCGAAGGAGGTGTCGCTCACGATGGACCTGCGCGATGCGGTGCTTCTTCGCGTCCTCGGCGAGGCATCTGCCATGGAATTCTCCAGCCCCGTGGCCTGTTGCTGGCTAACTAGGCTATAGTCCTCGCTGGCAAGAGAACTGCGCGAGGCCATGCTCGTCCGCTGTCGGGTCGCCCTTGTTGGCATCGTCTCGTTCTGGTCGGGGACCGTGCTCGCGGCTGCTCGTCTCGTCCGACGCGCTTGCGCCGGCGCGGGCGGCGAGGCGACCTGCGACAGAATGGAGTCGTCTCGATCGCCCAGTTGGCTCAGCTCGTCGTCGTCATTCTGGGTCGCGACCGGTGCGGCGGCGACCGGGTTCTTTCGTGGGCGCCCGCGGGGCCGAGGAGCTGCTTGTTCCGGTGCCGGTGCCGGTGCCGATGTAGATGCCGATGGCGCGGGGGCTGGAACGGATGCCGACTGCGTCGATCTACGCACAGTCCTAGTCGTTCGTGGCCGCGAGGCAGGCTCGGGGGAATCATCGTGGTCGGCGGTTTGGGTGGACACTCTCGAGATCTCGTCTTCGTCATCGGAGTCTTTGACGATGCGCCGACCGGCAACGCGTCGTGATGACCTGACCGGGATGGAAGCGGACATGGTAGAAGAGGAAGAGGCCCGGCGTGGTGGGCGAGCGGGAGAAGGAAGATGAAAAGGGAGAGCCTCTGTGACCTGTGGGTCGCGGAGTTTGAGTTTAGGAATGAGGCCTGTCGATGAGCATGAGCATCGACGTATCGGGACTCGTATGAGTACTCGTACTACTCGTAGTCGAGGGCGATGGGACCCCGCCAATGCAGCCTGCAATCAAGGTTTAAGTGCCAGTGGAAACTGGAAGTTCACGATGCGTGCGTGTTTTGTAAACAAAGACGGTACGTACCCTTTCCTACCCCGCGACTTTCCGATAGTACGGAGTACCGGGTACTTCAAGTGGACTCTTCAACTTCGTGCAATCAAGAACTTCAGAGTGTGCACAGGTGAGCTGACCCTCTGGGCCTCTACGTAACTTCCACTACCTGACCTGCCACAATCACCTGACCTGACCTGACCCTGAGGTACATTGATCCCACCCGAGAAGTCACTCGCGCAGGCGAAGAGGTCACTACCTACTACTCCGTACCCCTGAGCGGACGCAGTGGATCAGAATCTGTGCATAACAACATGAACATAGGCGACCTCCCATTGGCTGGAGGGTTGATATGTATTGATATGTGATTGATGCAGCACGCACGTCCAGCCGCAGAGCTTCACCCCCTACCCTGTAGCTGTTCGACCTGCTGTCTGACCTCGACGCTGGATGGAACACCGACATACGGAGTACCCCATGGTCCCACGTGATTTCGAGATTCGCGCAATTGCTGCACTGTCGCGCGATAGAAAATCAACCTCAGTCCAGCCATTGAGAGCACCCGGTCCTGGTCTCGCTCCCATTGCGCGGTCGCCCTGCTTTGGCCTCGCTCTTCTCATTCCTATAGACTTCCTGCGAGATCAATCCCTGCCGACATGAACGTCACGCAGTTCCGAAAACTGTTCCCCACGGGGATGCAGATGCCGTACGATCGCAAGCTCCAGCAGGACATCGAGGCGCGCCGCAAAGATGCCGGAGGCCAGCTCTTCATTGACAGAGTCCTGAAGGCCCTGGGCGTGACAAAAGGTATATCCCATCAAATTTTCCTACCCAGCCTCGGGAGACGAGGCATGGGCCAGCTCGGGTTACCTCTGGTGATCAAGCCCTAATCCTTCGCAGCGAAATACCCTCCCAAGAACGACACGGGCGTCCGACAGCTCCATCAGCAGATCTGCGAGGCCAGCATGGCAGCGCACCACAAGCTCTCCTTGCTGTACTACGTCTTCCTCGACTACGACCTCGCCAACTCCGATCCCCTCCCGTCCGAGGCCTTCGCCGAGAAGTCGGGCATGCCGCGGGGCTACCAGATCTTCATGAAGGGCCTGTGGCACATGGATCGCGAGGAGTTCTCGGTCCGTCATCTCCCCTCAGTCCCTCTCACTGAATCGATCCCGGCCGATGCATCAACAGCCGAGAACTGACTGTCTTCCTCCAGAACGCCCTCGAGTACATCACCCACCCCTCGCTCATCGCCGACTTCGCCGACGACATCATCACCGTCCTGGTCGAGCGGGCGCCCGCCAACGACTACAGCCTCGCCCTGTCCTACTACTACTCCGTGCAGCCGAGCCTCAAGTCCCCCAAGGCCCTCGAGTCCCTCTTCACCGCCATGGTCCTCACAAACGTCGCCGAGGCGCTCTTCTTCTCCCGCACACACCCCGAGCACGTCCGGGAAGCCCTCTTCCGCCAGCTGGTCGCCAAGAGCCTCGAGGGCGCTCCGTCGGGCCAGGCCGCCGAGCACGAGCTCGCGTTCCTGCCGCTGGAAAAGGCCGAGGAGGCGTGGCTCGAGGAGTACCTGCTGTCCGGGGAGGGCAGGAACCTGCGCAAGGGCAAGGACACCCTGCTGGTCCGCAAGATCGCCTCGGATCAGTTTGGCGACATCCGCAACCTCAAGGCGAGCGGCCAATGGGGCCCGGTGCTCGAGGGCATCAAGGCTGGGATAGGCGGCCAGAACGAGTAGGCGGAGGGCGAGGGGCGAGATCATGGGGGTAGTAAGGATTTGGATCGTGAAGTTTGCATAGCGTTGGCGTCCGTCTATAAATTTTTCTCATCGCGGGATGAAGAGACTACCAAAATCAATGGTCTGATGAATACACGAAAAAAAAGAAAGGGAGAGAAAACAATTCCAAAGATCATATCCATCGTCTATTGAGCCTTCTTTCCACGAGACGACGCCTTCGCCTTGGCAAACGTATCAGAGATGACACGAGCGCTCTGGACGACCAGCATCAGGGGAATGACGATCCAGAAGGCGTTGCAAAGGAAGTAGTAGGCCCAGAAGTAGAACCTCTCGGGCCGGCAGTAGACCACCGCGTTGACGAACTCCTGGTACGCGCAGATGGCATAGTACAGGACGTCGCCGTAGATCTGGCCGACGCTGACGATGAGCTGGAAGACGTGGCGCAGCGGGTGGTCGGCGACGATCATGTAGACGAGGGCGAAGGACAGGGGCCCCCAGAGCAGCGCGGTGACGGACTCCATGCACACCATGAAGGGGTCTTGGATGAGGTAGCGCGAGTCCGAGAGGGCGTACTCCTTCCAGAGTTGGCCGAAGAGGTCCGTCTTGCTGGCCATGTCGAAGGAGTTGACGGCGTAGTATCCTAGGACAAACAGGTCAGTCCGTGGGTCTTTGGAGAAGGGTGGATCGGACGAAGGTTTCTTGGGTCTCTTACCTTCAAAGAAGAAGTGGATGCAGCCGCAAAGGGCGAACCACATGGCGGCGAGGGTGTCCGCCTTGGAGATGGACGGCCTGCTCCGCTTGACGACGAGCAGTGTCGCGAGGAAGACGACGGCGCTCCCGGCTGCGAAGCGGAGGACGAGATCGAAGGCGTTCATTGTGTTGGGGACGTAGCCTGGCATCTCGATACCGAAGGGATAATAGGGGTGGAGGGCCGCCGCGGGGGCATCCTCGCCGTCATGCAGGTTACTACCAGAGTTGTTCATGGTGGGCGGTCGAGGCTGGGAAGACGAGACGATGTCGGGAGAAAGTTGAGATTCAGCAGAGGATAGGTACTCCGTAGATCGAGAATCACTTCCAAGGAGAAAAATGGTCTCCTTTTAAAGCCCCCGAGGCTCCGAGAGGCAATCCGTCACCCCTGAAAGGCCCGATGATGAAGTTTGGCCTCATCGTGAATGAAACTTGCGAGTACGATGCTATAGCGTGGAAGCTCGTGACGTGATTGGTCAGGACGAGGCGTCTTCGGGATGACGCTGCGAATACGAGACTTCCAAGTTCGGTGACGGCATCGAGGGATCTTCTGGTCAAAACCCATCCATTTTCTTGCTTTCTCCAAGTTCAATTTCGAAGTAAAGACAGGCTTGATTCATCGTGGCCCCTTTGCTTCGAGGGAAAAAAAAATTCAATCTACAAATTCTGGTTGCAATTGATCTTTGTGACTCTTCCGAAAACGAGATCGGATATCGTCGCTTTCGATGCCGAATACGAAAGCGAAGGGGAAGATACTTACCGAGTACCTGTACTCAGTGCTACCCTGTACCTCGCTGAGCCACATGGATCAATCCATCAATTCCATCATGACTCGCCTCAAATCGAAAAATCACTTCAAATCCAATCTTTCCTTACTCTCCCCCAGCTTCACAATGCGACTTCACGATGCCGTCTTCGAGATGGATTCATGAAGTCGACTTTTTGCAGACATTTGCATTCTTGGAGCAACTTATAATCTTCGCCATCAGATCTTCGGCAGCGTCCTTGATCAACTACTCGGCAGTGGCTGGGGGGGGAGGGGGGGGGGCTGCACTTGGGATCAACACGAAGATGAGACGAACCGGGCTGCGCAAGCCTCAGTTCGCATTCCAGAGCATGTCTCAAGATCATGACGACTCGTTATTGATGCTTCATCTCATGAGAAGGGCAGATACGGGGATCCAGTGACTGCGCTGACACGAGAAATCTCAGATGCCCGAGTCATTTCGAAGTTGGTGATGGAAGGCCATCAATGTCATCCACCTCTCGCATCTTCGACCACTGAGAGACTCAAAGGCGGCACGAGCAGCTACTATTTTACGGTGTCGATGGATGAGCAGCAGACGTCTTCATGTCACTGACTGCCCACGATTCATGAGAGCCTCGCCGAATCCTTTCTGCAGCCTCCACGGATCCAAGCCCATCCACAGCCCCTTCATTGCGGCTCAAGCCCTGACATCGGCCAAGAGAATCGAGAAATGAGACCATCATGCCCCGTAACGTTCCCTCGAACATCGAGGCTTGTGCCGTCACGCAACGTTCTCCCGATCCTGCTGCTGCTGCTGCTGCTGTTGTTGTCCTACCCAACGCCCCCACGCCCCTCGAGGGATCAGCAATGCCGGGCAAGGTGAATCATGCCGTGCTTTTCCCAAGATCTGCACCAAATCGTCCAGGACTGGCCCTGGACGAGGGACATGGGTCTTGTTCAGCTCGGCAATTGTCGCCTTTCCCCAGGAGGCTCCAGGAGTCTGTCGAAACACCTCGCATTTCAACATCCTCATCATGACTTAGAACGGCTCTTCGAACGAGCGGCTCGCGTGGATCTGGAATGCCCCTCGGTAGGAGCTCCTCGTCCAGACTCCGGGTTTTCATCATCCTTCCGTGCAGTGCCACAGGGCGAGCCTCGTCGTATCTGCGTGTCTCAAAATAGAAAGACATCCATCTACCGGCATCCCCGCAAGATCCTTCAAAGCCGAGCACGCATCCCCTTATAAGTCGCTGGTCCTTCTAGACCAGACGCTCCGTGGTCTTATGAATCTGTCACCAGACTCCCTATCCATCCCCTTCGAATCATCGTCATGACTGCGACCCAAGACTCAGATCGGATGCCCGCTTCCGAGAGCCAGTTGGAGCAAGGGCAGCAAGACAATGACGCCCCGGTTCAGGAGTCGAAGCTGATGAGGGTGTACGCCCATCCGTGGACGCAGATCCTCCTCATCAGCTTCATCTGCTTCTGCCTGCCAGGGGTACGTCCAGCCTCTCGGCATTTCAAAACATCAATAGACCCAAGGCGGGGGAGGGGGGGGGGAGGGAGGGACAGACAGAGACATTGATTGATCTGACCTCTGCCGCAGATGTTCAACGCCCTGACCGGGCTCGGGGGCTCCGGCCAGGTCGACTCGAGCGTCGCGGCCAACGCCAACGTCGCCCTCCTCTCCACCACCGCCGCCGTGGCCCTCTTCGTCGCCGCCCCGGTCTTCTCCTGGCTCGGCCCCCGCACCTGCTTCCTCGTCGGGGGCTGGACGTACGCCCTTTACTCCGGCAGCCTGCTCAACTTCAACCGCACCGGCAACGGGGCCTTCGTCATCGCCGCCGGCGCCGTGCTCGGCGTCGGCAGCGCGTTCCTGTGGATCGTCCAGGGCGCCATCATGACCACGTACGTCGAGGAGGCCCACAAGGGCCGCGCCATCGCCGTCTTCTGGCTCATCTTTAACCTCGGCGGCGGCATCGGCTCCCTCGCCTCCTTCGCCATCAACTACCACTCCTCGAGCAACTCCGTCTCCAGCTCGACCTACGTCGCCCTCATGGCCGTCATGCTCTTCGGCTGGCTCCTCGGCGTCTTCCTCTGCTCCCCCGCCCGCATCCGCCTCGCCCAGCTCCACCGCGCCGTCGAGCACGAGACCCACTCCCTGCGCGGCACCCTCGCCATGGCCGTCCGCACCATGACCCGCTGGCGCGTTGCCTGCATGATCCCGCTCTTCTTCTCCGCCAACGTCTTCTACAGCTACCAGCAGAACAACGTCAACGGGCTCACCTTCGACATCCGCACACGCTCCCTCAACAGCGCCCTCTACTGGATCGCGCAGATGTTCGGCGGCTTCCTCATCGGCACCCTGCTCGACCTGCCCGCCCTCGACCGCCCCAGCCGCGCCCGCCTCGGATGGGCCGTCGTCTTCGCCGCGGGCATGGCCATCATGGGCGGCGGGTACAGGTTCCAGAGGTGGCAGGACGCGCGCTTCGCCGCCGGCCACCAGCAGGACCTCGACTACCGCGACGGCCGCAACGCCACGGGGCCCATCTTCCTCTACATCTTCTACGGCATGTACGACGCCCTCTGGCAGGGCTTCTCGTACTGGCTCATCGGCACGGAGTCCAACAGCGCCGCACAGGCCGCGATCCTCACGGGGGCGTACAAGTCCTTCCAGGCCTGCGGGGGCGCCATGGCGTGGAGGATCAACGCCCTCGGCAAGAGCGGCATGACGCAGCTGGCCATGGACTGGGGTTTGTGCATCGGCTCCTTGGTCATTGCGCTGCCGGCTGTGTGGACGGTGTCGAAGACGACGGAGGCGGAGGACGAGTGGACGGCGGCAGTAGATGAGAAGCCCAAGTTGAAGGCCATGGATTGATGGCGTTTGATTAATCATGATGTTCCTTGCCGTAATGCCGCGGGAGGATGGAGTGACAATAGGCATTATCAATCTGATTTTATGATGACATTATGGGATGACCGTGAAGAATTAAAAGCAAGTGGAGGCGGAAAGAAAAGGGGAATTCTTAGTGCAAAGTAGCGCAAAAATTAAGGTAAGCAAAGGCTACTTATAAAAAGGAACAGGCATCATTGTTCGCCCTGAACTCAAGCGTTCTCGTCATCGAGTGTTTCCTTCGCCTCCCGCAGGCAGCTCCACAAAGTACGGTGCGTGCAACTCATGAGTGCCGCTAGTCGGCTCGGGCACCTCGGGCACCTTTCTCTCATCCATTGCGATTTCTTGATGATCTTCGAACTTGGCATGTGATTTCTTTCGGAAGAACAAAAACGCAACCAGACCGGCGAGCGCAAGAGCACCAACGGCGACGCCAGCCCCTATACCAGCCTTGGCGCCCGTGCTCAGACCCTGATGAGATCCCGTGTCAGTCGACGACGACGGCGTCGTCGTCGTCGCGGCCGTCGTCTGCGACAAACTGCCTGTCGGTCCTCTGTCTGCGTTCGTGGGTGCGGAGGTTGGGGAGGATGTTGGAATGTCGCTAGATTTGAAGTTGAGCTGGAACATGGGCGCCAACAGCACCATCGTCCGCGAGGCTGCCGCGCTGGCCACGGCACCATTGGTGGCGGTCGTCGTCGTGAAGATGATGTCCGGAAAGACGTGCGTCGCGACATTCGTCACGGTGGTGCCATCGCAGTCGGCGGTCAGGACCGGAGTGCTCGACGCGACTGTGGAGACGCAAGTGTTGCCGTTCCGATTGTCACAGGCGAAGCCGCTGGAGGTTTGTATTCAGTAAAGCATGCTCTTGGTCCATTGATACTATTCGCAGGTGTGAGGCGGAACGTACGACGGACAACACCCGATAGCCGTCTCTCCTTCGAAGAGGTTGAATTGCGTCGGCCAGTCTGGCCTCTGGCCATAGACCGCCGTGCAGGCCGAGATGTATCCCGAAGGACACGCCAGTCCCGGTGAGTAGAACCCCCACCCGGCGATCGGCCAGGCCGGAGAGGTCACTCCCGTCTTCGCTGGTGGCCAGCACGCCGTGTTGTCTCGCGGAGACCCGCCGTTGGCCGCGTTACACGATTGACCTGCGTAGGCCACAGCGCAGGTGGGACACTGAGGCATGTATTCTGTGCAGGTCTCGGGGATTGCCCACGTTGTCGTGAGAGGGCCCAGGTTTGTCCCGGGCTGATTCGTGATGGCCATGGCTAGCGATTTGGTCTGGACGAAGATTCTCGTTCACGGCAGCCCGGCCGGAGAACCCCTCTCAAAGGTGATTTCAGAGAGGGACGATGCCGACGAAAAAATGACTAAGTTGAGGATGGGGAAGGATCGATAAATGGTGAAGGATGCTCGCAATATCGCAGGCGCGTTTTTCAGCCCAGCACCCAATGCCATATTGCCCGCATGAATGGCAGCTGGTCGATCATTGCCCCTCGCGCTTCTTGGCCCAATCTTCAGCTTCGTCAAGTGCTGCGAAAGACCCTTGTTGGTTTGGCAGGGGCGCCAAGGGAGCCAATCGCGGAGGACCGAGCTGAACCTGCTGAACTCCTAGGGTCAAACCGGGGTCGTGATTCGGCAGAGCTTCCGCAGAGGATGATCCATGGTTCGACGGGGAAAATTCTGGTGCAAACCGCCCGAGCTTCTGGAATGATTCATCTTGGCTTTCCCCGGTGGGTTGGTAGCCTGGTTCCTGGGCCAAGTGTCATTAACGAGTCTTGCCGAGAGGGGGGCTTTCTCGTGAGCCAGGGTCGTCTGCGATTTCGAAGATGGGCAAATGACGCCCCCTGTGTGGACATGCTTGTTCTGGGAGCTCACCAGAAGTGGATCGTGCACATCACAAATCATCCATCTTCTTTTTCTGCGCCCTCAGCACAGCGTTATGGCGTTTTGCGTGATATTTCACATCATCCGGATAAAAGGGATTCCACACGGTGTCGCATATTTTGCACTCGGAGAATGCAGCCCTCGAGGATATGTTGAGCGTTGTTTGCACCTGTGTGGCAGACTTGACTTTGATCGGTCCACTTCGTTTGACGCCCTGATTCTCCTCGGGATCTTTTTGATAGTTGGCGCGGGTGGTGTTTGGAGCCGTGTTCTCCTTGGAGTTCATGATGAGCTGTTGATTGCCTTGGTTGTCGTCGTCTAGAACATCGGCCGGGTCGCGGCATGAGTTCACAGCCCGAATCTTCAGAAGGCGGGGCTGTTTTCTTCGTCGGATGTCCACGCCTGATGGAGATGCAGCGGCCGGGATCTCTGTGGAAGCTTCTGCTGACGATTCCGGAGACGCGGCCCGAATATGCGGTGGCGCTGGCTTGAAATAGCTCATGATCGATTCCCTCGCACTGCTTTCTTCGCCATGGCTCGACGTTAGGAGCATCTCTTGTCCTGTCTCTGACCCTGTCGAGGACGAAAACGGCATCCGCTCTGAACACTTAGTTTCGACTGCCGTGGGGTTGGTTCCACGGGAGTGGGGTACCTTCGCAGCCAGCCTCAGTCTCTTAGATGAGGGTTCAGGGGAGGACACTGGAACGGCGCATCGTCTGCCGTAGGTTCGCGTGGGCTTCGTGCGTTTCCGCAAAAGAGGGTCCTCTTCTTGGGATCTGGAAGGGTCAGTCGCATTCTGCCGTTTTTGCAGCAAGCTGGAGGAGGAGAGGATGACGTACACAGGGGCTTCTGGAGATGGGATGACCATCGCGGAGGCGTGCAACAGGTACCGGGCGGGCATCAAACCAGAATGGCTTTCTCTCCGAGATCACGATGCATTGATGATGCAGGGTCTGAAGAGCGAGAGGCACGAGCCTTCCCCCACGTGGAACCAGACGCGTCTCGACGCGTCCAATCCCACTTTACGCGTTCGCGATGTCACGTGGCATCGGATCGATCTCTCCAGCGACCAGGCCCTTCCTGCATCTGGATTGGAACTGGCGCTGGATCTGAGGTCACCCTGTGAGGACTTGGCACAGGCTCCCTCACGATGTGCCGGCATCGCGGCATCGCAGTATCGAAACGCTGCCAGTCTCATTGGCCCGATCTTGGAGCCTAAAATACGTCAGACGCCGCAGCGAAGCGAACGATGGGCCCGACAAGGAGCAAGCGTGGTGGAGGATGTCATGATATATGAATGGATTGATTCATTGTTCACCCATCAAGATCCCATCAAGTTCCCATCAACTCTTCATTGATTTCTTCATCAATGCAGCCGCATGCCGTTTCCTCAGGTTCCCCTCGTCGGGAGCGTCGTCCTTTCCTTCGGCGAGCAGGACCGTGTGCTCCTCCTGCGCAGGGGCGTCACCACCGCTGTCTGGCCCAACGACCCACGTCTTGACGACCTGCTTGACCTCTCGTGCGTCGACCTGCCTCTGCTTGGATTTCTCCATCCTCCACATATAGCCCGAATAGACCGCCACCTCTGCGATCGCGACGACGAGGCTGCCGCCCAAAGTCAGGAAGAGCCTCGACGGGGTGCTCCACCATCGCGCGGCGATCCAGAGCGTCGCTGCCACGCCGGCGATGCTGACGAGGAAGTTGATGATGAGCGTGACCTGCCGATGGATCTCGTTGACCGTCACCTCGTCGTCGCCCATGTCCGCGGCAGCGGAGGGGCGATTGACCTCGGCGAAAGCGTGGGAGGCATCGGCAAGGCCATTCCCGGACGCCTCATGGGCCGGGGGAGGGTTGATCATTCGCTGATACGATCGTTCGTCTTCCTCGCGGCGCAATCGAGCCATCAATGCCTTGTACTCCTCGGACTATTTGCAACCAGCAAGGCATCAGCGGGACGGCCTTTCGAAACGATCATTCGCTGCAGATCAAGGCAGGGCATCGACGAACCGGTTCCGGCTTTGGAGGCGGCGGCGGGATGTACACGTGGGAGCCTCGGAGCAGCTGCTCGAGGCTGTAATCCCTGGACGCATCTCCAGCCCCCAAGCGGTTCCAAAGATCGATGATCTGGCCGTGGGATATAGGCTGACCGACGGCAGGGTCGCACAACGATGGCTCGCTCGCAGACTTTCGCCCGGTGGATGTCTCGGCATCAGTTTCCGAGGCGTCGCGCAGGTCGTCCAGCTTCTTGAGCCCGTCCACGACGGACTGGGTCATCGTGAGAAGCACCATGGCTGGGCCGTCTGCACACGATCATCCGATGACAGTCGAATACGAGGTGCATTGCGGACAAGGTCGGAACCTGATTGGCGACGGCCGCGACGGCGACGACGGCGACGACGGCGATGAC
>NQYQ01000001.1:808417-824114 GCA_003055925.1 Escovopsis sp. Ae720 | reverse complement strand
GGATGGAGGACGTGCAAACATACACAGATGCACGAGCGTGGCGCAAGTGACGGCTTGATGGCTCTGGAAAAAACGCAAAAGAGAGCGGCCTGGCCTGCTGTTCGAAGCGGGGCGCCAGGTAATGAATCGTCGACTTGGAGCACATACCCGAGGAGAGCACGGGGACGATCAGGATTGCTTTTTCTCTTCCACACGGCCCCATGCTCGCAATTTTTTTCTTCGACAGTAGATATATATCTGTATACTACTACTCTGTACTTAGTGTCTCTTGCGGATATGAGCCGGTATTTGTATATACGGGATGGTTCAGACGGCAGACGGCAGACGCCGTGGCCCCATTGGGATTGATGATTTGATCCTTCGCAGCTGCTTCTATATCTCCACAATTCAACTCTAGATCAAAGAATTCGAGTTCAGGTATGCAAATTCGAGCCAAAGAGTCAGCTTATGTATCATACTCGTAGGAGTACTCGCACATGTCTCAGCCAGGAACGCCATGCCCAATGGCTCCGCGATCCTTACTGGTAAACTCCTCGTACCTGAATCCCCATGCGCCGAGTCTGACGCCATGCAGTCAGTACTATATGTACATACGAGAGGTAGTTTTCTGCCTGTACCCAGGTCCTCGGATCATTGATGCAACTAGCATGCGAGTGCATGAACGAAGCAGAGTCTGCTCGACCCTGTCGATGATGCCATCAATCGCCATGGCCCGGGTCAAATGAGCGATTGAATCGTGCCTGGAGGGACGCGTTGGAGCTCTCCGAGTGAGAGTCTGGTCCAGGCAGGCCGAGCAATGCCCCGCTGAACAAGCTTTCGAGGGGCAATTAATACTCCGAGGGCGGAGTACTCGTACATGTATCTACCGGTACTCATACTCCGTACTCGTACTACGAGTACTCGTAACTGCTACTCCGTACCTGCACTACAGGTACTAGGTAGTATGAGTACTCCGTAATACATCCATTATATCAATCAAATGTATCTTCTGCTACGGAGTAAGGTACTATCAATCAATGTACGGAGTAATTCTCCGAGGAACAGGTACTTTCAGTAAGTTGCCCACTCAATTTATGGAGACTCGCCGATACGACCTGAGTACCTGTAAGAGGAACTCCGCGCTCACTGAACAACAAGGCGTCCTATACTCCGTACGGAGTACCGGTAGCACTCGTTCTCGTACTACTCCGTACATATTCACAACATCAGCCACAGCCTAGTATGCATCCCCCCCTCGGCCCTTGAACATGAGTACAATCGCATCCCGCATTCCAAGGGACATCGTCATTTGTACCCCCTTCCCCCTGATGATCAAGATCTGCAATCTTACTCGATCAATATGACATCGCCATTCTTCGCAAGGGCTCAAGACGACGGAGCAAGACTTGAGCACTCCCTGTTCCCTGTCCCGGAACGGATCATCTGATTATCCATACCAGCCACACTGCGGCCTGGCTCGGCATTGTGAGCAGACATTGGCCAATCAGATCGCTCTATCTGACCCCGCCCCCAGACTCGCCGCCACGTCCCGATCCTGGTTCCTAGCGTGCCTTTTTTTTTTTTTTTTTTTTTTTTTTTTTTTTTTTTTTTTTTTTTTTTTTTTCTCCGTCCCTCCTCTACTACTCCGTACTCGTACTACTATTATCTCCTCCACCCCCCCTTTTTCGTACCGCCTCCTTTTCTGCCTGCTGGCCGTTATCGTTGGGTTGGCGTTGGCTGGCCCGCCATGGCCTCAATGACAACTCCCAAGGGCCCGCCACTCGCTGGTCCCTCGGCTTGTGCTCACCCACCCGCTTTGGGCCCAGTGACCATCTATTGATCCATCCAGCCTCAACCTCCCCCAAAACTCTCGCTTCTTCTTCTTTTTCTTCTTCTTCTCCTCCTCCTCCTCCTCCCATCGTGAACGAAATTCAAAAAGAGGAGTTCTTCAAAAGAGAAAGACTGTGTGTCACGTAGATCGTGCATCACCTCCGTCTAGCGTGCCATTGCTGAGCAAGAACAACACATCACCCGCCCAGCCATGACGGTCTCCAACTCCCAGGACGGCGGGGCCCTCATCGTCCTCGCCTCCTCCCGCGCCGTCCTCACCCTCCCCGACGGCTCCCTCGTCCTATCCCCCGCCAGCATCGAGATCTCCCGCCTCACCGGCAAGATCACCGCCGTCGTCCCCGCGCTGCGCCCCGCCTCCGACTACCCCGCCGGCACCACCTACGTCGACCACTCCCCGCGGCTGCTGCTCCCGGGCCTCGTCGACGCCCACGTGCACCTCAACGAGCCCGGCCGCACCGAGTGGGAGGGCTTCTGGACCGGCACCCGCGCCGCGGCCTCCGGCGGCGTCACCACCGTCGTCGACATGCCCCTCAACGCCATCCCGCCCACCACCACCCTCAGGGGGTTCGAGGAGAAGCTCGCCGCCAGCCGTGGGCAGTGCTGGGTCGACGTCGGCTTCTACGGCGGCGTCATCCCGGGAAACGCGGCGGAGCTGAGGCCGCTCGTCGAGGCCGGCGTGCGCGGTTTCAAGGGCTTCCTCATTGAATCTGGCGTATGTTCTTCTTGCTCTTCCTCTTCCTCTTCCTCTTCTTCTTCTTCTTCTCTCGCTGTCCTTCGGGCTCTCCCCCTCCCCCTCCCGCAATGCTGACTGCATCATCTTCTCCCAGGTCGACGAGTTCCCCGCCGTCTCCGCCGCGGACGTCGCCCTCGCCATGGAGACCCTCAAGGACGAGCCCACCACGCTCATGTTCCACGCCGAGATGATCCCCCCCATCACCGCGTCCGTCGGCGACGCCGTGCAGGCCTCCGACCCGCCCCTCGCCCCCGCCGGCGACGTCACCGCCTACTCGACCTTCCTGCTCTCGCGCCCGCCCTCCTTCGAGACCTACGCCATCGAGGAGATCCTCGCGCTCGCGCACATCGCCCCGCAGCTGCACCTGCACATCGTCCACCTCTCCGCCACCGACGCCATCCCCATCCTGCGCGCCGCCCGCGCCCGCGGCGTCCACATCACCGCCGAGACCTGCTTCCACTACCTCGGCCTCGCCGCCGAGGACATCGACGCCGGCGACACAAGGCACAAGTGCTGCCCGCCCATCCGCGAGGCCAGCAACAGGGACGGCCTGTGGGCCGAGCTGCTCGCCGCCGACTCGTGCATCCGCACCGTCGTCTCCGACCACTCGCCCTGCACGCCCCAGCTCAAGCTGCTGCCCGCGCACCTCGACCGCCCGGCCGTGCCGCACGTCGACTCCGGCCTGGACGTGAAGACGCAGAAGGCGGCGGTCGAGGTCGTGACGGTCGAGGAGGTGCGGGATGACGACGTGGAGGACAAGAACAGCGTCGAGAAGGAGGGGGCGAACGAGAAGGAGGAGGAGGAGGGCATCGAGGAGGACCCGTCGCGGCGGCAGCAGCTGCTGCTGCGCAAGGCGACGACCAACCGCGGCGACTTCTTCGCCGCCTGGGGCGGCATCTCGTCCGTCGGGCTCGGCCTGCCGATCCTGCACACCGAGTCGCTCCGGCGCGCCGCGGGCCTCTCGATCCTCGACATCGTGCGCCTCTGCTGCCAGGCGACGGCCGCGCAGGTCGGCCTGTCGCACCGCAAGGGCGCGCTGAGCCCCGGCATGGACGCCGACGTCTGCGTCTTCGACGACGCGCACGCGTGGAGCCTCTCGCAGGCCCACATGCGCTGGAAGAACCGCTGCTCGCCCTGGCAGGGCCGCGAGTTCGCGGGCCGCGTCGTCGAGACGTGGCTGCGCGGCAAGAAGGTGTATGAGCTCGGCGGCGAGGGGGACGGGTTCCTTAACGAGAAGCCCCATGGCGAGCCCATCACCGAGCGGAGGATCATTTAGAGCATTCCGCTTTCTTTGTCTCTTCATTTTTTTCAGGCCATCCTTCCCCCCCTTCCTTTTTTCTTATTGATCCATTCTTCTTGGGGAGTTATAGCGAGCGAGCGAGCGACTACATCGAGACGAGACCAAGACTTTACGTACCTAGAACAAGAGTCACGCATCAAACGAATAGAAGACACGATTGTCAGAATGAAGACGAGACATGAAGAAAACGAGGAATGGCCTCCATGCCGTTGGAATGCGCCCTGTATTTGTATTCCCACCTCCTCAGAGATCGGCCGGAGCTACTCATGCACCCATGACGTGAAAACTGGATCCCGCGACCCCTACTCGGTGTCGATCGCGAAGATCCCCTCCCGATCGATCGACGATGCAGATGAATAGATTGCTCTTGGTCAGTTGCTTGGACATCCATGTAGGAGTCCATGTGCAAGTAGTGTTTTCCAAAAGAAAAGAAACAATTACAAATTTATTAGTGACAAATGCCATAGATATATATATAGTATATATACACACACACACATACAATCCCATGATCTCGATCATGTTCACCCCCTGCGCCTCGGCCTCAGATCCCCCCAGCGCGCCCTCGCCGCAGCCAGGACCGCCCACGCCAGCAGCCTGTACACGACGACGCAGCCCGCCAGCGCAGCAATGTTGACGACGGGATCGACATCGAGCCCGTACAGCCTCAGGACCTGCTCGCCCGTCGTGATGGGGCACTCCCCGTCGGCGAGCGCCTGCGCCGGCGTGCAGTAGAAGCGCACGCCGCGCAGGGTGTACGGCGCGATGGCGCGCGTCAGGTAGCGCAGCGGGGAGAGGTAGTTGAGCGCGCGGAAGGGGGCGGGCATGTGGATGGACAGGACGCCGGCCATGGTGGTGGCGAGGGAGACGAACATGCCCATGACGTTGACGGCGAAGCCGGCGTGCCCGACGAGCGTGTTGAACATGATGCCGAGGGACTCGCCGCAGGAGATGATGGCGAAGCAGCAGAAGGTGCACACGAAGTAGACGACGGCGGTGCGCGGGATGCCGATGGCGAGGCACATGAGGACGCCGAAGACGAGCGCGCTGAAGACCTCAAAGGGCGCCTCGAGCAGGGTGTAGGAGAGCAGGAAGGCGCGCACGCCGTAGACGCCGTCGTCGGACTCGCGGTAGAAGACGTCGCGCTCGGGCGGGTACACGGCCACGTTCTGCAGCATGCCGACGAAGTAGAAGGCGCTGACCTCCTGGATGAAGCCCATGCGGTTCTGCACGGAGTAGTAGTCGTGGTGCAGGGGCGACCAGAAGAGCGCGAAGATGATGGCCAGCCCGATCACCTGCATCGTGCGCGCCATGATGACGGGCGGCTGCCGGCGCGCGTTGATGACGGCGCGCTGCAGGAGGAGCGGCAGCGCGGCGGCGAGCGGGGCCGCGTCGCGCTTCAGGGCGCCGAGCTCGGCCGGCGTCGACAGGTTGGCCCGGTCGAGCGACCTGCGCGGATGGGAGACCGTCTTCTTCTGCCCGTCGTCGCCGTCCCGAGTCGGTCCCTCCACCTGAACGTCGTCATCCAGGCGGTTCTTCTTCTTCTTCTTCTCATCTACCGGTAGCTGTCCCACGTCCCCGTCCCCGTCCCAAGGCGCCTTGTCGTCGCCCTGCACGATGCGCTTCCAGTCCTCGACGAGCGCGGCCACCCTGCGCCTCG
The DNA here is from genome assembly GCA_003055925.1 of Escovopsis sp. Ae720. Lineage (NCBI taxonomy): Eukaryota > Fungi > Ascomycota > Sordariomycetes > Hypocreales > Hypocreaceae > Escovopsis > Escovopsis sp. Ae720. Next base: position 818,591 of record NQYQ01000001.1, on the reverse strand, counting down.
TCTCCGCCTCCCGGTCGTCCCGCTGCAGGTCGACGGTGATCATGTCGAGCGCGAAGTCGGCCGGGTTCGAGTGCTGCGGGCACTCGTGCCCGCGCCGCGCGAGGTACGGGAGCATCTGTCCCGCGGGCCCCGCGAACGCCGGCGCGCCGCCCCTGGCGAGGAGCAGGACGCTGCCGAAGTGGCGGAACAGGTCGGAGCGAGGCTGGTGGATGGTCAGGATGAGGGTCCTGCCCTCGTCGGCGAGGCCCTGGAGGACCTGCATGATGGAGCCGGCGGTGAAGGCGTCGAGGCCCGAGGTGGGCTCGTCGAGCAGCAGGACGCGCGGGTCGGTGAGGACCTGGACGGCGATGGAGACGCGGCGCTTCTCGCCGCCCGAGATGCCCTTGACGAGGTCGTTGCCGATGAGGACGTCGGCGCAGTCCTTGAGGCCGAGCTTGAGCAGGACGTCCTCGGCGCGGCGGCGCTTCTCCTCCGTGCCGAGGAAGGAGGGGAGCCGCAGGGCGGCCGCGAAGCGCAGCGTCTCGCGCACCGTCAGGGAGGGCAGCAGCCCGTCGTCGTCCTGGCAGACGTAGGAGCAGACGGACTTGATGACCGAGTCCGAGGGCTCGGCGCCGTTGAAGGTCAGCCTGCCGGAGGGGCGGTACTTGGTGCCGACCGAGTCGCGCAGCCGCAGGGCCATGGCGTTGAGCAGGGACGTCTTGCCGCTGCCGGAGGGCCCCATGATGACGTTGAGCATGCCGGCGCGGAAGGTCGCCGTGATGGGCTGCACGATCTGCTTGCGCGGCAGGCTCTTGCCCCAGGGCGTCCTCTTGTCGAGGCCGAGCGCGAAGCTGTCCAGCTCGAGGTCGATGGCGCGGACCTCGGCGACGGACCGCGCCGTCATCTTCTCCTTCCCGGCGGACAGGTCCGTGTCGGAGTTCCTCGCGCGGGCGATGGTCATCTCGGCCTTGACGAAGTGCAGGCCGAGGATGGAGACGGCGAGGAACATGGCGAGGAAGGCGACGAGGACGGCGATGGGCCGCGCGACCCAGTTGGTCGGCATGCCGAGCGAGGACATGATGAACTCCCCCGTGTACGGCAGACACGCCGGGTCGGAGCGCCCGCCGGGCTCGGGGCAGTCGTAGAAGCTGCCCTGGAACTCATTCGCGCAGTAGGCGCTGAAGACGTAGAACTAGAATAGAGCGAAGTCGACTCCACGATCAGCACGACTGGGCAAACTCACTCGGGGGGGGGGAATGGACGTCTGTGTGAGAAAAAGGGGGGGGGGGGGGCAAAGACAAAAGAGCCGAGCTTACATTCCAGGCGATCCACTTGAGCCACCGCACATAGACCGGTATCGTGTTCACCTGGAGGAAGATGCCGCAGCACACGCTCTGCACCGTGTACGCCAAGTTCGCGATGAGACTTGCCCCCGGGAAATGCCTGACGGCAACGACGCACGTCGTCGCGCACATGAGGCAGCAGTAGTGGTTCAGCAGCGACACGGCGAAGAAGGTGAAGAACTTGCCCGCGTCGCGCTCCAGCCCGGCCATGAAGTAGACCAGCGCCGAGAAGAAGAGCGGCACGGGGACGTCCTCGGTCGGCAGCCGCGCGAGCCGCCGCGACAGCACGTACGGCGCCGCGTCGACGCAGCCCTCGGCGTTCTCGCGGTCGAACGTGGGGATGTCGCTGACCATGCGGTACGTCTCGAACATGAGCACCAGGTAGCCCTGCAGGCCGGAGACGGTGTACAGCAGGCCCTGGCGCGAGCGGATGCCCGCCTGGTCGCCGGCCAGCATGAAGAAGAGGTAGCCGACGACGGCGCCCATGAGGAGCGACTCGAGCACGGAGGCCGTCATGCCGAGGGGGTCGCGGTAGGTGACCTTGAGCGTGCGGTCGGTCAGGATGCGAGTCTGGCGCCAGAAGCCCGCGCGGCCCTGCGCGGTGTTGAAGGCGGCGGCGGCGGCGGCGGGGGTGTTGCTTCCCATCTCCATGTCCATGCCCGTATCCGTGTTCGTGTCTGCGTCCAGGGGGGGGAATCGCTTCTCGCTCTCGGCGGCCCACGCGCCCTTGAGCCTCTCCAGCCTCGCCGCCGTCTCGGCCTCGAGCTCGGGCGTCCTGTTGTCGACGGCAGCGACGTCGATGACGAACTCGGCCGGGTTGACAAAGGGGGGCAGCTGGAAGCCCAGGCCCTCGAACCAGGGAAGACACCCCGCGGCCGAGCCCGAGTAGACGGGGCTGCCCCTCGCGAGGACCACAAGCCCGTCGAAGAGGTGCCATATCTCGGACCGCGGCTGGTGGATGGTCGTGATGATGGTGCGGCCCCTCTGCGCCAGGGCCTTGAGCGTGAGGACGAGCTGATACGCGCTCGTCGCGTCGAGCCCCGTCGTCGGCTCGTCGAGGAACAGCACCGACGGGTTCGCCAGCAGCTGCACCGCGATGCTGACGCGCCGCTTCTCCCCGCCCGAGATGCCGCGGTGCTGCCCGTCCCCGACGCGCGTGTCGGCGCACTCCTTGAGGCCGAGCTCGCGGATCACCTCCTCGACGATGGCGTCGCGCGCGTCATCCATCCCTTTCCCGCTCCCGGGACCTGTCCCAGCCCCAGCCCCAGACCCAGACCCAGACCCGAGGCCCGTCCGGGGGGGCAGCCGCAGGTCCGCCGAGTACCGCAGCGTCTCGCGCACCGTCAGCGTCGGCAGCAAGATGTCCTGCTGCATCACGTAGGCGTGCCGCACGCGCTTCACGTCCGCCTGCCCGCCGAACATGGCCACCCCGTCCCTGCGCAGCCTCGCGCTCGCCACCCTCTCCGCCAGCGTGTTCAGCAGCGTCGTCTTGCCGGACCCGCTGCCGCCGATGATGGCCGTCAGCGAGCCCGGCGCCAGGTCCGCCGACACGCCGCTCAGCAGCGTCTTGATCCGCGGCGGCGACGTCCGGAACCGCGCCGCCGCCAGCTCGCCGTACGTCGAGGGCTCCCGCCACGACGGCGCCGTGTCGACCGAGACGGCCAGGTCGCGGATGCGCACCGGCACGGGCTCGACATCGTCCAGGGAGAGCTCGACGGCGCCGGCGAAGACGTCGGGGGACCCGATCGGGGAGGACGCCATCGTCTTGGGACCGTCGTCCAGGTCGCCCTTTTCCATCACGACATCCGCGGAGCTGCTCACGGCCTGGGCCATTGCGGTGTCGGTCATGATCAGCGCCCTCTCATCAAGACTGGATGAAGCATTTGGCGGTCCCGGGGCTTCGTTCTGGAAGAGAGTGGGATGCACGAGTACGAGTACGAGTAGAGCACGAGCACTCCGTACGAAGGTCAAGGTTCCACGATCCCTCGACCTGCATAAAATAAACTTGCTATTTCGACATCGCCTCGGCTCTCGGATAAATAGACCGCCCCGTCTGCACGACGCCCAGTCCATCCTCCTCTTGCATGTTCCTCCGCGATCCGAACATCCTTGGAAGACTTCACGCATCCGCAAGTCGATCGGTCTGCATGCACGGATGGATTGCAGTCAAATGCACGGAGTAGGTTTCTTGATACGCGTATACCTTGATTGCTTGTCGAAGCCATTACGAGTAGTATCAAACTCATCCATGTCAAAACAAGATTCAAGGTGAGACAAGAGTGAGACAAGACAATGGGAGAGAGAGAACCCACGAGGATCTAGCCAGATATGCCTTCCAGGATCATCGACCGCGGACCATTGATCGTCGACCATAGATCATCGATCATCGACCATAGATCATCGAGTGCATCCGCGATCGTCCATGGCCTCCCAGGACTCGAACCATCGACCGACAGACAAGAAATCGGTTTCACAAATCACACAAGAAAGACCAAAACCACCAAATCATATTTTCGGTGAAAAAAGCGGTATCGATGTTCTCAAAACATACAGAATAGTCATAATGACAATAACAATAACAGTAATGAAAACGACAACAATCGACTTGCCGAGGCCTCGCGAAACCAGCCCTTTCCCCATCCTGCATCACACTCGGATCAAGCCATCCCTCACAGACGCCCATCCTCCCGGTCGTACTCGGCCTCCCTCTCGGCTTCTGTCCTCCCGTACCTGGAGTACGGGACCTTGTGAACCCCGGACGCGTCCGCATCGAGATCGTACAGCGGCGGCTTCTCCGCGTTGCGCTGACACAACAGGTATCTTTTGACCCACCACGGCAGCGCCACCCTCACCTGGTACCTCATAAAGGTGCGCATCGGCACCGCAAAGACGTGGTCGAGCTCCTCCAGGCTCCGCTGCTTCGTCTCCGGGACACAGAGGAAGATGAGGATGAGCGAGAGAATGTTGAAGCCCGCGTACAGGCCGAACGCGCCCACCGTTTCGAGTTTGGAGAGCAGAAAAGGAAACGTCATTCCCAGAAGAGCAGCCTGGACGACAAACCATCAGCACCAGAGTCTTCCGTCAACAGGGTCGGTGGGGAGAGAGAGAGAGAGAGAGAGAGAGAGAGAGAGAGAGAGAGAAATTTGGACTCCTTACACTGAAAAGACAGCTGGCCACGGCAAACGCCATGCCCGTTTCCCGGTGAGACAGAGGATAGACCTCGGCGCTGTAGACAAACGGGACCGGGCCGGCCCCGGGAGAGTAGAAAGCTCCGAACAAGAAGACGAACAGGCAGACCAGCCCCGTCCTGAGGCTTCCCGTGTCGGGGGATATGAGCGTGCAGAGACCCGCGGCCAACAAGGTCCAAAACTGTACACACAAGTCAGCCAGGGGGCTGGGGTCGAAGGGGGCTACTCTGCCATGAGAATCTCGGGCAACTAGAGAACTCACCATTTGCGGAAAGGTAAAGAGCAGCAAGCTTCGGCGGCCGAACTATTCAACTTTGAGCACCCATCCATACAAAAAAAAGAAGCAAGGTTGCATACGCTGTCAATGGTCCAGAAGGCGGGGAACGAAAAGAGCCAGTTGATGAGGCCAAAGCCGAACGACCCGAGGAGGGCTTTGCGCTGGCTGAGCTTGGCCTCGACAAAGATCGACGTCGAGTAGAAAGCAATAATGTTGACACCTAGAGCCATAGCCCCCCCCCAAAAAAAAAGGTCGTCAGCATCAAGAGACGACAAACAGCGGTCATATGAAGATTTTTTTTTTTTTTTTTTTTGGGGGGGGGGGGGGGGGGGGGGCTTGTCGAGATGAAGAAGCCCGTATTTCTCTCGAAAAGGGTAGCCTACCACACAGTTGCTGGGAGACCATGGTCGTCAGGGCCGCCAGATGGGCTCGTCGGATCCGAGGCACGGTGAAGAGCTGAGTGATTCGCGTAAAGTAGTTGGTCTTGCCGACGAGCTGGGACTCCATCTCAAGCTGTGCCGAGATGAGGTAAAGGTCTCTGGCCGCCTGGACCGGATCGTGACGGAGCAGCAGGAGAGACTTCCACGCTTCTTTATATCGACGTTTCTTGATGTACCATCGGGGCGACTCGGGGCAAAAGTAGATGAGCACCAACAGGGGGACCGCGGGTAGAAAGGGGGCCCCCAGCATCAGCCGCCAGTTGATGTTGCGTCCGGCATCAAAGACCATCAGGTTGAAGGCACTACCCATCAAGATGCCGAAAGCGGTCCACATTTCTAGACACAGTATCAGCCAGGCCCGAGAGGGGTTCAAAGGTGAGACGGCATCGGGCGTCCGCAGCAGGTCTCAGGGGTAAAGGACAGAAAGGCTCAACTCACGCCAAGACATGACCAGGGCGCCGCGGATGGCAGCAGGCGCATTCTCAGCCGCGTATACGGGCACTGTCGAGGCCCTAACACCCATGCCGATCCCCATAAGCAACCGACATGCAAGCTGTTGTCGCCAATGTTGGCAAAGAGCGGCGCCGATGACAGGCCAGATGCAGAAGTGAGCCGCGAAGAAGATGGCGCCCCGACGGCCCCAGGCGTTGTTGAGGGGGTCCGAGAGCCAGCAGCCGAGGACCCTGTCCAAGCTATTGTCAGGAGGCAGGCATCTTTCAAATCATTGATCACTTGCGAATTCGGAGGGTGACTCACGCGCTTCCAATGTACGGAGCGGCATTGACGAGACCAATGATGAGGTTGTCTCCCGGACCCGACGAGTCGATGCCGTAGTATTTTCGGAAGAAGATGGTGGCCCCGTTGCTCCCCGTCTGATCCCAGCCCTGGATGGCGGCGGCCACGGAGCAGGTCGCAATGGTCAGGAGCAGTCTCTTGGGCATGTGCCACTTGTGGGTGGACTCGCGCTCGAGCACTTCGAGCTCGTGGGGGGTGAGCTTCTCCTCGCCGTCGATGGCGTACGCCTGTTCGGGGTTCTGGGCTATCAGGGCGCCTTTCTTGAGGATGGCAGTGTGCTCCTGGAGCCCGTTGCGCGCGGCAAAGTCCTCGACATCGCTCATGAGATGGCCACGGGGGATGCCGCTCAGCGGGTTGCAGATTCTGCGTCAAGAGAGAGTCAGACCACGAGATGGAACGTCAACCGACAATGATGTATCTTGACTTGCGTACCTCTCCTGGAGGGTTTGATTGTCGACAGTTCCGGGAGGATGCTGCTCGGGGATATCGTTGCCGCGCGAGCGAGCCCTAAACGACGCATCAGTATCTGATGGGAACAAGGCGAAATGATCCAGGGACTGACCGTTTCTCCTCCATGCCGAGGACTCAGTAGGCCGGCAATGCAAGGTGTCTGGTCTTTCAACTCTGTCGCCGACTCTCCTGACTGTTGATCTTTTCTGAGGATAGGAAAATAACAGATACGAGTCTGTCCACGTCAATATCTCGAGAGAGAAGAAAAAGAATGCAAAGCGAAGAATAGAAAGAAGCAAGCGAGAGACTGTGAAACGATATGGATACGAAAAAAAAAAAAAAAAAGTCAATCTCTTTACCCAAGAGAGAGAAAGCATCGATCCCACCGATAAATACGGTCGAGATGATGATGATGGAGAAGAAGAAACGCAGAACAACGCTGCAGGAAGAGGCGTCAGATCGATCAATGGATGGTAACAGCTCGCAGCTCGGCCGGCCGCGGTCTCCTGCCATCACCCGGAGAACCGCTGAAGCTTCATCGACGTGGAAGCAGCGTCCGCCGGATGACGACTTGGGCTTTCGGATACATTTGATGTAGAGAGTGTCGACTCCCTCTTGCTCGAGTCGAGGCTCATCGTGGAGGAGGAGAGGAGGAGGAGAGTCGCCTCGAGAAGCCTCGCGAGCTGCATCTCGTGATGCCCGAGAGCTCCTTCCTCCCTGAAAAAAAAAAAAAAAAAAAAAAAAAAGGTAATGCTCAGTTGCATAACTGAAGATCCAGTACAATCATTTATGCAAAAGTAGGTACTAGTATTGGATCAAATGACATTTGGGATCGCGACTCGAGCTCTGGAAACTTAAGTACACCAGACTCAAAGGTACGGCTTGTGGCTCTTCCTTTGCACGGCATCGCAGGTGCCTGGCAATGGAGAGTACATACACAAGCAAGCACTGGTCCCCCCTCGACAGTGACTCTATGATGCTTCACGAAATGGCAGATTCATTCAAATTATTAGTATTGAGCGCCTCCAATATCATCTCGGTCTATTCTTGGTATGGGAACGAGAGAGAATGGAAGCATGAGATGCCATCAGAGTATCTAGGAAGAACCATCTTTCGAGCGAAACGACTCCATCAGAGCCCTCACAGTTCACCAGATAGGACTGTGCTTTCCAAGTCATCTTCCATTCCAGATCCCTTCAACCTCGATCAAGCTCATCTAAGTTGCGAAAAGCATCCAAATCCAGTCTATAGCTCAGTCCTCCAAAGCAAAAGATTCTTCCAAATCGAAATCAGAGCCAGGTCAGGGGAAAAGGGGTCTCAAAAGATGAAGACACAAGGGGCAGAGCAAAGGGAATCTCTCGGAAAAGGTCAAAGAGAAAAGAAAAAGGGGGGGAAAGGGTCAGAAAAACATAAAAAAAAAAGGAAAGGGGAAAGGGCATCAATCTCAATCAATCCTTGCAAAACCACAAACACACCACAGGCTTCTCACTCGGGTTCCCCGTCCTCGTCCCATCCCAGCCAACCTCCTTGATCCTCAGCTTCATCATATCCTTATCCGCCCCATTCACCTCGATCCCCTTGTACCACTTCCCCCCGCCGCCGCTCACGACCTCGAAGCACCGGTTCTTCTTCGCCGCGGGGTTCGTGCACCCAAACCCCTTGAGCAGCTCCGCCATCGTCGTGTTGCACGGAATGTGCGCCGCCTTGAACGGGATGTGCGCCGTCGGGGGCAGCTGCCACGGCGGCGTCGCCGTCTTGAACACGTGCGCCTTGGTGTGCTCCGCGGGGAAGAAGTAGTTGTACCCGGGCTCGCAGCCCGTCCCGCCCGTCGAGTTGGTCATCTGCGCCGCGGGCATCGCCGAGTCGATGTGCGGGTACGGCGCCGGCTGCCGCGGGAGCGCGCTGCCCGCCCCGTTGGGCTGGTACGAGTACACCGGCGCCTGCGTTGCGGCGGCCGCGGCGTAGAGCGGTCCGCCGCCGGGGGCGTAGCTGTAGAGAGGAACGGGGACTGGCGCGCCTAAGGAGGAGTACATGGTGTGAGCGGAAGAGGCCTGGTGGTAGCTGGGCCAGATGCTGTAGCGAGGGTATGCGGAGGATGAAGCAGCAGCAGCAGCAGCAGCAGCAGCAGCAGCAGTAGCAGTGGAAGTACCAGCAAAAGTGTTGTAGCCCGGCCCGCCGACGTGCGGGATGTAGGCTTGGCCGTGGGCAGGTATCGGGGCGCCGTACGGCGAAAAGGGGGGCCTCTGGCCCGCGGCGTCACGCCCGGTCATTGGGTTCCAACCTCCCGACATGGCTGCACCTGTGTATCGTCGAGCGTGTGTAGGTGAGAAAGAGAGAGAGAGAGAGAGAGAGAGAGAGAGAGAGAAAGTTAAAAGATGGGCCCCCAGTGGTAGCGCACGGGGTGCCAGGTATGGGTCCAGATCTCCTCGGAGCTGTTGAAGAATGCCTCCTAGTAGATCTTCTGCGCCTCGCTGTGAGATGGATGTCCGTCCTGGGGGTTGCCGATCCGCACGGTCTCCGGGGGGAAGTAGTCGGGGGGGGCAAAGTAGGTGTAGTAGTGAAAGCGGCGGATGATGGGATACTGGTCTTGTTCTTGGCTCAGTTGCCCGGCCCAAGGGTTCATAACAGAGGGCTCTGCAGTATCTTTGCCAGAGGACGGTGAGTCGTTAGCAGCAAGTCAGTGAGACCAGGAGCAGAAATGAACGCGGGGGGTTTTCATCAGAGTCACACAATCACTGCGGGAATTTGGAGGAAAGTTTGTAAGTGAAAGGCGGACCAACCTCGTGATGATGCAGGGGGGAGATTCCAGAAGTAGGGACGGTTCTCCTTGTCCCCGTCGACCGTCTCGTCCTCGGTCTCCTGTGCAGGTTCCTCGAACTCGGTCCGCGGAGACGTGGGCTGCTGGCTCCAGTCCTCGGTGATGGTCGAGTCGGTGTCCTGATCCGTGTCGTTGTCGTTGCCGTTGCCGTTGCCGTTGCCGTTGCCGTTGCCGTTGTGGTTGTTGTGGTTGTTGTTGTTGTTATTGGGGGCGGCCCCTTGTTGGATGCTGGCCTGATGCTGCTGCTGCTGCTGCTCTTGCCCACGCGCTGCCAGCTCCTCGCTCTCTGAGCGCAAGTGCAAGTTGACGAGCCTCTCAATAACGTCCGGCGGCTGCTCCGTGATGTTCTCCTCGGTCACGTCGTCGCTCCAGAGGCACTCGCCGTCCTCGGCGTAGTACGCGCTCACGCAGACGGTCGCGCTGAAGGTGGGGTCGTTGAGCTTCCGCTTCATGTACGTGCGGATAAAGACGGCCGCTCCGGGGGGCAGGTTGTCGTAGGAGACTATGTGATAGAACTCGAGCGGGTTGCGGAAGTGCCAAGGCATGGAGGCTGCAGAGATGGTATCCCGGCTTCCCTGTGAGAGGATGCCAGGAGAAATCGATCGGGGAAAGGGAGGAAAGGCGGCCGGGTATTTGTAGACGTGATGCTCGTCTGTGTAACGATTCGAAGAGAGAGAGGAGAGGGGGGGGGGGGATGGAATGCTGTGAGTCCAGGAAGTTTCCAAGATCGAGGAAGGGATGTCAAGATACGAGGAGAATCAACGACGAGATTCAGACTGCGGATGGTGTTGATCAGCTTTGATTCACTCTCTGAGGTGGGAAGGGGAAGATGGGACGAGGCACTGAGTCGGCCGCGGGGGGGGGGGGGGGGGGGTTTCCAAAAA
>NQYQ01000001.1:776077-790201 GCA_003055925.1 Escovopsis sp. Ae720 | reverse complement strand
CCCCCCCCCCCCCCCCCCCCCCCTCCCCATAACAAACATGCCGTATGCATCGTTGCCTTTCCGCTGATGGGATTTCTTTTCTTTCTCGACTTCAATCCTCACGGCTTTTTCTCTTTCTTGTCTGAAATTTGATCAAGATACCCTTTTTCTGCTGCTTTTGATCTGGTGTTGAGTCTGGGCACATCGTTGCCTGTCTGCTTGAGTTGAACAAGGACCTTGTGCCTTCATCTCCTGCTGAGTCAAGACCTGCAGACTGCTGCTCCTGTGTCTCACTCTTTCGCCTCTGATTCATCCCATCACCTGCTCAATCTCGTCGCAAACGCCGTCCGTTTCTTCGCTTGGTTTTCTTATTCCCCTTCTCTCGACCTCGCATAGATCGTCTGCTTCATTCTCGTCTCAACCATCTTCCATTTCCCCGAGAGACGAGCTCGCTCGAGAGCTGAGAAAAATCGAAGAGCACCGTCAGAGAGCATACCGGGTAGCGCCAGGGAACACGCTCAAAGGACACGCGAACCGAGTGCGCATCGCAAGGAAGAGCCATGGGCTCCGATAGCCGACCAGTTTGCTACCGCTGCGCTCAAATCAAACAAGCCTGCGACGGTAGCCTCCCATGCGCGCGATGCATTCGTCTCAGCTTACCCTGCCGACCGCGTGATCCGGCCGGCAACGGTGGCAGCATCGGTCCCGGCGGCAGTGGCATCAACGGAGCGGGAGGAGACTTTTCCGGGCCCGACATCCCAAAGGCCCGCATCCGGAGAGTGCAGACGGGATGTCTCATGTGCAAGCGCAGAAAGAAGAAATGCGACGAGACGAAGCCTCGATGTGGAGATTGTCGAAGATTGTGTCTGGACTGCTCATGGCCCGCGGAACGACCCAAGGAGAAGGCTTCTTCTTCTTCTGCTGCTGCTGCTGCGAGGGCGAAGGCGAGGGCCGGGGCTGCTCCGACGAGCGCTGTTTTGACTTTGCCCCCCACCTCGGCACCCACAGCTTCGATGTTGACATCACCGCCTCTGGAGTTTCCCTCCCCTGACATCGGACAGAAGCCGTCATGCTCGTCCCAGTCGCCCCTGTCACCCCCATCGCCGGCGTCACCGTTGCAGTCGCCGTCCTCGTCCGCCTCTCCCCTGCCCCAATTTCTCTTGGGCTCTCCGGATGAGGTCGAAATCGCGTTTCGGGATAGTCTCAGCCCGAATCTTAGCCCGTCGAGGACTGGCCTTGGAGGTTACACTGTTGCCGATTATATCATCAATGACCAGCATCATATCCCGAACGATGCCGGCAGTGCCATCAGCAGACCCAACCACCTGAATGCTTTCGAGGCCATGGACTCTTTCTTGACCAATGGCGCCGGCGCAATGGATCTCGAGTTCTCCGACGCAGCAGCTGCGGCAGATCGGCCGCGATATGAATTCGAACCGCCCGCTCAGCTTTCGTCGATGTCGTCGTCGTCATCGTCGGTGTTCAACGATCATATCGGCTTCGACACGTATCATACGCCCGCCAGCTACGACAGCCCCAGAGAGTCTGTCGATTCGGGAACGATGGCGTCTCTTTCCATCTATGTCCCCCGAGCGGTCCCGCAGCTGTCCAATTCACAAGATAGGGCCTTGCTGAATCATTACACGGCCATTGTCTCGACGATACTCTCTCGGAGAACCTCGACGTCGAATCCGTACAACAACTATCTGCTGCCGCTCGCCCAGTCCAACGACACGATTCTGCACTGCGTCCTGGCATTATCGGCGAGTCATTGGCGCAAGCTGCAACCGCAGCTTGCCGATCGGGGTATATATCATCAGAGCAAGGCAACCCAATCGTTGGCCAGATTGCTGCCTCATGTGAGCCGGGCAAATGTGGACATTGCTCTCGTGAGCTGCCTGCTGCTCTGTATGACGGAGCTGTTCGACGGCACCAGCGAAGGCTGGAAGCTCCATCTCAAGGGCGCGAAGAAGCTCCTCACGACGCTCATCAACCAGCAAGGCAATTCCGCCGCTGAGGGCCACAAGTTCCTGCTGCGATTGGCCAAGTTCCTCGATTCGGCTGCCACGGTATCGACCTGCAGGCCCCCCTTGATTGGGGAAGATGAGCGCGAAGCAGCGACGCTGGATCGTTTGACGGCTCTTCCCGACGAGGACGACTCGGCCGTCTATGGCATTCCCAAGGAGCTATTCCACCTGGTTGATGTGATCAATACGCTCGCGGAGAAGCGCAAGGATCGAGTCGACAGCCTCTCCGAGGCTGCCTTCCGCATGGAGGCCGCAAAGGTCGAAGAGCGCATCAATAATTGGTCCAACCAACCTGCGGAAGCGCTTTCGCCACCCTCGACAGGAACAGCAGTCCGATCTGCGTCTGCGCCCGCCGGCAGGAACAACTTCAGAGACACGCGCCCTCCCGGAGACGATGTCTCGTACGCGACAGTCGCATATGAGCACGCCCTCCGGTTGCGTCTGCATCAGATTGTGGAGGGCTATGCCATCGATGACTCTGTCACGGCCCACGTTGATGCCATTCTCGAAGCGGTCCAGGCCATTCGTTACGGCAGCCCCCTTGAGGCTTGCTTGCTGTTTCCTCTCGTCATGGCCGGAGGCGCGTGCTCGAGTATGGAACATCGTTGCGTCATATTTGATCGCCTCATGATCATGGAGCGCACCTGCGGATTCGGATACATCTATAACGCGAGGGACTTGGTTCAGCGGGTGTGGAATATGAGAGATCAGACTGAGGGGACAGGCGTGGAGGTGAATTGGGCGCGTATTCGGTATGAGGAGATGCACGGGCTCGTTGTTTTTTAGAGTTCTCCTGAAAGAGATTTTTGTCTTGACTCGTATAGACATTGATATTTTCTTCGAGCCGTTCTTGGGCGGCAAGTCCTGACCCTCTGGTCCAAGGCGGTGATATGACCGGAAGTCGGCTGGCTCCTTTTTTCGCGTCTGATTGGAGTGATGAATGAATTCAAAGGTCATCGACAATGAGCCAGTAGGTACTCGTAGCTGGATGCTGGTCAGGACTCTTGCAACAAAGCGAATGACTTGATGTGTTGGAGATAGGCAGTGGACTGTACCTAAAAAGGAGATGATCTCCCCCAAGCCAGTGGTCTTTGCGTTGACGCATTACTCAGTGACCATCTCTTTCCGTCCAGCCCCTCCTGCTCTGGAGGAAGCGCCCAACCATCTCGGGTGGACAGGCGACTGTGTCAACATGAAAGGGGAGGTTGACGACGATGGGCTTCAGACGACAGAGAAAAAGTTGGATCGATGTACGGAGTAGGAGGCGACAGAAGAAGCCATCACGTGGACTTGAAGTCGGATTGATCCATCCATTGATCCATCCATCCATCCATTCAATGAATCGAGGGTTTGAGCCCTCGCTTGCACAATGGATGATGCTCTTTCCGCGGCAGGCACGCCCAGCCAATGTCGGAAAATTCAAGGGAAGGCAAGAAAAGTCAAGAGAAGGTAAGGGAAGGAAGGCACCATGATGGTTCTTCGTATCCGAAAATGGAGGTAGTTGCGACCGTGAGGCACTCCGAGTATAGTACCTAGGTACTACCCACCTAACCTACTACTTTAAGGTACAGAGTATGTCATCTCCCAAGCAGGAAGGAGGGACGGCCTCGACCTGAAGAGACTTGATCATTGCAGGTCTTGAAAGGAAGGTGCGAGCGAGGTGAACTCTAAAGTGCAAACTTGGAAGGTGCAAGAGGCACGTGCTGAGATGGAAATCATCAATGCAGGTTTTTTCTTTTCTCGGAATTGATTGATCATGATCCCTTCAATCTACATCAGTCAATGTATTGGATCTAGAATCCACTGCCCCCTTTCGATCAATTCTCCTCCGACCATCGAGTCTCTGCACGGACTGGCGTCCCAAGTGAACGGGTACTCGTGCATACTCGTACATACGTCGACGCGGTCCTTCTTCTGCACCATGACAACCATCAACCCTTGACACCTCACGATGACCGAGTGCTCATCCGACACTGTTTCAACAGCCGGTATCCTTGCCCCTTTTTCCTCGTATCCCCGGGGGGGAAGGGGGGGGGGGGTGCTTGAGAAGGATCAATGTTGCGATGGATCAATGGGCCTTCCATCAGTTGAACTTCAATGCTGTTGCGGCCTAGGACTCTAGAGTCTAGACAATATATTTGATGATACTGCTCCGTGCTTCCCAGACAATACGGGACAATAGCCTCGGTACGTAATATCAATCCTTACTAGCTACTACATATATGTCAAGGCCCATGCACATGGATGGATCAAAGCTCATGTAGCCTTGGATTGACCTATACCGGCATAGCCTTAGGGATCCTCAGCTTCACGTCACTATTAAACTCTATATCGTCAACTCATTCACATCTTATTAGCTCCTGATGCCTGACTCTTGACAGAAAATAGCTTCCACCGAGCCCCCCGAGACAATGGCCGGTCGGGCATCATACGACGACGGAGTACGAAGTACGGAGTACTCGTACAGGCACAGGTCGGTGGTGGCGCCGGGAGACCCCAAAGAAGAAGTCGGATCCCGTTCTGCTTCGTAATCGACTGAAAGGGACTCCCCATCAATCAATGGATGTTTCCTATCAATGTTTCCCATCAATGTCTTTGATTGGTCTGGTCCCCGCTTGGCCCCATGATCCCCAAGCTTTCAGGGGTCTGACTGCATCATCTTTTTCTCCGCTTACTCCGTAACAGTCAGGCGATCTCCCGGATGGGTCAGCACCTGAAATCGACGGGAAGTGCCGCTTCGGGCCGTGCGCTCCTGTTTCGAGGCAGAACCGGTGTGTGCTTACACACTGTCTGGACGCGGGGACCCAAAGTCCCCCCCTGGATGCTCTGGATCAGGAGACCTCACGTTCAGGCTCCAACTACGAATACAGGAGGATCCTTTTTTTTTCTTGTTTTTTTTTCTTGTTTTTTTTTTTCCCTTTTTTTGGCGACACTGCCCGCGCGCTCCAATATGTGTCTGCTACGTCTCAAGGGCAGGACAACAGCTGTAATGGAAGTCGTACGAGTAGACTCCGCGCCTCGACTGACACCGTCTTGATTGAGGGACGACTTGGGCACGGGCTGCAGATACGCATCTGGACTGTCTCTTACCAATGCGACTCGCAAATCCCCCAAGATCCACCACGTTTCCGTCCCGATGCCATGGCCTCATGAGACATCCCCATCATACCGAGGCTGAGGGTCCTCGCAACAACCCCGGGGAAGGATTCGAACCCCCCCCCCCCCCCCTCCTTTCCCCCTTTCCCGCTTGGGCCGAGCTTTCGGAATTCGTGCGGGATATCTGTGAATTCACGTTTCAGGGAATCAGAGGCAGGTCTGAGGGGCGAAAGAGAGGTCCTCTACACATGTCCAGCCCGGCTGAGACGGCTTTGAGATGCCGAGTCAGAGGTGGTCTCGGCTCAGCTGCCAAAGAGAGCACGGGTTTCCGAGATGTGATCGATTCCGGGAGGGTGCTATTGGGCGGACGATCCGCTGGAGCGCTGGAAAATGGAGGGATCACCAGCAGCAGCACTTTGGCCCCCAATGATACAATGGATCGACCCTGAGGTGCACCGCGCGGCGGCAAAGGCCCTCCCTCAAGCGATCTGCGCGCTGCTCTTGACACATTGACCTCGCCACGGCCAGGAGATCGGACTGACAGAGAACTGGGGATCTCTCTGTTGTGGTGGTCCTTGGCAAGAGCCCTCTGCTCCGGAGATGCCGCGAGACGCCTTGGTGGTCGCGCATCATGGGGATGGTGTGCACTTCCAAGACTTGCCAGGGTTTGCTTCAGCCGAGCAAGATCCACGTCTCGCGTCGGGTTGCTGCTCAAGCCCGTGTCATTCCCTCGAGTGACTGAGGCTGTGGATACTTCTCGGGGAACTATAACGGCAGGCAGGAGAATGCATCGACTCGGACTCTGCGCGACATGTGATGTCTTCTCCTGTCCCTGCTCGCTACGGGGGCCATACTATCGAATGCTGGAACGACGGGAACAAAGATATATAATGGAGTGTCTCCTCCGTCGACATGGCAGTTGAGTTCAGAGTTGAGATATCACGCCTCACACAGCAAACCATCAACACATCCAGTCACCACCCCCTCCAGCCCTCCAGAATGCCTTCCATCCTCCTCCCAACAGTTGAACCCCCCGCCGTGGTGGTCGTCACTGGCGCCAATGGCTTCATCGCCCAGCACTGCATCCACCAGCTCCTTCTCGACGGCTACCAAGTGGTCGGGACCGTTCGGTCCAAGGCCAAGGCCAAGGCCGTCGTCCGGATGCACTCTGGGCACCCGCGCCTGAGAGCCGTGGTCGTGGCCGACATGACTTGCGCGGAGGAACTCGTCAACGCCCTCAAGCCCCTTGCGCCGACGGCGATCTGCCATCTCGCAGCCCCCTTCACCTCCCACGTCTCCGACTTTGAGAGGGACCTCATGATCCCCGCCGTCATAGGATCGCTGGCCATACTCGAGGCGGCCGTGGAGTTGGGAAACATCAAGAAGGTTGCCTACATGTCGAGCTTCGCCGCCGTCCTCGATCCCACGGCGGCACCAAACCCCTACAAGGTCTACACGCCGGACGACTGGAACCCCCTGGGCTACGCCGACGGCGTCAACGCCAGGGACTGGATGACCGGGTACGTCGCGGGCAAGGCAACCGCCGAGAAGGCGGCATGGGAGTTCATGAGAAGGCGCAGGGACGCCACGTTCGACCTCGTCAGCCTGTGTCCCACGATGGTGCACGGCCCTTACATCCCGGGGGCCCTGCCGCACAGCGCCGAGGACATCAACACGAGCAACGCCCTCATCTGGGCCGTTACCTCGCTCGGCAGGTACGCCGCGATCCCCGTCAACAGGGCGCCCCTGTGGGTCGACGTGCGGGACGTGGCGAAGGCGTGCGTCAGGGCCCTCACGGTCCCCGAGGCCGCGGGCAGACGCTTCCTGCTGTGCGCGGGCACCTACGACAACCAGGAGATCGCGGACCTGGCGCGGGAGATATCGCCCAAGAACGGCAGCATCCCGATCGGCAAGCCGGGGCAGCGGACCCCCTTCACCCATTTCAGCACCGACGCCAGCGAGACGGAACGGGTCCTTGGGATCAGGTGGACCAGTCTGAGGGAGTCGCTCGCAGATCTGATGCCCCAGCTGCTTACGATTCCGGACAACGGCGCTCCGGTTGACGGGTTCGCCGTGAAGATATTCTGAGACTTGATGGTCGTTCAGCCGCTGGTACCAATTCTTTGTACTCGAGGAGTTTTGTCTGGGGGAGCAGAGCCACAAAGGCCGGGGAGGATTCGAAGTTTCAGGATGTTGATGACTTCCTTGTTTCGATTGATGTAGGAATCTATAGACATTAATACACACTATGTATGTTCGGAGGCCCCTAATGATTGCATCATAGTAGTAGTAAGAGAGATTGAGAAGTTACGTCTAGAATCCAAGCAACAGCCACCATCAAGATCTGCCACGACCAGATACTCTTGTGTTGAAACTAGTAGTACATGTATGTAGTTGATACAACGGGAAAGCAGTCGCGAGTTCAGGGTTTGATGTAAAGAGTCCACTCCGTGTTTGAGATCTTGAAGGCACAATGAGATTCGGAGACAAAGGGAAACAGCCGCCGCAACATTGGTAAAGAACATGGTGAATGGTCAGTCGCAAAGGGCTTTGTGGCATTCAGCATGACCAGATTTGAACAGGGTAAATTCATAGGAGAGAGAGAGAGAGAGAGAGTTGTGGTTGACGGTGAACTCAGCAAAAGCGTTCAACACATGAGAAAAAAAGGGGGGGGATGGAACCCAAAGCCACAAGCCCAAGCAAACAGATGGCAGAACACGATGACTCCTGAATTGAACAGCTTCAACACAAATCTCATCACACGGTGATGAAGTTGAATCTTTCAGAATGGCATCATCCCCATCAGACCGACGATCATCGAGATCCCGGATGGATATAAGACACGGCAGCCCCCGTCGTCCCAGACTGCCCCCCTCACCATCTCACAGCCCATCAACCCAAGCAACCAAGTAACAGCATCTCACAACCAACAGCCACCACCATCTCTCTCTCTCTCTCTCTCTCTCTCTCTCTCTCTCCCCCTCCCTCTCCCCACCAGGTCCCTCCCTCCAAAATGCTCTACAAAGCCTTCCTCGTCGAGCTCGACGACGGCCTCCCCCACAGCAAAACAAACCACTGGGCCATCCAGGTCACGTCCCGCCCCTTCGCCTCCCCGAACGGCGACCTCGTCCCCGTCCGCACGGCCCTGCTGCGCGTCGAGATCACCTCGCACGACCCAGAGACGTGGGCCTGGGCGCAGCCCCTGCACGCCGAGCCCGAGCGCGACGGGCGCTTCCTGCGCAAGCAGTGGGTCGGCAACGTCGACGCCGACTTCTTCACGCAGGTGACGGACGTGGCGCGGCGGACGAGCAGGCACCCGGCGGGGATCTGGAACAGCCAGACGTGGTGCCTGGATGTGCTGGACGCGCTGTGCAATGCGGGCATGTTTGTGTGGTGCGCGGGGGAGCGGGCGAGGGCCAAGGGGCGCGTGGTGTATGGGATGGAGTGGGTGGATTGAACACTGTGCTTAATCCCACATGAAGGGTCCTCTCTTGTTCTATCAATACAATTTGATGTAGATAGCGTTGTCATGGATAGTTGAAAAAAGAAATAGTTAGGAAGTATAGGAAGATGTTGGATGTGTCGTCGCGGAGTGTCACGAGTGTTGGGAGCCCCTTTTCCGAGATCACGGCCTACACACACTCAGTGCCGACCATGATTCATCAAAACACCAGCGAAGCGACTGGAAACAATCTTGAAGAAAAACTTTTTCTCCCTGGGTGACACGATATGACGACGCCTTTCCCTCTCGCTTGGACGCGAGAAACGCGCAAAAATTTGCGGGAGACGTGTCATGGATGAATCATCGTCACCTCCTCGGCCCCCCCCCTTTTTTTTCTTTTGAAGAGATTTTCAACCCGCGCCGTCCACTCACGATCCTCCTCGCTTGAAGCCTTCGTCTTGATGATTCACGATGAATTCGAGACGGGTGATCTGAGCGCTCTGGAAGGCAATTATAAATCCCTCCTCTCCATGCCGCCCTCGTCTCGTCTTCTCCTCTTCCTCTCTTCCTCTCTTCCTCTTCACCATCAATCTCAACTCCATCCGTCTCTTTGCTCTTACGATTCCAGATCCATCTTCTCAGGAACAACAACAACTCTCAGTCTCCTTTTCCCATTTTCATCTTCTCAAGAACAACAAGAACAACAACTTGAGATCTCCTTGTCCCGGACCAATAATCTCCCCAAGAGCAACAACTCGCAATCTCCTTTACACAACAAGGTCTGTCCTTCATCCAACATCATCCTCATCCTTAATATACACCATCATAGCAGGCTGACACTTTCTTCCTTNNCCCCCCCCCCCCCAGATGTGCAAGTTCAAGATCCTCGTCGAGCTCTGCGGCTGCCGCTCTCCCAACTGCCACCAGCGCCCTGCCGCTCTCGACCAGCAAAGGTCCGAATACCTCGCCCGCCACGGCGGCCACGTCTGGCGCGTCATCACCTGCTTCCGCATCAGCGGCTTGTGCATCGACACCTTCAGCAACTCGGACCCGAACCGCCTCCTCGTCCGCTGGGGCATGGACCCCAACAACCGCAACTCGATGCAGGACTGCGCCGGCGCGGGCAAGGCATTCGTCATCGACCCAACCTCGACCCGCCTCAGCTTCATGTGCGACGGGTGCCGCCGCGGGTGCACCCAGCCCAGGCGCCTCATCCCCACCGAGGAGGAGATCTGGGACGTGCCCATCGAGGCCGTCGACATGGACAAGCTGTACGAGCAGTGCTTCAAGTGACGGCCTTTTGTCTACATACTGCTTGTAACAGACAGGCTGCTACTACTTGTGTGATGGATGGTCATTGTGGGGGAGACTAGTACTAGATGTCCTGGACTTTAGAGGCACTTGGGCGTATGGATGGATAAAAGGGGTGTGTCTTGCTTGTAAGACTCCTCAATGGATTGCTTGTTTTTTTCTTGTGGTCGGCTTGGTTCAGGGAACGGAAAGTGAATAGATAGCCAGACGAGACTCAATAGAGACCCTCAGGGGTGTGAATCGTCCTCACAATTTCTCACTGATTCGAGGTTGAGGGTGTCGTGACTTGTTTCAGAATTTGCCCATGTCCTGATCCTCACACTAGAAAACAACAACAACAACAACACCACGGATCACTTCGTATTGTTATGGAGCAGAGACAAGACAGAAGCACCTCAAGCCTTCTCAACACAAAGATCAAGACAGAAGCCACAGTCGACACCTCCACCTCCTTCAAAATGAGGTTCATCACTAAAGGTTCCCTTCCTTTCCTCCCCCCCCCCCAATCTCTCCCCTCCGTTCTCCCTCTATGAATAATCTCCGAGGCATAGCATGCTCACTCTTTGTTGACAGTCCTCCTTCTCGCTCCCATCGCCGCCTTCGCCGCCGCAAACAACACCCCGGTGAAGCGGCTCGACAACTGCTTCATGAAGTGCAGCTGGGGCTACGGTTTCTGCGAGCGACATCCCGCAAGCTGCAAATGCGACCGGAGGGGCAACGTCGAGTGCGCCGTGGACGTGGGAGACTGCCGGCGCCAGTGCTGGTGTCTCTGCGACATCCTGTCCTACCTTGGCCGTGGATGAAGAGGCAGGCATCGAAGGAGGGAGCGTCAGCGAGGGCGAGGGCCAAGGAAAGGAAATGGGGTGGATGAGGAAGGGACACGGAGAGAGCGGGGAACCTCGAGTCACAAAAGGGAATCAACAGTGGGAGGTTGGAGCATCTTCAGTCTATCTGGAGAGATTGAAACAGTCTCTTTGCATTTTGGGAGGAACAAATCAAAGCTCATAATTTTCGGTCATGACATCGAAGGCGCCTGCTGTGCTCCTCCAGCGTCCTTCCTGTCCGTCTTCCATTCCTCCGCGCTGTCTGTGCAGGTCCCCTCAGATGCGATGGCCGACGACGGCGCCGACGGCTCGCGGCCAAGAACGAGCCCAGGGTGTCCGAGACACAGGCAGAAGACAGCCAGCACGATAGGACTGTCGGATATGTCAGTACGACGCAACGAATAGAAAGACATCCATCATCGATGATCCTTCGTTTCCGGATTTCTCGACGACCACGTAATGGAAAGAAAAGAAGATAGGATAGGCACTTACACTCCTTCCAGCCCGATAAAGAGGCCCTCGTCCGTGACCAGCTTCGACCCAATGTACCCCTGGCTCAGCTCATAACACCGGTAGACACATCGCAGCAGGACCAGGATCACGGAGGCCGACAGGAAGCCGAAGAAGAGGCGCCAGCGGAGCTCGAGTGTCGAGAACGGCTGGTGGCGGAAGTACCGCACAAGGTAATCGGCCAGGAGGGCGCTGAAGATGACGAGCGAGGCGACCTGGAGGCCCAGGCCGGCGAGGGCGATGTCGATGCCGTTCTGGCTCGCGCCGGAGCTGACGACGGAGATGGCGCCCCCGGCGGCCTGCAGGACGAGGCAGACGAGGTCGGCGGGGATGAAGATGTAGTAGAAGAGCTGCGGCTTGAAGCGGGAGAGGTCTTCCCCGAGATGCTTGATGCTGCGGGGGCGTCAGTCCATCGTGCGCAGCCATTGCCAGAATTGGACACATAGCAGGATGGAAGAAGGGGGCGCAAGAAAATTAAAAGAAATAGGGAAAAAAAAGAGGAAAGAATTAAAAAAAAGAGGGGAGGGGGGGGGGGGGGGGACGTACATGTTGGAGAGGGTGATGTAGATGGCGGCAGTGTAGAACACAGGGCCGCACGTAATGAGCACGATCTGCGTCATGAAGGCCCCAAAGGACCACGGGTTGGGATGCAGCAGGATGCGCCCCGCATAGCCCACGACCTCGAGCAGACACCCCGCGACCATGAAGCCCATGAATCCCCAGCTACGCCACCGCCAGCCGATCGCGACGTGGACCAGCAGGGCAATTGCGAAAAGGGCGAGGAAGACGGCATTGGCGGGCACGGAGGGCTGGTACTTGTAGACGCTCCATTCGACGGGGCAGATCTGGAGGGTGCAATTCGCCTGGGGCCCGAAGGTGATGACGTTGGGGAAGGGCACGGAGGCGTTGGCCATGCCTGGGAGCGACTCGGGGCTCATGATGCTGGTGGCGGTAGGGCGGAACCGGGCGGATGAGGCTATTCCCAGCGCACGTGCTCCGTGCGGGCTATATACCGGTATGCTCAATGGCAGCGGGGTTGACGATGGCGGCTGTGGAGGGTAGCCGGACGATGCTCGATCGACTTAATGTTTGCGATGCGTTCTTCCTTGAGTATTGGTTCTTTACGTTCAAGGAGGAAAAGCCGCAAAGAGAAAAGGGGGGGGGGGGGTGACGAATAAATAGGAGAGGATAGAGGAGATCTTGGAGCGGAGGTGCGGCGCAATTCTCGTCTGCGTCGCCGAGTCCTTGAATGGGGCGAGCGGCGAGTTGCTCGTCAACGACCCGAGTTGATGATAGACCCCTATGCAGGCTCACGATCGATCTCCTTTTTTCCCTTGATGAAGCCCTTGAAGGGTCTCAGAGTTCAGCTGCAATGGATGCTCCTCCTCGAGGTGCTTGAGAGGGCCATTGAAAGGACACGACGGAGTATGTTCCACCCTTGGCGTTGACTGATGCTCATCCTCGTCAGCTACGGGACGGGACGGCTGCCAAAAGTCTCATCCGTTCAGTGCTTACGTACATGAGAGACCCTCTGGGGCACATACAGGTATTCCTGCATGCCCTGTCGATGTCGGAGACGCGGGACGACGCCAAGAGCCGTACCCGCACGAGTGCGAATACTCGTACTCCGTACAGGTAGGATGATTGATGACTCATGAAGGGCCATGAGGCGCTATTCCGTGACGATGCATTGATCAGTGCTAGTCGATTCCTTGAGCGGCTGCCAGATCCCCTGCATCCCGTACTCGTACTGTTAGAGCGTGAGTACTCCATACCTGTATATTAATCAATTGATGAGAGGCCACTTCGTCAAAGGCACTACCTACTCCGTACATGTACGTGAGCCTGCAATGCAAAGCATACTCCGTACATACGTGGATGATACAGGTGAGAGGACGAAGCATTACTCGTAGGATCGAAACTCAGTCGTCCTCGCATACCTTTCCTCGAGCGAATCTTCCGAGGCTCTCGTTGACGAGGCAAGCTTGGATGGGCGGTATGGAGTCACCAGCGGAGGCTCAGGATCATCGCAGCGTGTCGAGTCACATTAGGCTGTCTTTTATGTATCCGCTCTCCGCCCGAGTCATCCGTCCAAAGGGCAATTATTCGTAAGGAGAGACCAGCAAAGCGCCGGTTGATCGCATAAGCATTGAACCGTCCCTTAAGAGCATGATGGAGCCGCGAGCGAGGAATCCGAAGGTTGAAATCAAAAAGGAGGTTCGAAAGGACGAAAGTCGTCGAGGCGGTGCGCGCTGCTTAAGTAATCAGAGACGATGTGCCTCGGCTATTTCGTGAAGCGAGGAATCAGGATTATCGACACACCCCGCCGTGGTCGTAGAATCGCTGAAGATTTGTAAGGCAGGAAGGCGCGATCCGAATTAGACTTGCGGAAAGAGGAAGGCGCAGCCCCGCCACTTAGCTCACGTGGAGGATTAGTCATCAGCATCGCACTTTGCAAAAGTTCTTGAAACAATTTTTTTTTTTTTTTTTTTTTTTTTTAGTGAGAAGAAGCTGGACTCGCGGATGACCATGTTTCCATTGATGCGGTAATTTGTCGATGTTTCCATTGATCAATGTGTCCATTTGGTCTTCTTTACTGCTTCACTCTCACGGGCTTCTTTTCCTCCGTGATGGTGATTTTCACGGACATGACACGTTCCCTGGACGTGAATCAAGACCGGCCGCAGATTCTGACGGATCTCGCTCTCTGCAGCGACCATTGATTATGGCTCCTCGACTCGTTGAACTTTTGAGTCTTGACTATATACGGAGTACAGTATGTTCATTGTTGCCTCGCTGAGAAGAACAACTTGTCCCTACTCGTACGAGCACTCGCACTAGCTCGATGCAGCTGGAGGCCGTTGGCCCGAACCAGGAAAATGCCTTCAGGGGCGGGCGGTATCCATCCCCCCCCCCCCCCCCCCCCCCCCCCCCC
>NQYQ01000001.1:728179-756577 GCA_003055925.1 Escovopsis sp. Ae720 | reverse complement strand
GGGGGGGGGGGGGGGGGGTTGAAGGAGGTGAGATTTTCGTTCTGCGGGAAGCGTACCTCGTTCATCTCGAACTGCGTGAGGCCGGATTGTACCCGGAACAACTCCACGGCTCGGGTGATTCGCGAAAGCTCGTCGTCCGAGAATCTACCCTGGAGAAAGCCGTTCGTCTTGTACTGCGAGGCGTTGCTCTTTGCCTTGTCATCGCCGCTCTCCTCGTCGTCGTCGTCCTTGGGCTTCTGGCGAGCGGTCGCTTGCTTCTTGTCCTGGACGGGGGGCTTGCCCTTGGAGCTCTTTACGGCGATCTTGCCGCGGGTCTTTTTCTGTGACGGTGGCTTGGCAGACAGGCTCGGGTCGATGACGGGGTCGGCATCAGCATCAATATCAGCACCAGCAGCAGAGCCCTCGGCGTCAGCCTGGCCATCGGCCGCCGAGGCCTTCGACCTCTTGCCCCTGCCCGAGCGGCGCTTGTTGGTGTCCTGGTCGGGCTCGTCCCCGTTCTCGGACGCGGCGTCGTCCTCATCATCTTCCTGCTGAGTGCCGACGTGCTCGCGCCACGCCTCCCTGGCGAGGCTCTCCACCTCGGCGTCGCCCTTGCTGCCCACTGGGTGCTCGTTGGCGCTCTCAAAGTCCATCGAGTCCGCCTCCCTGGCCCTCGAGGCGCCGTCGATGGCCATGGGGGCCATGGGGGCGACTGCTGCCCTGAAGGGGACGCTGGTCTCCCGGGAATGGGGCATGCCGAGCGACTGGCTGCGCCGGCGGGCGCGAGCGACGCTGGGCGAGACCTGAGAATCGGGGATGTGATCTGCGCCCTCCTCGATGGAGCTGAAGGGGGCGTCGGGGCCGTGACCGTGGCCCCTGTGCGAGCGTAGGAAGGCGGCCTGGGCCGCCGCGGGGTCGGGCTTGACGGAGAAATCCGCGCCCTGCGAGTCCGGGACGAGGTCCTCCTCGCCGGCCTGGGCCTTGGATCTTCTCTTCTTGCGGTGCTTGCCTTCCGCAGAGTCGGAGGGCCCTCGTTTCCTAGTTGGCTGCGACGAGGCAGCCGCCATGGGCTCGTGTGACTGCATGCTAGAGGCGGGGCCGGCGCCCTCGGCACCGGGCTGGAATTGGGCCGGCATTGGGCCTTCTACTTCGTTGAGCTGGCTATCTATCACGTCGGCGTCCCGCTGGGACTTCTTCTTGGGCCGCTTGCCCTTCTTGCTCGAGGAGGCCCGGTCGAGCTCGGCGGTCCCGAGCTCCTCGTCCTCGGCGGCGGCGGCGGCAGCCTTGGCCTTGGCCTTGTCCTTCTTCTTCCTCTTCTCGCGTTTGGAGGCGCCCGGGACGTCGGGGGTGGACTGGACCTCGGGCTTGTTCACCTCGGTGGGCTCCGGGTAAAAGACCTGGGACGCGTTGCTGTCGAACATCTCGAGGTCCCCGTAGTCGGTGGCGTCGAGGTCGACACCGCCTTCGTCGTGGGACAGGGCGTCGAGATCGTCCTCGACGTCCATCTCCTGGTGGTGCTCGTGCTGGTGCTGGAGGTGCTCGGGGCCCGACATGGCGACGGACTGCTCCTGAAAACCGCCGGGCTCCTGGGAATCGTCAATATACTCCTGGTCGCGTTGCTGAGAGTGAGGCCCTCCTCCAAACAGCGATGACGACTTGTCTGCCGGGACGCCCTCGGACACGCTGGACTGCGTTCCCATGAAGTGGCGGAGCTTAGAGGCGAGCTGGAAATCGGGCCATTTGGTGTTTGCAGGCATCGGGGCAGCCGGAAGGGGGAATGCGACTGGCGACTGATGAGATTCTGATGGGGCTTCGATGGACTTGTTAGATCATGGGAGGCGTGATGTGCTTCACTCTCTCTCTCTCTCTCTCTCCCAGTGCGCGCGCTTCCAGGTTAGGAGTTTTGCTTGGGGGGGGGAAACTTAAGGTCAGTCATGGAGTGTTTTGGGGGGAAAGTTTTGGGTTCGGACGCGGTAAAGGTCGAGCCACGTCACGTGATCCGACCGACCCGCCGCTCCTCCTCACGTCACCTTCCACTTGTCACTTTTTGGTCGCCCATCAATCACTCCCGTCACGGTCGGAAGTCTCTGCGCCGAGTTGAAATCGCTCTCTTTTTCTCTCGCCGTGGCTGCACGTCAAACAGAAGTGAGCAATTGGGGAAAAAAATCGATTCGTTCATTGCCGGCTATGCTATTGCCTGCGGATGCCTGGCTGCGGAAGAGGAGCTCAGCTATACAGTACATATTGATGAGAATTGCAGTGGAGGTAAAAGTTGGTCCATTCCAGCCCGTTGCTCAAATTCGGAGGTGCCGCCCTTACCCCTCCTCCCTTTTTGACTTTACAGCGGTCGTAGGGCATCAGCCCACCCTGTGTGTCCACTGAAGGCCCTGAAGCTCGTGTCTCATCAGGGCTCGCCCGGTTCTATCGACGGTCCATATCAAGGCGAGCTCAGCAAGGAAATCTCCCAATACTCAACCATCCCATTTCTCATACTCTTCGTAGACCTTGCGGTCGTTCGAATCAATCATTTGACATCTCATCCTGATGTCGGGTGTGTCTGTGGGTGTCTGATCGTAAATCCTTCAAGTTGCCGCGATCGTTTGGTATCCACGCGAGCGATGGGCATCAAATCTTCCCCTCGAGGAGAATCGATTCAACGATCCTATGGAGTCTCGGCAAGCTCCTCGGCGGTCATCAGCTTGATCCTGGCCCCCGCGGGGTTCCTCTCGACGCGGTACTGGCCGCCCAGGACCAGGTCCTTGGCCACGAGCTCCCTCGTTCGGCCCAAGCTCTCAATGTCGGCAATGCGCTGAATCGTCTTCTCCAGATGCTCTCTGAACCCGGGCTCGCCGCAGATCTCCTTGAAGGCACGGTGCATCGGCACGCTGCTCGCTCGCACCTCGGCCTGGCTGGTGATGCTGAAGAGGTTCATGCTGTCGAGGTCGCGGATGAAGTCGCATCTCGTCATCAGCTCCTGCGCGACGTGGAAGGGGAAGGACGGCAGCAGGTGGCCCTCGATGGGGTCGTAAGTCTTGGCCATTTCTTCCTCCTTGTCGACGAGCGCCAGCGCCAGGACCATGGAGGCCGCCTATACGAAAGACCTCGAATGAGCACAGGAATCTCCACTTCAAGGGGGGGACAAGGGGAACATGGTAAAGGGGGGAGAGGGGGGAGGAGGGGGGGGGGAGAAAGCCTACCGCCCACTTCTGCTGGTCCATGACGTCGTCGTCCATTTCGGACCCTAGGATCCAGCACTGGTTCAGGAACCACTTCTTCTCAATCTCCTTGATTCTCTCGCAGGTGGCGAGCATGTTGCGGCTCCTGGCGACGCGGTTCAGGAAGCTCAAGCGGCCGCCGACGCGGTCGTACACCTCGTCGAGCTCCTCCTTAGTCGGCCGCTCGCCGAAGTAGCGCAGGCGGTACTTCTCGAGGGCGCTGATGGCCTGCTGCTTCTTGAGGTCTGTCACAGGCATGACCTCCATGCGGGTCGCGAGCAGCTTGAGCCGCTCGTAGACCCAGTAGTCGTCCGAGTTGAAGACCATGGTGACGAGGTTGGCGGCGGCCCACTGCTCGGCGCGCTGCTGGAAGAGCTCGATGAGGGCCCTGCCCTCGTCGTCGTTGCGGATGAGGTGCATCTGGTTGACGATGACGATGAGGGGCTTGCCGTGCCGCTTGGGCCGCATCTTCATGGCGATCTTCTCGAGCTTGTTGAGCGCGCGCTCGATGTCGAGGATCGCGGTCGTGTCGCGGGGCCCGCGCTCGCTGAAGTAGCCGCCGATGTAGTCCTCGTGGAACTCGTAGTCGAGGGCCTTTCCGAGGCGGATGCGCACGACCTCCGGGTCCGCGTGGGCCTCGAACATGGCCACGCCGTCGCCGTCGGTCTGGCTCATGGCCTCGAGGAGCATGCTGCTCTTGCCGCTGCCCTTCTCGCCGATGATGAGGTAGTAGTGGCCCGATCTGTCGCCGGCGATGATGCGGTTGACGTGCTTCTGCTCCGGCCGCTGGACCCAGTGCTCCTCGGGGTCCAGCTGGGAGGAATGCGGCACGTCCTTGCCCATGGCGGCCAGGTCGAGGACGGGGTCGCCGGGCTCGAAGGCGCGCTGCATCTTCTTGAGGACGAGCATCTTGTAGCTC
Source organism: Escovopsis sp. Ae720 (assembly GCA_003055925.1). Taxonomy (NCBI): domain Eukaryota; kingdom Fungi; phylum Ascomycota; class Sordariomycetes; order Hypocreales; family Hypocreaceae; genus Escovopsis; species Escovopsis sp. Ae720. The sequence goes on along the minus strand of NQYQ01000001.1, from coordinate 752,464 downwards.
TTGTGGTAGATGTAGCCTGCGCCGGCGAAGCCCACTGCGAGGATGAGGATGGAGGCGAATGTTGTCGCCGCGCTTTCGAGCATCAGCCTGCCGATGGAATTCTTTTTTTTCTGATCATCTTGCCCACTCGACGACTCTTTATCTGAAATATGGTCAGTCAGATCGCATGTCGCATGGTTCGCAGCATGGCGTTATTTTTCTCCTCTCCTCCTCTTCTCTTCTTTTCTTTTTTTTTTTATTTTTTTTTCGCTTGTCTTGAAAACATTGGGAAACCAATTGATGACTTGCCTTTGTCTCTTCGCGCCTCGCTCGTGGAGAAGAGAGCAGGCTTCCCCTGAGTCTGAGCCTGGAGGCCAACGCGAGGATGCAGCAGACTCTGTCCAAGTCTCGGGACGATCGGCCGAGGAAGAGGCCGCGTGAGACGGAGGCCTCGGCGCAACATCTTCACAGAAGCAGTCCGCACAGACTCGCAGTCAATAACAATGCTCAAGGCTCGTCTAGACTTGTACTGATTCACCGGGATAGATGCAACTTATAATTTGCTTATGATTTGTTGGTGGAAAAACGAGAGACTGAAGCTTGAGCTCCCAAGGAATGGAAAGGTCACAGGTAAGGTCGAGATGACACTCGGATGAGCCTAGAAGGTGGATGTAAGGGGTCGAGTTCAGATCATGGGTTGACGGGGGGGCACATCATTGATCGATCTGAGGCGGCATCACACTAGCATCAAGATTTGAATTAGCGATTATTACGGTTCGCACCTCCAGGTCAGGTCTGGCTGCTCACATCTGCAGCGCAGCCCACATACATCAATACCTAGTGCTCTCGTATCTCCTGAAGGCATCCATTGATGAAACGTACCCCGTGGCTGAGACGATTTACCGATCAATGCCACGGGCAGCTCGTCACGATCGGGTCCATACTCGTACTCGTAGCTGCTGATACCGAGTAGCTGGAGTCTGTTCAGGTCGTCAAGGATCAGGAGCATCAACCGAGTACCTGTATAATGCAATGCCGGGCCACAAGGCCCAACAAAGATCCCTGCCATCATACATCAATACATACATACAGAGTACGAGTACTGGTATGTCTGCATGAATGTCCAGATGAGCCGGGGTCATCTTGTTGGCTCCCGATCTCACCGTCCTCGAAAGAAATGGATTCACTGGATTTGCTGCCCCTGCGGCCTCGAGCAAAAAAAAGTGTGGCCTGAAATTAAAAAAAAAAAAAAAAAAAAAAAATCCAAGGGAAAATATCAATATGTGTCACGTGATGTCGTGATGCCTCGACTTCGACTTTATTTTCCAAGTTCAAGTCCGACTTGATTGGAATAGTTAATTGGCATTGTTTGAACCCCTAAAAGACACATTCTTCGATTCATTTGAGGAGGAAAGAGAATGACTAGGGAAAAGGAAAAGAAAAAAAATGCAAGACAGACAGAATTGGCAAGGAAATAAAAGCACTTCCCCGAGATACACCCAAATGCCATGAGTTAGGCCTCCTCCTCGTCTCGATCCCTCCCTCCTAGTGACCGTGGATGAAGATCAAGCCTCGACTCACTTCTTTCGGGGAATGAGAATGGAGCAATTTTTCGGATGGAGATTTCGATTTTCTAAACGCGTCTTTACACTGATGAAAGCAGTGGGGGACGCGACGTGGAATTGATCAATCAATGTTTTGGCCTGGCAGCCGACACGCCTCACCTTCTGCTCACCTTCTGGCCGCCTATGCTTGCCATTGTTTTTTTTTTTTTTTTTACTTCGGGAAATTCAATGTTTTGACCTTTTTCTACCCTCTTTTCACACACACACACACACACAGAGAGAGAGAGAGAGAGTCAGACCGACAGACACAGACACACACACACGGACACACACAAAATTTTAAAGATACAAAGTGGACATGATCTTGACTTCAAGTTGCCATCCCCTCTCCTGAAGCTCATCACAAAAGCATCAATTCGATAATTGCGGATCCTGCTCTCTCATGGGAGGACGGTTCAGGCTTCGTGGACAACAATGCCGCCGTATCCTCACGAGATAGAGGAGTGGTGGCTCACCAACGGCCGGGCCATCCTCGAATGGCTCACCCACCCTCGCGCCCTGGGCGGCATCAGCTCGCGGACCTGCGGCTTCGCCCAGGCCGTGCAGAAGAAGCTCCGCAGCTTCGACAACGACATCAAGCTTCAGGAGCAGGTCCGCGCCGGCGTCCTCGAGATGTGCGCGTCTCGCACGGATCGCCGCCCCCTCAACGCGCGCCGACTCCTCCTCGACGCCGTGACCCTCATCTTCAGGAACAGCGATGACGAGGGTATCGACATCGAGAGGGCCATGGAGGGCCTGGCGTGCCTGGCTTCCATGGAGACTCAGCGCGGTCGGCTTGTGGCCGCGACTCAGGAGGCTCTCAAGGCCTGCGAGCCGACTGATGCTCATGCCGTTTTGGTCCAGGAGCTTCACTCGTCGGCCTCGAGGCGGTATCGCCAGTTTCAGATGGGCTTTCGAGCAACGGTAAGACTTGTATGGGAGTGAAGGGATTTGGAAAGCTGGCATGGGGTGAGGGAAACATATGCGGAGCATCTTGATCAATTTTCTTTTGCACCAATTCAATACTGACAAATTCTTCCAGATCATGATCAACGATTTGTTGCAGGATCGCCGCGTCCGCAAGCCTGCGCCTCTCCTCATGGCCAGGCTCAACGCTCTCTTCCCCACAGTTGCCTTCTCAGAGGGCCCCGATGCAGTGGTCACCACCCCGTGCTCCTTCGGACTGCGAGACAGCATCCGCTTCTCCGTCTACGAGCACCTCATGAGCGATGACCCATTCAGCGCAAAGGCGTCCGAGGCGATACACGTCAAGCTCTTCATGTGGTGCGACATTCCCAACTACACCAAGGCCAGGGAGGCTCTGCTGCGATACGTCAGCGAGACGAGGAAGCTGGAGTCGACATGCCTGCGAATCCTGCACTTGATCGAAACGCGACCCATGCCGGCACTTCCAAACCTCGCTGGATCAAGCAATTCATCCTGTTCCAAGCGGCATCATCGAACCCACAAATGCAGGGGGCATGAGAAGCATCATGCTCGGGGAGAGTCTCTCGAGGCCAAGAAAGGGGATGGCTCCGAGAAGCTCCATCGAAAGCAAAGCGGCAAGGGAAAGCACCACAATCATGGCGCCTGCAAGAAACCCGGCCACTGCAAGAAACATGGGAAACACGGCAAGGGTAAGAAAGACCGCCAGCCGAAGGATCAAGAGCACGTCACGAAGAGCACGACAGAAAACAAAGACAGCAAGGGGTCATCATCGAAGGCCTCCATCAGGAATACCCTCCAAGACACCCCCACAGGCCAACCTCTTCTCTTCCTCCAGTCATCCCCATCGTCGCAAATGATGCTCTACAGCCCCCGGTCGCCCCGTCTCAAGCATCACCCCCTGCTTCGCGGCATGCCGGGTCGAGAGCTTTCCCCATCCAAGACGGATCTCGCGGCCTTTGCGGGGGACTTCATGACGGCGACCTACCGGCCGGTTCTGAGTTATCCCAAGGACCTGTCAAAGGCCAACTTTGACCAGCATCCGCTCGCCGAGGAGCTCAACATGGACTTCCGAGAGAAGGCCCAGCTTGGGCTCATCATCCCCCGACAACTCACCAGTCGAGACTTCTAGTACGATTTCGACAGTGACGAAGAGGAGCCTGTCGTGCACACCACAATCACCAGGAAGAAGCCCAAGAAGTTTTCATGGGTCAACGCCAAGTTGCAGTCCAGGGAGATCCTCAACCAAGGGGTCGCAAAGGTATCTTCCCTCAACGCTGCACTCAAGGAGTTCTCCGCGTTGAAAAAACGCGCTGGCACCGAGGAGCGGCAGCGACAGCAGCTCAAGAAGCTGATCGTAGAGCGGCTTCGCCTTGGGGAGGCCGTCTCGCAAGATCTCAGAAAAAGGCTCTCGTCAGGCAAGCAGGAGGGTCAGGTCTCGGATACGAAATCGGAGAAGACCAGCTCCACAGGCCCAGGCAGCAATGGCTCAGGACGGAAGCGAGATGGATCTTCGACGCCTGAAATTCCTGCAGTTTCAGAGTCCATCAGGTCGAAGCTGACGCGAGGAATCCTCGCCAAATTGTTGGTACGCATGAGGCCTCAGCAGAACCTCCTTCTCCCCGCAAATTTGACCGCAACGGCCATGGCAGCGTCGGCCGCCAGCGCCGTCAACTCATCCAGGAAGTCTTCCGCTCAGGCTGTCCCTTCTCCCATGAGTGGAAAGAGACCTGATGCTTCGACAAAGCCTCAGTCATCACCGAGCAAGGCTCTCCTTCGTTCCAAAGAACCCGCTTCAGAGTTGGCAACACCGCAATCCAAGTCTCGACCGCGAGGGAAAGAGGAGAGTCCCGCCAAAACCCAGACTCCTGGCAGTGCACGACTCCGTCCTGGCATCTCCCTCTCCAAGGCCAAGTCGCCTGAGAGACAAACAACCCCGGTCGGACCTCAAGTCTCTCTAAGCACGTCTCTGAAATCGATCAAAACTCACATCAAGACACCGTCTTTGTCCAAGGGGAAAATGGCACAGGACAGACCGCCAAATATCAAGTCACCATTGACTATCAAGCCCGCCCTAATTACCGGTCCAAGGACTCCCACCCGCAAGAAGCGATCGGTCTCCTTTGGATCTCTGCCGCCCACTCGAGCCGAGCTGTACGGGAAAAGGGCCATCCCACGTCTGCCTGAGGCCGATGAAAATTACAAGATTCGAGCGGCAGGTGTGGCCAAAGCCAGAGCCACTGTCAGAGCCGAGAAGATGACGCAGCGGACTCTGAAAGTCCTCTTGAAGGATCATCAGCCCAAGCGTGTTCCGGTGTTTCTTCGTCCAAAGTCCACCGTCGACGTCAAGCCCCACTCAGGGGCAAAGGCCGGAGATGGGTTCCCCGAGTGCACCACCATGAACCAGACTTGGCCTCGCGGATTTGGTCTGAGGTTTGCTGCAAACTTCGTCGCCTGTCCCGAAGCGTTGGGACGTTCAGAGAAATCGCGTCTTCCTCGCCGCAAGGGGCGCTACAAGCTCGTGCAAAACGGTCGGTTGGTGCCCCTCCCAACCAGGGCAAAGTCGAACGCTTCCCAGCGGGAGAAGACCATCAAGAACTGGCAGACAAGGCTCTCTCTCGGAAAACCCATCTCTCTCAAGGTCCGGGTCCAGAGAACGACGACAATCCCTCAGCCGCCCGCAGGAGGTAGATTCACCGCTGCGCAGAGACGACAGATGGCCAAGGAGAAGCCCGTGTATGACAGGGCAAGAATGAAAGTCAGCAGAGACAATCTTCTTGACTTCGCTCGCACCAGGGTTTTCAGTGTGTTGCACCCTTTCCATGGCAAAGAAGATGCTCAAGTTGCCGATGATCCTTTGGAGAGCCCACGTTTCGTCGCTGCGGCCGCGAAGGGGGATCCTTTTGGGAGCGAGAAATGCTACGAATTCAGCGTCTGCAAGCCGCGCCTCTCACCCATGGAATACGCGAGGCTGTTTCTCATCGAGAGCTCACTTTCGAAGAAGGAGTCACGGCATTGTGAGTTGCCGCGCCCTGAGCCCATCTGGTGCTGGACCACTCGCTTCGAACGCTTCATCATCGCTCCCAGAGTCCCCCCAAACATCAACAGGGATCATCTGCCGCCGCGATCCGCACCCCAGCCAAGAGAAGTCGACATGGAATCCGCCGTGGAGGGCGAGGCGTCCGACGCCGAGTCTACAGGCTCGGCAGATGCTACTCTCAAATCGCGGGCAAGGTCCTTCCCGACATGCCCTCGGCTCTCGCTGCACTTGGGCGAGATGCCCGAGTTACTTCCTCACGTTCTAGCTCTTGCGGATCCTCAATCAGGTGAGTCCGAGTTCTCACGGAATTCTGCTCCTGCTGGTTCTGACATGGGATTTGAAACAGGGGATGGTGAAGAGGCCCCCGGGTCATCTCGAGGGAGCGCAACACAAACCCTTCTCGACCCTGCTTACGGCGACATCGATCACGAAGTGTCTCGCGAGACCTACATTGACGCCATTCTTGATCGTTTCGAGCCTGGTTCCCCCTACGGACCAGATGGGGAGGTGGATCTGCACGACCTAGATTCCTTGTTCAACGACACCTCCTCGGTCTACTCGGACAGCAGTGTTCAGACGGTGGTCTATGTAGGGCCCCCAAAACCCACGGGCGAAGAGGCTCAAAGTGACACTTCGGGGCAGCCGCTTCGCCTGCCCACCCCTCCGCCTCTTTCTCCCGACGAGCCTCCCATCCCGGTTCCACTCCGCCTCGCGCCAAACACGCCGCCGCGGAGGGTCGCCCTCACGTCTGGAGACAGCTCCTCGTCACTCGATACCCTTTCGGGAGCGAGTTCGTTGCTCGCTCACTTCCCGATCGCCCCTGGAGGGTCTTCCCGCCTCGCCTCCAACGCCATCATCCGTCAGGTCGTTGACCAAGCAGGGGGCTTTGTGCCCCCAAGCGACGCTCGCCGCGTCCAATACGTCGCCGGCAACCGCCAGGCCCGCATTACGTCGTCTTCCGCAGACATCTGGTCCGCCGATGGTGACGACATGCTCCCTGAGCTGCAGCCCGCGCCCCTCAAGCTACGTCGCCGGGAAAGCAGCCATGACCCTCAACAGCGACAGCAGCGGGAGCGGAACGATTGTCATCGTGAGAGGGGATACAGCGATGGCCACGAGACGGATATATCTTACCAGATCGGAGACTTTCTGCGCGAAATCCGGATGGAAGATGACGACGGCTCAAGGCATCCTGCGACCACGACGCGCAACTTCTCGTTGCCTGTCGGCGGCTCAGGGGTGCAGAGAAGGAGCGACAGGCCTGGCGAGGAGTCTCATCAAGACGAGACTGCCAATCCGAGGCCAGTCAGGGTCGCGCCTCCGATTGCTCCTCACAACATTTACAATAACAACAACAACAACAACCCCTACCTTCGTCGTGCGGTGTCGACAAACATCGCCTCGACACCCAATCTCTTCGTCCCGCCTCGAGAATGGCAATGCGCAGCCACTGGGTCGACGATGGCCCCGGAAGCGGATGCTCACACAACGCGTCGCGTTCACAGACAGCGACAAAGTCCGTTATATGACACGTCAGATCCGCCGACAGAGCCTCCTCCTCCATTGCCAGTCGCCCGTGACGCTCCTTCTAGGCCCCAACATGCCTACTTCTTGCAGCAGACGTCCTCAGGGCAGGGAGACAGACCCACCATCTTGACCATGGCTCCGCCGATCGTGTCGCACGCAGCAGTCCGAAGTCGAGAGAGCCTGCCCCCGTCTGTGCCGCAGAGGTCGACGTCGCGAGCCGTCAGGATGATGGCATCTGGGCATGCTCAACAGACCACCAGTGGCTGGCAAGCGCCCGTGATCACGGCGGCCTCGACCGTCCAAGACAGCAGCTTCAAACTTCACAAGGCCAAAAGTCTGGGCGCCGAAACCATACTACCCCCGATCATGATCGACCGATCCGGCGGCGAGGGGGGCGGCGGCGTCCCCTCTGCGGGCATTCTCCGAGAGACGAGAATCGAAACGACTCTTAAGAACATTCCCGAGTTTCCCATGCCTCGGACCCCGGTCACGAGCGCCAATCCCCTCGATCAGACTCGCTACGACCTCAGCGCTCGACGGTCAACTGGGCAGCATCCGGCCCAGCAGCGCTCAGTCGTCTTCCCCATCCCGCCCCCTCCTCCGCCTCCACCTCCGCCGCCGCCACCTGTCCCTTCCTCAGCAGGTCATAGCAAGGCAAGATCGACTTCTACGTCATCTGGTATCTTTGGCCTCTTTCGAAAGAAGAGTCGGCCCAAGATGGAAGGGAGCGGTTTAGATATCCCTGCTCCTACTTTGAAAGAAAACGACAAGGACAGGGAGAAAGACAAGGATAAAGGCAAGGAGAGGGAGAGAGATAGACCTCGCACTCATTGGCGTCCGTTTGACGAGCCGGATATTGAGCCGCCGTGCGCTTCGCCGTGGCTGTTCGGCGGCGATGAGGATCTCAAGGACAAGGAGGCCAGAGCGGAGTACTTCAGGCAGCGTGTGGCCCTCAAGAAGGCCCAGGAGCGCGAGCGAGAATCGCAAAAGTCCAAGGACCCAGCGGCTGCCACGGTCGCCTCGCCTTCTGCGCCCGGCCCCAGTGCAAATGCAGGAAATAGAGTCGCTCGCAATGCTGTTTCGACCGGCTCTCTCGTTGCCACCTCCAGCAGACATCAGCAGCAGGAGGCGCAGATCTCCAGCCGGCAGGAGATGCACCGGCAAGAAGTCCTCCATCAGCGGCCGCTCCATGAGGACTTTGAACAGCAGCCACCCCGTCAGCTGAGTGATCGGCACCAGGGACAAGCCCATCGGCAGCAGACGCAGCCGGATTTGCGGTCGATGCATCAAGCCCATCAGCGGCAGACATACCATGAGCATTCCAGTCATCAGGATGAGCGGCATACCCAACATGCCAACCAGCAACCATACCAGCGACATCAGTTCACGCACCTGCAAGCGCAGCAGCCACAGCGCCCTCAGCAGCTCCAACGGGCCCGATCGCAGCGGCACGTCGAGCATGAGCAGGACGCCGCTGCGGCAGAAGCAGCAGGATCCCGCGGGCATCAGCCGCAGCCCTCGCAGCAGCTGAGGCCCTATCGCAGCAACATCTACGACAGCATGCCTTTGTCACCGCCCCCTGCCTCTCCCCTGCCACCGCTGCCGCCAATGGCCGCTGCCGCTCTCAGCCAGCGCGCGTCGACGAGGGTCTCCCAGGCCCACGGGACGCAGGCCGCTCCACAGTCTCGGTATGAGGACCAATCGCGCGGGCGCGCTGTGAGTGCTCAGTCACCGGCATCCGGTCAGGCCGGGCGCATCTCCCATGCGGCGGCGGCGTCTTTCTCTTCGCCGTCGGCTCACACGTCTTCCGCCTCCTACAGTAGGAGAAGCGAGAGACAGGAGTATGAGATGAGGCGCTCCTCACATTATGAGACCCCAAGGCGATCAGGGTGAAGATTGACTTGAGAGGAGAGAGATGGTGAGATGGTCGGGGAGCAGTCAAGTCGAGTCATTTGCGATCCGGCAACATTGAAAAAGTCGAATAAGGAAAGAGAAAAACAGAGAGAAGAAGAAGAAGAAGAGAAGAAAGAAGAATTCTCGCTCTGTTTCAAACAGAGCAGCGGGTGAAAGGGTCTTCTGGAATGTGCGGGACGAATCTAGCCCGACACGATGCCGATTTGCTTGTTCCAGGTGGCCCATCTCCCCACAGCCTCCCCTCGTCAGTCTGCTCCAGGAGATCACTGTTCAGAGAATTGGTCCGATCTTGCTATTTCCATTGTTTTGCACCATTCTGGTGTCTGCGGCCCTGAGGGCACTCATGGGAGGATTGCCGAGCTGCTCCGTGTCGATTGGCCCGAAGCTGTTCAAAAACTTTTCACCCTGCTGTTTGTCCTTCCTCTTTCCCATGGCCCTTCGTGTGTTCTTATTGTCTGAGCCCCTCCCCCTTTTTTTTGTTTTTCCCTGGTCCCCCCGGATGAAGCGATGATCCCGAGAAGCCCTTGATAGGGAATTGTCGAATCGGTATCAATGGAGCTTGAGAGGGGCAATGAGATCGAGATTGGCTTTCGACATTTTGTCAGTTGCTGGGTTGGCTGAGGATCATTGTGTGTTCCGTGTTGGAGATGTGGATCATCGATCGAGTTGGTCAAGATGCTTGCTTCTACAACAAAGGGCTCGAGCGACGAACATATGAGATGTACTACTGGCATATGGATCTGGGTTCCGATGGCTGAGCTTGGATGCAGCAGGAGGCTCTGCTATGTGAGAGCTAAATACTGCAATTGATTTTCCTTCCAAACACCTTGGATCTCGCATCCCGTCACTCGTGAATGTTGTGCGTCCTCGCAGATGAGATGTGAAGTTGCGGATCCGGCTTGCGTTCCTTTCTATACGCTCGTTGAACATACGTAGATTTCTCGGCGCAAGCCCCCCCGCATGCCCGTTCATGAGAGAGATCATCAACGCAAGGGGCGCAGCGAGAGCCGTGTTCGCTGGCGGCTTGGACAGTCCATGTCGAGGATGATGATCCATTGGACGCGAAACATCGGCAGAAGACAAGAAAAACAGGTGTTTGGGCCCTGCGCCGGCCAGCTGGCAATCCGGCGTGGAGTGTGGTGGATGATGGTGGATGGTGGATGATGGTGGATGGTGGATGATGGTGGATGGTGGATGGTGGATTGGATGACACGAAGCGCGATGGAATTACTAAGTCGGGATTTCTGACGATCGAACCACTTCCCAAAATGCTCTGCGGGAGGGCCGAGAGGGTGGGAACTCCAGATGGGTGGGAGGGGGGAAGGAGAAGGTGTGCGGCGCTGTCCGAGTATGTGATAGATCTATATCGTTGAGGTCCTCGTCCTCGTGCGGAGTAGACGTGCCCTCTTCCCCAGGGCGGCATGGAGTTTTGAGGAGAGAATTGTGGGCGTGAGTTGTCTCGCGAGTAAATGTATGGGCAAATTAGGGGTCAATTGCCGTTGGTCGCCGGCCCAAGACACGACAGCGATCAAGACCTGTGCTCGTTTGTAAGCGCCTTCATAGAGGAACACTCAGGCGTGTCCGCACGGGAGGGTGCGAGGATTAGTAGATACGAGGAGCAGTGAGCACTCATGCCCGTGGGGATTGAGAGCGATAGATCCCATGCGAGCGAGGGTGGCTCCGCGCTTCGTGTACCGGTATCTGGAACCCAGGATTGCGATGCCCACAGTGGCACCCCCAGGACAAGAATCCCGACGACAGCTTCGGATTCCGTGCTTCGTGGAGTCATCGCTCGCGCGCTGCAGATCTGTCCATGCTCTACTCCGTACGAGTATGGCTCTCTCTCCCCCCCCCTCTCCCCCCGCTCTCTCTTCTCCCCTAGCCCAGCCCGGCCTAGCGACTCAAGACCCGGGCTCTTGCTCCGTCCACGGCGCAGGTGGCTCGGTATTCCGCTCGGGACGCGGACGAGGAGGAGGATGGGGAGGAGGAGGAGGAGGAGGAGGAGGAGGAGGAGGAGGAGGAGCGCGTATGGAGTCCACACTATGGTCACACGCGGCGTGTGACCGACATGGGCTCGGAGAAAAGGGCAGGTATCGCACATGCATGGAGCATCACGTGTGGCCCGTCCTGCTTGGGCACTGGGCGAGACTCGCCGGTGACAGATGACGGGATCAACGAGTGTCACTCAGCCGTCCGGCCCCCAAAGGCGAATCACAGTCGAGCTCGTCCAGCCCTGTTGGTTTATTTCTTTTTTTTCTTTTTTTTTCTTAGGCGAAGAGGAGAGCACCCTTTCTGGTACGAGTACTCGTAGTGCCGCGGCTGTGTTGGGCCAAGGCTGAGACGTGAACGTGGCATCGAATGCTGGACGCGCGAAGCCGTCTCGAAGGGAAATGGTTGCCCTGTTTTCAATTGTCTGATTCTTGGGGTCCTCTCTTGCCTGGTGGTGGATTGCGTGTGGTGCTGTCCATCATCGTGCATAGCGAGGTCGCACTGGTCGATCCGTTGTGCCATATCATCCGAGGATGGGGGCTGCTGCTGGGTCCTTGTAGGGGCATCTCCACGGAAGGATGAGCTTTCTCTGGTTTCTTCTTCTTCTTCTTCTTCTTCTTCTTCTTCTTCTTCTTCTTCTTCTTTTCCTCCTCCTTCTTCCTTGTCCATTCTTTTTTGGCCTCTTCGGCTTCCTCCTCTCCTCTCATATCATTCGTTTGCTCCTCTGTTCTCTCTTCCAGCCCCCCGCCCTTAAGCCCGACACTTGTCGGTGATATTGCCGTTTCAATTCCGCGGGTCCGAAGTGTCACACTTCTTGGCAAGAAGCTCGCATGCGGCCTGGAAGCGAGAGTCCGCCGTGAAAGACCTCCTGGTCCATGTCACGGACAAGGTCGGCATGTATCGTGATATCATCCGCAAGTCTAGCCTGTGCAGCTAAATTAGTGGTGTTTCTTCTCCTTTTTTCCCCTTCAGAGCTGGAACATCTCTCGTACCCGTACTCGTACTCGTACGAGTATATCCACCCGCACCTCGGCCTGCGCCTGCGCCTGCATCGAAGGGTACACCTGCAGGCTCTATGGCTTTCTGTGTAAATCCCATGGCCTGCACATAAAGATCCATGTCTGCGTGAAGACGGGGTCCTCGTCCGAGGATGCAGAGGCATTGATCGTACCATCGTAGACACCGGTACGAGCATGGATCCATCCCGCGTTCCGTGGGGGTCGCTCGACACGGAAAGGCGAGTATAGCCTGAGGGTATCGTCATCCTCCCAAGCCCCGCGAAGCCGGCCCGTCATGGGCAATGCGTGTCGCGATCTCTCGCGGCGATCCGCAGCTGAGGTCGGCAGGATATCTGTGCAACCCAGGTCGCCAACAGCCGCAGCCGCATAACCGGACCCTGGCCGATCCTATCGAGAGAGCCTGGGTGGCCGCAGAGGATGCCGATGCTCCATCGCATCGCGGGGAAGGACGCCGATCAGCAGCGGCAGAGGCGATGGCAGAGGCGATGGCCACTCTCCGAGAGCGTGAAAAGGCCACGATTGTGTAGATTGTCTCCAGCATCTCCAACAGCTTCACCTTGATCAAAGAGAATTTGACGGAGTATATCATTTAAAATTCGATATATGCATAAGAATCATGACGTGGAGTCTTCCTTCTCGCTTTCCGGTATGCAATTATCCGCTCTTGCCGTCGTCCAACTCAGCTGTCCGTCGTCGCGAAGCATGGAAAGGAAGGAGCGGACGACGCCTTGCACAATTCGAATTTTCGGAAATCAATTCGAGAATTCAAAATTTAAAATGGGGAAAAAAAAAAAAGAAAAAGAGGAAGAAAAACAAAACTCCAAGGAAACAAAACACCAAATGCCATCATCCATCCGCGAGATCGCGATCCCATTGCAGCCAAATCAGACATGGATCAATATATACATATACTCCGTACATATGTATGCATGATGCACAGCTACATACAGCTACAGCTACATACAGCTACTCGTACTACCGCGACATTGTCTCCAGCGTCCCATCCGCCCAATCGCCTCGCTCTAATAAGGCATCTGGGCATGCTATGGTCCCATCCTGAGCGAGCAGATTGATGGCCTCGGTCTCTGCCAAGCAGCGTCTGCCTGTAATCGTACTCCTACAGCCTCGGGGCAGATCAATTGCAGTATCGCATCGGCTACAGCATCTCGGCCCGGTGATTCTGCATGATGCATTCATTTATTGTCTTCCAGGGTCTTGCTCCCTGGGCCACAAATCTCCGCCCCCCGAATCGCCGGGAGAAATGTCCGAGGAGGTCAATGGCAGGAGGACAGATGTTGGAGAAAATTATTGGCGAGAAAGGTGCCATTGACTTCTGCCTCGTCAGGCAATAATTCAGGCATGATGACTGAAGAGCCTTTCCGTTCCCTCAAGCATCATGTCCGTGCATCTGGATGGCTTGATGGAGAGATGAGCCACATTTCTTCTTCTTCTCATCACTGCAGTACTAGTCAGGCTGACGCCCGGATCCAGGTCGTCTACCACTTTCTCATTTTCATCCTCCGCGGCCTGACATGTTTTTTCGAAATCCTCACCCTCTATCACGAAAGGGGGGCCGGCTCTGATACAGGCTGCGATGCTCGTACACGCCGGACTCGCCCAGATCCTGGCCTGATCGAAATCGGCGAACGCGGGGAGAGAAGAGGGGCGTGCAAAGGGGCCTGACCCGCAGCTCTCCACGCAATCCGGCTGCGTTACCAGCTCGGACACCTCCCTACCATCGGCTCGTACTCGTACTTGAGGCGACATCTTCCTCCATCACAAGCTACGATATGGAGCCCGGCTTGCCATGATATCATCTCACAGCACGCCATGTCCAAAACGGCCACTCGCATGTCTGTTCGCTGCGATTCTGACCGGGGGGGTTCGAAACTGGGGTTCTCACGGGTGGGTTCAACTTCTCACGACGCCGCGGAGTACAGGTGGGGAGTTGGGACGGTATCCAGTGCCTAGCAAGCCATCCATTCCACCATTCACAATGCGATATCACCTGCTTGGCAGAGGGAGACTGCCCGCCGACGTTGGCCCACTGTGACCAGGCGAGAAGTACTCGTACTCGTACATACGAGTACGGAACACCTGCCTGAGCAATCTTCACAGGAGTCAAAACCCTCCATACTCTGTACACACAGGTATGTACGGGGTATGTATGTACGCACATCCATCCAGACATGCTGTGGGTGCTCACCACCCGCCGATTCCTTATGATCGGCCATGCCTATTGGGTCGTCGATATCCGACCGCTATGACCTTCGAGCGCTGCTGATGTGGACGCCGACGTTGCCTCCAATCCATCATCCGCTCCTCGAAGTAGCTGATCCGACGAGCAGGACCCCCCATCGCATCCCCCACCGTCATGCTTCAGCTAGCCCGTCCTGATGATTTCTCAGATCCAATGTGCAAAGCATCATCGCTCACAGTCCGAGCACAGGACCGAACAGCTCGCTTTTTTATTTCTGTCCCTCTTCCAGACGTCGGGCTAATCATACATGCTGAATCTGGCTGTACCTTCATACTGGTATGTAATGGAGGTACGAAAATGAACAGGGGTGACGATAGACGACAGGGAAGGGGGTGGAGAATGGGATGAGCTTTGGTCCCGTTGCTTCGAGGTGGAGAGATGGAGAGACCACGGTCCAGATGCCATGATGGCGGCCATCCATGCTCGCCTCGACAAAATCCCAGGTCTCCAATAATAAGCCTGGACTCTGGATCTTCGAGCACCCACGTTCCTACCTACCTACCTGTATTCACCTACTCGTACATACAACCTCCTCTCAAACACGACGGCGATCAGTCAGTCTTGTTACCGAAACAACGGCCCTCCTGTTTTCAATTCGGCATCAGAGACGTGGCTCGGGTCGAACATCTAAGCCATAGATAATCGGTGCCACAACGGGACTGCTTGCCCTCCTTCGCTTGGCTCTCCACCTTGAGCTCTCAGGTCAACCACCAGGTATGTGTGCTTCTTTCTCACTGAACGAGCCGTCTTTCGATGTCAATCTTCCTACTCCCGCAGCAGGTCTCCAGTCCTGGGGGCCGAGCTGGGACGTGGGGGGGGGCCAAACTCAAGATATCATGGATTCCGCAGACTTCATGTCTGGAATTGCCATCAGGATCTGGCATGATTCAATCGAAGTCGGACCCTGGATCCCGTTGCCCTTCAGCCTGACCACATAATACGACGGCGACTCCATCCCTCTCTCCATCACTGCAACCCCCTCCGTCTACTGCTGCGTGATCCGGTTGCTTCTTTTGTTTCTCCTTTCGATCTTTCTCTTACTCTTTCTTAGGCACATTCTCCCTTGCCTCCTCATTCATTCCAAAAAAAAACTCTCGACGTCTTTCACCTCGCCGCCACTTGTCGGAGCTCCGACCCAACTTCTCGTCCGCCGTTGCGATAGTTGGCTCGACATATCACACCTCCACCGCCAACACCCCTCTCTTTCAACCTCGCCTATCACCGCATGCGCGTTTCTGTGCTGCGGACGTGCATGCTTATGCTGCCACGAAACCGGCCCGAGCTCGAGCTGTCGCGTTGACCGAGATCCACCCGACTGCATCATCTTGAATTCCGCCTTCACCGGCCTCCTTCCGGGCCTCAAACAGCGGTGCTTTGGGCTTTCGATCTCTAGCGGACATGTTTTAGACAGCAACTCATATCATGGAACAATCGCCAATCGCCGTCAAGACGGGAAGAGATTCGGCTTGGCCGGACAAATCCAAGGCGCCCTCTGATGAAGCGTCATGGGAGAGCATGACCCTGCCTTCACCTTCGCCTTCGCCAACAGAGACCAATTGGAGCGGCAAGGGCAAGGCCCACCACCCGACCTCCCCTGTCCCTCCTCGCGCTCATACGGCACAATTGTCTCCCGTGAGCTCCAACACGGACATCAATATGGAATTGTCCTCTTCGTCGGCCAACATCCACTCGGCCTCGTCTTCTTGCGCGGACGGATGGAGTCCGGGATGCGGCGAGCGTGATGATATGGAAGACGACTCACAGTATGATCAATGCGATCGGAGCTGCGACGAGGCGCTGATCAATCCAAAGCCGGAGCCGACGGATGACGACCTCATATTGAAAGATCTTAGGGCTGCCGCTCCGTCCGCCTCAATGCCCTCGAACGAGCCCGCGCCTGGTGCCGGCCAGATCAAGCAGAAGAGACCGCGGGGAAGGCCGAGGAAACATCCCCTGGCCGCAGCTGCGAACACGTCCAAGGTTGCCAAGGGCCGTTCCAAGACCGGGTGCATCACTTGCCGAAAACGCAAGAAGAAGTGCGACGAGGCAAAACCGAGATGTAAGTCTCTTGGTCGGCCCGCTCACCATTGCCTGTGCGATCGCACCCCCACATGAACTGACAATTGGTCGCGTCGCAGGTATGAACTGTGAGAAGAATGCCGTGGTATGCGAGGGATACCACGAGAAGCAGGTGTGGAAGAGCGGCAAGGAGAGAGCCGAAGAGGGTGCGTCATCACCCGCGACACAGACAGACACGCCGTGTTGCCCCCAAAGTGATCGCCCCCTTTTTTTCGCTAACGTCAGCATCAGAGCGCCTGAGATGGGAGAGTCTCCCTGCCATCACGATGCAGCCCATATTCCATGGCGTCGAAACAGTAGAGGACAAGATATTCTGGAAGCATTACATCAATCATTTCAGTAACGTCCTGACAGTGGAGGGAGAAGCGAGGAACGCCTTCAAAGACATCATCCTGCAGCTCGCAAACCGGCATCAGGGATTGATGCACTCCATACTGGCCGTCAGCAGCAAGCACATCGACTTCGGCGCGCCCTACGGCACCAAGGTCCTCCAGGAGAACCCGTCCACGAACGAAGAGGCCTTGCATCGGCGCGGGGAGTATCACCACGACGAAGCGATGAAGCGACTCTACGAGGAAATGGCCAAGCCAATGGACAAGGACGACCCCGAGTACAAGACGATCCTCGCCGCCCGATACGGGCAGATGCTGTGTCTCCTGCTGCAGACCCGCGCCGAGGGCAACCCGCGGGGAGAGCACCGCGTGCACCTCCAGGCGTACCGAAACCTGATCCAGCACAACCCGCCCGACGACCCGACGCTCCACACCTTCATCACCGAATTCTTCCAGTATCACATCTACGCCGACGACCTCTTCTGGCACCCCGAGACGATGACCAAGCGGCTCTCATCCGAGGAGTGGGAGCCGGCGATGCCCATCTTCCCGCCGCGCCTGATGGGCGTCGCCGACGGCCTGTTCAAGCACCTGTCGCAGATCACCAGCATCAAGAACAGGATCCGCGCCAACATGGCCGCCTCGGTCGACCCCGCCGTGGACCACTCGACGCTCTTCCGCGCGGCCGAGATCGACGGCGCCATCCGCGAATGGACGCCATCCTGGCCGCCGGGGGACAGCCGCGGCCGGCTAGGGCTCCTCTACAAGCAGATGACGTGGGTCTACCTCTTCAGGACCATCTACCCGCCGACCCCGGCCCCCGCCCGCCGCAGCACCATCGGCTCCCTCCCCGTGCTCACCCCCCCGGGCATGACCGCATCCGGCATCTCCCACCGCCGCCGCGCCTCCATGGCCGCCGCCAGCAGACCCACCCCGAAGCCCCTCATGCCGGCCACCAAGGAGGAGCCCCCGCGGATAGGGGCGGCCGCTTCCTTGAGCATGGATTCATCAAACTCCTCCTCCTCCTCCTCCTCCTCCTCGCGGCAGGCCGCGCCGCTGCTGCGCCGTCCCAGCCCCGAGGACCAGCGCATCACCCTCGCGGTGGACGAGTCCCTCAGCATCCTCGAGTCCTTCAAGCCCTCCGACCCCGCGCAGACCCTCCTGCTCATCCCGTGCCTCATCCTCGGCACCGCCAGCTTCGGCCCCTCCCAGCAGCAGCGCATCCGAGCCGCGCTCAAGGCTGTTCGGGGCTACACGGGGCTGAGGAACTGCGATCGGGTGCTGGAGCTGCTCGAGGAGGTGTGGCGGCTCATGGGACAGGGCGACTGGGCCGCCGTCTGGGACTGGCAGGCCGTCGCGCGGCGCATGGGCCTGAGTTTCTCATGCGCGTAGCCCGCACAACCAATTTTTTTCTTTCTTTTTTTTTTCCCACATCTACATACACCGAAGAATGTCGTGAAGTCTATCTCGACATCTTCCAATCACTAGCGCCTTTGTTTTTCCTTTGTCGGAATCCCTCTCCCCGTTGTCTTCTTCATTTGTCAATTGTCCCGGAAGGATACGGGGGTTGGGAGGTCATCAAGAGGGGGGGGGGGGAGAGAAAAAAAGAAGTACGCCAGCCATGCGGACCGAAAGTGCTTCAAACATCGCACATGGCTTGGAGTGCGGGTGGCTGTTTCATGTCGTTTTTCTACATCCTCGTCCGTTACACAACCTTTCCCGACTCTTTCTCTGCATTTCGCCTCCCTTTCTTCTTCCACTCTAGCTTGCGATGGCTTTGCGCGCATTGTTCGTTTTACAGCACACATCTACGGTTTTGATATCCGAGCTCCTTAGCTTAACTACCTGGTTGATTAGAGATTCAACAAAGTCCATTCTGCCCTGCTCCTGGTTTTCTAATCCTGGGTCCCGCTCTTTGTTTTCTGTTCCATGTTCTTGCTGCTTGCCGATCTGACTCTGATCATCATGGGTCTGAGTCTGCCCCAGATCCTATCTCTCGTTGGGACTTGTTGCGTGCTCACGGTTCTCAACGTAGCAGTGTCGGGCAGACATAGAGTAGCAGCTACCTCTGCCATAGTGGAGTCGTCGAGTCCCAATGACCGAACGCGCTGCGCTCCTTTGACCCCGATGGCCGTGGAGGCTCAACGTCAGACCAACCACCATGGATCCATCACTCGTTAGTAGTATGAACATCACGTCCAGGTCATCTTCTCATTCATACTGCTTACAGTCTCTCATCCGTCCACGTCCCCGCGAACGCGGCCCTTTCCAGCACGAAGCACGAAGCAGCCACGACAAACGACGAGATTCACAAGTCATCGAATCCACGTAATTTCAGACAATCATCGTCAGCAATCCTCAACGCGTTTTCGCGCACCAGTCGTAGATATTCAGGTCAATACAAGCGCAAAAGCGATCCCAGCAACCCTCAACCGCCCGTATCCTGAGCAATCCCTATCCATTCGCTAATATAGGTACAGTCATAGTCAGACAAACAACAAACAACATAAGGCACCGACATGAAGTAACAAAAACGCGAGGGGAATTTTTGGTAAAAAGAAAAGAAAAGAAAAAGAAAGAGAAAGAGAAAGAGAAAAGAGAAAGGGAAAGAGGAAAGAAAGAGAATATTACAATCTGTGCCAATGTTCTCCCATCTGCGAGTGACAATGGGACAGCTAAGGGAGGAAAGGGAGGAAGAAGGAAGTAAAGTAGCAGAAGAAGAAAACAAAGGGCGGGGGGAAGCACGGTAAAAAGGCACCGACGAACCATATCGGTGACGCCATATCTCGAGTCAGAAGCTGAAGAGCCGAAACGAGCCGTGTCGTTTGCTCCGTCTCCCGAAGCATGGAGAAGCGGAAAGGCCCATGAAACAATTACTCCATCTTGGCCATCGGCTCGCTGTCGCGGCCCGGACTCCCAAAGGACGACGCGGTCCTCGCATCGCCGCTGTCAAACCGCTGGTGGCTGAACCGCTGTCCCGGCGCGCGGCCAGCGACCGGCACGGGCCCCCTGAAGGTGGTATCGACGAAGACGTCCTGGTCCGAGTTCCCCGTCGGGGGCCCCGCGTCGGCCGCCACGCCATCGACCATGCGGGCCTCCCTGCGCTCCTGCGCGGCGGACGCGCTGACGGGCGTGTCGCCGCCCATGGAGGCCTCCCTGTCGGCGCGGCGGGCGTCGCTGAGCCCCGAGTTGCTGCGCTCGAGGGACCAGAGCTGCGCGGCGTGGGGCACGGGTCTGCGGTGGTAGATGGGTCCGGAGACGGTGCTCCCCGCGCCCTCTCCGAAGCCGACGAGGGAAGCGGAGCCGTCGTCGCTCATGCGGTCCTCGAAGCCGCCGACGGAGCGGGCGCCGAGGCCCTCGAGGTCCGGGTCGGTGGCGTCCGGGTCCGGCCCGCCCATGCTCATGCTTGCGACGGACTCCTCGCCCTCGCGGTAGTAGTTTGTGTCTGTGCTGCGGATGTCCTCGTCGTGGTCGTGGTCGCCGCCCATGGTCCTGCGGTCGTCGAGCTCGCCGAGGTGGCTGTCGGTTGCGCTGGCGGTGCCGACGGTGCTGATCTTGGTGACGGCGACGGGCTGGCCGTTGCTGTCGAAGTAGGCGGGGGTGAGGTGCTGGGTGGCGGGGAAGTTGGGGGGGAAGCCGGTGGTGGAGGTGGGCGTGGTCTGCGGGGAAACGGAGGACGTGGCGTCTTCGGTGTTGTCGTCGCGATGGCTGCGGGTGCCGTGGTGATTGTTATTGTTGTTGTTGTTGTTGTTGTTGTTGTTGTTGTTATGGCTGTGGTAGTCATATCCTCCTCCTCCTCCTTCACCTTCACCTTCTCCTCCTTCACCGGGATGATTGCTGGTGAGGTTGCGATTCGGGCTGTGGGAGGCGCTGTTGTTCCCCGAGGAGCGCGGCAGGAGGGTCGACACGCGTTCGAGGCCGGCGAGGCGGGAGATGCGATCGGCCCGCTCGGCCTCGAGGCTGGTGATGGACGGGTTGTGTTGGTGGCCGCGGCCGAAGAAGCCGCTGGGCAGGTGGCCGCGATGGCCATCCTTGATCGCGGTGGTCGAGAGGGCGGAGAGGGACGTTGTCGTGCTGGTCGGGGTGCCACTGCGAGGGGCGAGGAGGGTCAGGGTCAGCTCGGGGTCAAGGATGAGGAGGAGAGAGAGCATAGAAGGAGTCATGGATCTACTCACGGGGTCTCTGATGGCGTCTCTGGATTGGAACCAGGAGGCGGGAGGTTGATGAGTGTCGGATGTGAGGCTTGCGTCATTGTAGCGGCGTTTGGAAGTGTAGCAGTCGTATGTAGGAGGTAGGAAGCAGGAAGTGTTGCAGCAGCTGTCGACGATGCGACGTGACTGGGCGCGCGAATGGCTCGAGGTAGTCGGCTCGGCTCGTTGCGATGGGAGAAACAGCTTGAGGGTTGGACGAGTGTCGTCGGACGGGAGCAGAGGTATCAGCTAGTAGTGGTATGGTGTGTTGGTCGCGGGTCGCAGTGTGTGCTCGTACGAGTAGTAGCAGCACGAGAATGTCAATTTCCAGTCATCAGAAAGCAGGGTCGGGGCATGTGTCGCGTCGATTGGATGATCTGAGGTTGCGGTCGCGCGGCGAGGATTGCGAGGAGTGGATGGATGGGTGGATGGATGGATGGATGCAGCTTGGAGATTAGAGATGGGAGATTGGGAGCTTGGAGCTTGGAGAATGAGCGTGCGAGCAATCGACTTGAAGCATTGATAGATTGAAGTTTGGATTCTCTCAAATCAAATCAACTGTGCCGTCGCTTTCGACGCATTAACCCGTCCCGATCCTCATCGATCGCGCTCAGACAATCCATCCGTATATCAATCAGCAAACCCATCCATCCATTCGATCCATCCATTCGATCCATCCAACCATCAATCCAATCATTTCTTTGTTTCACCCATCCATCCATCATCATGATCCTCCATCCCTCCCGATTGCCGACATTGATACATTAATCCTGGTCCAGCACGCGCTGGGATGCGCATACCCTGGACCAGCCCAGCTATTCATCCCACCTAACCTAGAGCTCCCAGGAGCCTGGTAGACTTCCATCCAGGCCTGCAGTGTACGAGTACTACCTATACGAGTACGAGTACGAGTACAAACACCCGTCGCTCCCTCTGCCACATCGACAATTCGATTGCGAGCATGATCAAGTTACATACTCCGTAAAGGCCGTCGACCATAGCACAGGCACAGCAATCACCTCAGTACATACTCCCCACCTCACTGATCCTCCGTATATCGCTGCCACCCCAGAAGATCCCAATTTCGAATCTCAAAGTTCCGACCCCCAGCAAAGTGCCAATGACGTCGGCCTCCACCAACCAAACCCCGCCAAGACCAGCCTCTAAACCAATCAGCGCTCGAGATCGGGGGGGCCATGCGCCGGCGACGGGCTATATGCGGGGAAGGTCGCTGATTGGCCGAATGACAGCTGGCCTGGTCTGGTTCTTCGCGGCAGGTGCGATCCTGGGAAGTCTATACGGAAAGAGCAGTGGTAACTTAGTACCTGCATATAGCCGCCTCGATAGTCGCATAAAATCTCTACATAACATAAGCATTAATACCCGTTACTTGCATCTCGATGCCATTGATTGATTCGATGGATCGCATGATGATGATTGCTCACTGTCATCCCCCCTGAATCGCATCAAATCAATGGCATTGATATTCAAGACTCCCAGCGTCGATGCGATGAATACTCTGAATACCCTATATTTCTACTCCATAAGAATTCTACTTATTCTATTCAGTATTCATACCCATCGTCTCTCCCACCCACATCAGGTCGTGTATCTATATCGCGGGCTCTCGTCCCCCAGCTCCTCCAGCTCCTCCTCGCTCATCCCCCTATGCTTCTCCTCCATCACGCCCGCCTCGCGCCGCCCGTTCTCGCGGAGGAACCACACCGTCATGCAAGCGTATATCGCAGCCGCCGCGCCGCCCATCCCGAGCGAGACCGCGTGGCCCCTGGTGTACCGCGGGGCGTCCTGTGTGCGGCTGTGGCCTTAAGTCTCAGCAAGGAGTCCACACGTTCTCATACATACATATCCTCACGCATTCGCATGGTGGCGGATTTCGAGATCTCCATACTTCGTACAATCGCGCATTCGGGCCTGACTCTGACAGGGGGAAAGATCGAAGATCGAGGAGGACTCACTAGATAAAAGCGGCCAGGATGCCGGACACGTTCCCGCAGGTGATCTGCATCCCCGACGCCGTCGCCCGCTTCCCGTACCGGGGCACGTTGCTCGTCAGCCACGCGAGCGGCAGGCCGACGGCCACGTACAGACCCCCCGCGACCAGGAAGCACCCGAAGTAGTGCACGCCCGGCGACGAGCGGGACAGCAGGACGCCGTAGCCGACGAGGCTCACGGCCGAGAAGGAGACGACGAAGACGCCCCGCCGCTGCGCGCGGTCCGACCACAAGGCCACGGCGATGAAGACGAGCGCGCCGAGGAAGTAGCACGGGATGGTCATGAGCTGGACCTGGGCGACGCCCCAGGTGCCCAGGCCCCTGATGATGGTGGGGAAGAAGGTCGAGAAGCCTGGATTCGCATTGATGTGATGCACAAGGCGTCAATGATGATGAACGGTCCAGTCCTCTCGGCTGAGTGCTAGAAGAAGAGGGTAAAGGGGTAAGAGAGAGAGAGAGAGAGGGAGAGAGAGAGAGGGAGACTCTCAGAGACTCACCGTAGAGCATCGTGACGCCGCAAAAGTGCGCGACGCAAAAGGCCCACACCTTCCAGTCCCGAAATGCCCTCAGCACGTCCTCGCGGCTCATCTCCGCGCTCGACTTGGTGTGCCCGTACCCCCTCCTCATCCTCGCCTCCACGAGCGCCTTGTCCTCCTCCGTCAGGAACTTAGCCGAGGCCGGGTCGTTTGGCAGCAGCGCGTAGGCGACGACGCCGAGCACCATGCCCGGGACGCCCTCGAGGATGAAGATCCAGCGCCAGCCCGACATGCCGCGGAAGCCGTCGAGGTGCCCGATGGCCCAGGCGAGGATGCCGCCCAGGGTGCCGGCGACGGGGCTCCCGACGGCGAGGTAGCTCATGCGCAGGGCGAACTCACGCTTGGTGTAGAAGAGCGTGAGGTAGAGCGTGAGGCCCGGGAAGAGGCCCGCCTCGGTGGCGCCGAGGAGCAGGCGGCAGGCGAGGAGGCCCGGGTAGGAGCCGACGAAGCCGGAGAGCGTTGCGGTGGCGCCCCAGGAGAGCGCGATGAGGGAGATCCAGCGGCGCGGGGTGAAGCGCTTGAGGACGAGGTTGGAGGGGATCTCGAGGGCGATGTAGGTGACGAAGAGGATGGACACGGCGACCTGGAACTGGTTGCCGTGCAGGCCGAGGTCGCGCTCGAGGCCGTACAGGCGGGCGTTGCCGATGTTGATGCGGTCGAGGAAGCAGAAGAGGAAGAGGCTGATGACCAGGGGGATGAGATGGCGGTCGAGTCTTCTCAGGAGCCTCCTCTCGGCTTCATCGTCGACGACGCGGGCCTTGAGCGCCCTGGAGGCGGCGGCGGCATCGTCGTCATGGGCTTGGCCATCCGCTGCGAGGGGACCATCTGATCTTGCTCTCTCCAGGTCAGTGGCCATCGT
>NQYQ01000001.1:627666-674227 GCA_003055925.1 Escovopsis sp. Ae720 | reverse complement strand
CCCCCTTCCCGAACGCAAGCCCGCTGACAACGCCCCCAGGACCGCCCACTTCCTCGCCAACCTGAGGGGAACCCTCTCCGCCCTCTCCGCCCTCCAGATCCCCACCATCTCCGCCATCGCGTCCCTCGCCCTCGGCGGCGGCCTCGAGCTCGCCCTCAGCACCCACTTCCGCGTCCTCTCCTCCACAGCCACCGTCGGCCTCCCCGAGACCCGCCTCGGCATCATCCCCGGCGCCGGCGGCACCTTCCGCCTCCCCGCCCTCGTCGGGCTCTCGCGCGCCCGCGACCTCATCCTCACCGGCCGCAGGGTCGCCGCCCCCGAGGCTTACTTCCTCGGCATCGCCGACCGCCTCGTCGAGGTCGTGCCAGAGGACGAGCGCGACGCCGCCGACCAGGGCGGCGTGCTCGCACAGGCGCGGCGCGTCACGCTCGCAGAGGCCGTCCGGCTCGCGCAGGAGATCTGCGAGGGCGGGCCCGTCGCCGTGCGCGCCGCGCTGCAGGCCGTCGCGTGGGCGCGCGAGGACAAGGAGGGCGAAATGTACGAGAGGGTCGTGGCTACCGAGGACAGGAACGAGGCGCTCGCGGCGTTTGCGGATAAGAGGAAGCCCGTCTTCAAGGGGAGGTGAATGGCGGCGGCTTTTTCCAATGATACATTCATGATTGACGACCACTGCTGCTGCTGCTACTCTCTACTACTAGTAGATCTTCAAATTAAGCGTGACTGGAAGCGAGTGGCTTGAGGCCTCGAAAAGGCCCATGCTTTTGTTTTCTCTATTCTTCAATGCATTCTTCTCCCAACGCCACCAATCTCTTGACTGGTCTTGATACATGGAGAAAGCCGTCCTCCACCGGCTGAATGATGTAATCAAGCGCTCGAAAGCATGCAAAAAAAAAAATCAATAAAAGGGATCCGTATCATCTGTATCGTCATGCCTCTTCATCGCCTTTCTCCCGTCTCACCAACGACCCTCTCCTGATCCGCCACTTCCAGGGCATGCCTTCATACGAATCGGACCTTCCTCGTCCTGGTCCTGGCTTTCGAGCCACTCTATGTTTCGCTCGCCACGTTGTTCACGACATCGCTCTTCACTGGCTCCTCGTCCAGCTCGATGATCCGGGCATCTCGATCCACGGGCTCCTCCACTTCAATCGTGGCCGCATGCTTCTGTGCGTGGTTTTCCTCGGGTATCTGGCGCCCCAGCACGCCGACGTAGTCCTCTTTGTCTTCGTCTCGGACGTAGCATAGGAAGTACGGCTCTCCGCTGCTGCTCAGGTCTCGCAGAACCTCCGCCGTGTCGTGATTCTCCCTGACGTCGGCGTCGTTGTACCACCGCCAGACCTTCTCTTCGAAGTCGTGGATCCAGACCCAGTAGTGGCCAGACGTCAGGTGGCCCCTGTGGCAGATGACGGCGTGAAGCCGATACGAGACCTGCTTCTGGCTGTTCAGCAGCTCTTCGAGGGCGGCCTGCCGCTCCCGCAGCTCTGTCTCCATCATCTCCTTGATGGCCTGGTAGGTCTTGTGCAGTCCCTCGAGTTTCGGGAGCGGCCCTGGAATGGTCTCGGCTGGTGTTGCTTCCGAATTGACGAGCATGAAACCGTCCTCAATCGGCCCGTCGAAATCCCAATTCTCCTCCACAACTGCTGACGTCGAGGAGGAACTCGACTCTCCATTCACGACGGGTGGCAAGGACTCGCTGTTCTCGTTGGAGGCGGGGACACTTGCCGTGCTAGCGTCGTAATTCTCTAAAAAGGAGAAGTAAGAGGGGTTGGCTTCGAGCTTGCCCAACTGCGTCTTGATGTCGGCGATGCGCTCCGCGATCGTCCAGGCTTGAACGCGACGTCGAAAGATGGGCGAATCATGCGGGGCGTCCAAGTAACGGTCAAGATACAGTGTCTCGGGGATGACGACGGGATTGCCATTTTTGCTGTTCATGCTCTGCGAACGCTGAATGAGCACGTGCAAGATTGGCGGTAGCGTCTTGATGGCCGTGTATCGCGACAGTTTGCTCTCCTCGAGAATTTGTTGATCGAAATTCCGACCGAGCGCGTCATACAAAGAGCAAGGGCCCTCTGCCGCCGGAAAGGCCGTGATGGAACGATCGAAGCTAATCTCGTGCTGGTAATCCTTCTCGTCAAATTTCCTGGTGTAGTTGACCGTGGTGACGAAAAAGGTCTCCATGATCTTTTCCAGCTGGATGCCCGTTTTCGCATCGACCGAGCTCGGTCGGATGGCGGCCTGAAGACGGTTGATGATGCTTCCCATCACTTCTTCGACGTCCTGCTGATCGGTGCCGGAGGACCGCTTCTGATATTCCAGCGCGTTAAGGACCTTTTGGTCAACCGTCTCGGTTTGCGAGTCGTCAATTTCCATGTCCGAGCTGGGCTTCTCGCCATTGCCTGTCACCTCAGGGGAGTCTTGTTTCATTGGCACTTCTTCTTCCTGTCCCAGATCAATGAGATCCTTGATATCATCCATCTTGGTGTCGACATCAGGGTCTTCCAAGACGACCGTGACTGGCGGAGGTTGTTCGGTGAGATCTGTTCCTGCGATCTCGATCTTCTCATAAACTTGATCGGATTGTGCTTCGTGCTCCACAAGCGTTTGGGTGCTGGTAGTACTCCTACCATCCAGTGGATCATCGATCGAATTCACCGTGACATTCACCATGTCGATATCCTCGGACGTATGCAGAGGAGGGGCTGGAGAGGGCCGCTCAGGGAGGGGTGGGGGTTTCTGCGCGGTAGACTGATCTGGACTCTGCTTCGGATTGGTGAGCAAGGTGTGAGTGGATAGCAGAACAGCATTCGCGAGTCGTTGCGAAGGCCTAGTGGCAGCTTGATCTGAGCTTCGGAGGTTCTTGAACAACGTGGCCAGTTCTTGCGCAACTGAAATCGAAGTCAGTTTTCTGAAAGCTCTCGCAAGTAAACGAAGGGTGGGAATCAAAGTGACAGGCATCGAGGGCTCCAATAGCTTACAGGCTTGCGCGACGACTGCCTCGCCGCGGTCCATCTGCATCTTGTTTCCGCCGAGACGACGAGCGTGAATGCTTTCGTCTGTCAACTCCAGTCGCAGATCGTCGTAGTGGAAGACGATGTCGCGAATTGGTTTTACGGTGAAGAGATACTGGAGTAAACTATTCAGGTAGCACGTATTTCCGATATTGTGCAGACCGACGGGCAGAGACAGGTTGACAATCTTACTGCCATCCGAGGAGCTACCGGAACTGGGGCCGTTAATGCTGTGAGCGTGCCTCAACTCCATGACCGACTGCTTAAGCAAGGCAGAACTCGTATGCTCAGCTATAGAATCAAGTGCGTCGAGATAAAGGCCTTGAGCATCCTTGGAAGTGGTGCTGTCGAGCTATCTCTCCTCGTCAGTCCTGATTTCCTGTCGTGGGACTGGTCATGGGCTTGGCCATGCCAGAAAAAGGAGATGATAGAAGCAAGGGGCCAGGGGCAAAAGATCTAGATCGCGTTGGGGGATTGCTCACCTTTGACTTCGTCGTCTTAACAATCGATTGCCAAGCAGCTTCCGCATCATCTAGATTGAGCACGGTTTTCGCAGTCTCCAAGGACATTTTCACGTCCACTTCCATCAGCAGCTGCGTCTGATAAAGGTCGTCGTTTGACGCCTGGGCGATTGCCATGAGCATGTTCCTCGCCGTGCCCGCGTCGTCGGGATCTCTCGCCAGCTTCTGCCTGAATGCGCGAATGATGGTATCTGCAGGATGATTATTGGGCGGGCTGAGACCTAGGAAGGTCAACGCCTGCGTTATGACACCAAATTCGTCGCTGGTGCCATGCCGCTGCAGCTGGCTTTCGAAGACCGAAGATTGAGTCATGGCGTAGTCGGAGAGGGGCTCATCACCAGTGTCGTTCGCAACAGACATCAACGCCTCGACCAGCTCCCGCCTCCTGGTCGGGAGAAGCTGCCACTGCCGCCTGTATGCATTGACTATGACCTCTCGAGATTGCGTCGGAAGGACGCCCATCAATTTGTATCGATCGAGTTTGACGAGCGTGTTCGAGCTAATGTCCGGAACCTCTCTGCAGCCGAGATCCGTGTGAAGAGCCGGCGTCAAGAAAGTCGGTTTCTCAGGCGATTGCCCGGCCTTGTGAATCAGGTTCTGGATCTCGGCGCGGACATCCTCGAGGTAGGCGCGATAGGTGCCGGTTTCGGTGGTCCCTGATGGGCCCCCAGAGGGCATGGGCACAACGGGGGTGAATGACCCTTCGTCGACGCCGTCAACATCATCAATAGTCTCCTCAAACTCAAGCTGACGAAAGATGGGGAAGCATCGAGGACCGAAGAGAACGGCAAATCGCTTGTTACGCTTGGAAATGCTTCTGGTAGCGCTGGGGGCAGACTCTAGAACATTCTTGAGATAGGTATTCAGGTTGGACGGCGCCTGAGTGGCCCAATCATTAGATGCGCCCTCGTATCGTGCAGGGTCCTCTTGCCTGGCGATTTGGATCTGATGCAAGATGGTGTTACTGTCCAGCAAGAGATTGACCCAGCATGAGGCCATCCGGGGCTCGGAGATCTCCAGCGTGAGCTGGAACGTGCATGGTGGTGCCGAGCACACAAAGTTCTCGCGCGCTAGGACCGGGTAGTATTTAGTCTGATCGCGGGTGATGTTGCCATCCGAGTCCGAGCCCACCCAGGCCAGGTGGTGCCAGGGGAACTGATCATCCCGGGGGGGCCAGCTCGACTGCTTCTGGTTGCACAGAAGATCGCACTGCGTCTCGTCCCATGAGATCTTGAAGATGAAGTGGAAGTTGCAGTCGAGGCATATCGAGGAGAGTAATCGGCTCGAGGGCGTCGAGAAGCTTTGGTTCCCGTTGATGACCAGTCTGTGAGGGTGCTCCCAACCGTAGTGGCTGCTCAGCTTCGCACGGCGAGCTCGGTGGAATAAATCGCAACCGGTGAAGTCGTTGTTGGTCAGCTCGTAGATCCATCGACTCGGATGACATCCTGGGACAAAGAGTCAGCACCGCTTTGAGTTGTGGGTCGTCTTCTTCGCATCAAATGCCTTGACTGACCGATAGTGTTCTTTGCTGGATCCAGCATGGACTTCATAGGCGTCTGGTTGTGGGGTATGAATCCTGCCTGAGCAGTCCCGGGAAGGGAGGCATATGCGGCCGAATCATGATCTCGGGACCGCAAGCCGTATTTGTTTGCCATGTGAGGTTCTCGTGTGGGTTTCCCCCCTTTCGACCTCTCGACCTCGCTGCCCTGTCCTGTGGTAATCCTCCGTCGACGCTGGAAAGCAGCGAAACGTCACTGGTCCGAGAGCACACGTGCGGTCCCAGACTGGCCGGTTGAGGCGAGAAACGAGGACCAGGACGCGCAAGAGGGTGTTTCTCAATTGCTGGGCTGGTCTTTTGGTTGTCGGCAGGGTGCAGCGGTCTAGCACGTCGCACAGAAGGTTCGAGAGCCAGCCTCCAGCGCCGTCTGCTCGTACGTCGGTCGTGAATCTTGAGTGTTGCGAGGTATCTTAGAAATCGAGCGAGCAGGTGAGAATTCAGGAATGAACCAGGAGAAATCGATCACATGGTTCTCGGCACGGCGCCCGAGAAAACAATGAGGGCGCAGACGTCCGCGCGTGCGCGCTCTCGACGAAGGGAGAGCAGTGGCGCAGGGACTCTGTATGAAGACGTCACCAGGCAGGGCGCGGCCGGGATCGCTCGTACTTGACGTGGTGATGTTCGATGCTCCCTGGCGGAGTGACGCAGGGGGGGATGCTGAGGGCTCCTGTGAGCTGGCGCGGCTTCTGTCGACTTCACCCGCCGCGAGGAAGCATGGATGTCATGCTCGTGTCAATGACTCGGTTGAGGTGGATGAAGCTGCCTTCGCCCCGCCAACGAGGAAACAAGTCGCAGCATCGCCAGGATGGAGGGGGCTGACTAAGCAGGATAATTTTAGTCAGCTGACACATCACGTGTGGTGATCTCGAACTCCAGGTCAATCCCCGCATTTCAGGGGCTTCGATGAAGTCATCACCATCACCATCACCATCACCATCATTATCATCATCATCACCCATCGCCATCGCCATCACTGTTATGCCGTCATTCCATCGACGCTCGAGACATATGCACTCCACCACTTCACGGAGACTACGATGGAGATCTGCGGGAAAAAAAAACTCAGATTGCTCATTGACCCTTAACTACTACCTAGTACCTACCGATTTCAATGCGACCTTGAACAGCATAATTCCTCTCAAAGCTACTAAGTGCAAGAAGCTCCTTCCCAGTTTGCCCCTGATGATGTGTTTCTTTGCGTCAAAAGACTCAGCTCATGCTCGTTCTCCGTTCTCAATCAACATCAATCTCCAAATCTCATCTGATACAAGTCTTTCAATGAGGACCATCAAGCAAATGTCCGAGGCCGAATCTCGCCTTCTCAAAGTCCAAAAGCTCAAGTTTTGCGTCGCTCCTCTCATCCAGGCTCCAAATTCGTCCGTCTCAAATCAACGTCTTCGTTCATGACGACGATTCATCAGCATTGTCATCGCTCTGCCCAGCACCATCCACGTTTTGCTCAGCATCATGCCAACCACCCTGCTCATAATCATTCTCGTCCCCCCCTGGTTGCGGTTCTTGTGCCTCGAACTTTCGCCGCTCCTTCTCAAATTCTCCAGTCAAATACCTCTTGAGGGGGCGAAGCCTTGCCGGTGCATTGGCCAGGAAGTCGAGCGCGCTCCTGCCCCTCTCATCGACAATACGCGTGCTGACCCCTTGCGAGATGAAGAATTTGGCGTTCGCGATAGCGAGCATGACTGACGAGCTTCGATAGCGGAGGGCATAGTCGACCAAAATGTGCAGGAAGCTACGCCCGCTCGAGGTAATGTACCCGGGGTCGAACTCCGGCAGCACCGGCAGGGTGTTGAGTCTCTTCATCGGGCGCTTCAGCATCTTGCGCACCAGGCGCTCGGCGGGCATTTGTCCCGGAAACTTGGCCTCGAGCATGTCGAACGCCGAATTCCGGTAGCCGGTGAAGAAAATCATGAAGGCGTCCTCGATCTGTCGCTGAGAGATCTGATCTTTGTAGCTCCACATGTCGAACTCCTCGATGGCTTGGAGACGCCCGTTGCTCAGCCAGTGCAGGAAAACCACGTCGACGGATTGGGGGTCGAGCCTGGCGCCCAGCCTGAGGAGCTGAAGGAGCAGACTCCTGGGTCTCATCTGAAAGCGGATGATCTGTATCTGCAAGATGCTCCCGGTGATGCTTGGCTGGTTGAGATTGCCGCCTGCCACGACGAGTCTCTGCATGACGGTTTGCTTCGCCCGCAAGAGAGTCGGGGAGGTCCAGGAGTCGTTCATGGTCCTCCACAGCATCTCGAGGGCCGAGATCCGGAACGGCCTCGCGTTGATCGCTTGCCCCGTGAGGCCGTGGCTGATGAGATCGTGGACCACCTCTTTCCACATCGCAATCGGCACGTCACACTGAAGGGGCTCATATCGGACCAGAGCCATGAGCGGCGATGCTGGCTCCACCAAACCCTGGAGGTGGTTGACATCGGCCCCGCTGGCGAGGAGTGCGTCGATGAAGAATCGGCACCGTTTGATGAAGTCCATGCCGCCCTGCGCCCTGCTGAAGTTCACGCAGGCTTGCAGCAACACGGTCCTCCCGGCGGCGTTGGCCACCTCTATGTCGGCTCCAGCTTGGAGGAGGCTTTCGAAGGCGAACGAGCGCGGGCTGTCCAGCGCCAGGTGCAGAGGGGTAGAGCCGACCGCGGGGAGCTTCACGTCGATGCCGTCGTGGAACCTGGCAAACAGGCAGCTGCCGTCTCGGTCTTGCCTCACCATCCCCTCTTCGCTGGCAGCGAAGACATGATGGACGGTGATGCCTCGGCGCATTTCGCCAACCTGATCCGTGCCGATGTACAAGCTTCTCTCGCCACGATCTTCATACTCAACCGCGAGGTCGCCTGAAGCTCCGGCCCGCAAAAGAACGTGGATGACATCATGGTAGCCCATGAGAAAGGGGACGAGAAGAGGGTACCAGAGGGTCTGGCTGAACATGACACACATCAAGTCTCGGTTGAACGTCCTCAGAGTTTGCCACATGTCGACATTGGGGCCTCCCCATTTCTTGACCCTTCCGAGACCCATCACATCCGCTCCAGCCGCGAGCAGCATCGAGGTGATGGGCGCGCTGCCGTTCGCCGCTGCGACGTGCAACGGCGTGGACCAGGCCTCCGCCATCTCGTGGCGGGCGTCTACGTCGCCGCCGTTGTAGAGTGATCGGGCCAAGACGCGACCCATGGTGTAGGGGTCTTGAGCGATCGAGCACAGTTCAGCGGCCCTGAAAATTGCGGACGAATTGTTTTCGACGCTGTCCCTGCGATAGATCAGGTCGATGAACATGTTGAAAGTGGCTTTGTTGATCCTCGAGAGGCGCGAGACATCGCTGAGTGGAAGAAGGTCTATGATGTCCAGCTTGAGCTCGACGGGCAGCGATTCCCAACACTTTGGGCCGTCGTCGACGATTTGCATCGCCATGGTGGATGTTGTTTTCTTCTCAGTCTTCGAAGCTCTTGTTGACGAAGAGGAAGCGTTGCAGAAGGTGTGTTCGCGTTTGTGCGCGCGAAAGGAGGATGGGAAAAATGAGATGAAGGGGAAGCTCACGAAGTAGGAGAGAGAGAGAGAGAGAGAGAGGGAGAGAGAGAGAGAGGGAGGGAGGGAGGGAGAGAGAGAGAGAACTGGAGAGGGAAAAGAAGCAAGGGAAAAAAAATAAGAAGGTCGAGGCAGAAAGTGAAAAGAGGACCGAACGATGTCGAGTGCAGATTTCGGCAGCCTGAGGGGAAAATGATCAACGCCCTTCCGCAGAAGAGACGAGAGAAGCACTCGAATTCCTGTGCCCGAGAGATTCTCCTAGAAGATGAGAGGAAGGGGGGGGTGTCGGTGGCAGGAGGCTGTCCTCTCGCAACGCCAAATGACTTCCGTCGTCTTCACGTCAAGGCAGCCGATCACCAGAGTGGTCGAATGCCACAGAGAGAACGACGAGGTGCTTTCGATGGCCGAGGGGGAAGTTGTGGTGAAGTTGCGAGTGTTGCGAGGAGTGTTTGTTGTTGTTGATGCCGTTATGTAGTTGGGAGAGAACCCTTCGCACAGCTTCTTTGTTTTTGTTTTTGTTTTTGCTTTTCTCTCAACCTCCTCAACTGGTGCGTGTGCCCATAGCCCAGTGCTGTTGTTTACAGGCTGTCTGGACGCGTCGGCAATGATTCACTGTGGGAAGAAAAGGGGCGCAAGCACAGGTGGGTTGGGCCAGTTGCAGTGCTGGCTGCTCAGCAGACGGCAGCTCATCCACGGCATTCGTCAGTCAGTTCGACTTGAAACCAAGGCCTGCCAGGCTTCGGAACTCGAGTGTTTCGAGCTAAGGCTACAGGCTGGAGAGCTCACATTTAGGGCTTCGGGTGAGTTTGCTCTCACTTCCATCTCAGGGCCATCTTCGTCTTTGGCATCTCGGCCCTTAACAGACATCTGTCCGTTCACTTTCTTCCTCTGCGGCCTGTCTGCATCTCCCGAGCAAGGTCCTTTACTATCATGCCACAAGAACCGCACCTACCCCCATCCCTGTGATGGAAGACAAAGAGGACTCAGTCATGAGGCACGACAGAAGGGGAACCGGTTCTCGCACCAGTTGCCCTGAACCATCTAGTTCCTCGCTCGTACGCGCAGTCATGGCTCAAGTTCAATGCCTGCGATGTTTCTTCCCCTCAGACGTGATCATAAAAGACCATCTCTCGAATTCCGTTTGCTTTCAAGATCTCCCCCATCTTTGAGCCCTTGATCCCCCAGTAGACGAAATCTAGGACTCCTGACTCTCAATCCTCCCCCCGATTATCTACGCCATGTCCAGCCATTCGCTCCACTCGCGAGGGCCATCAGACCTCTCTCTCACTTTTCTTCCCGTTCACATCGAGTCCCAATCTGTCGAGGCCGTGCGAGTACTCGTACTCCCCTGAACCCGCTCTTGGATCTTCCCCTCCTCAGCACGAGTTCACTTTCCGGAAGGGCGGCAAGGCATACGCACCTAACCCGATCAACGCAGATGCAAATTTCCCTCATGCGAACTACTGATCTCTTGTACCATCGGCTCGCAGCATATGTTGAGTCAACAAGCAAAACTTCCCGACGTTGCTGTACGAGTCACGGCCCGTCACAGCGGGAGCCTCTCGGATGTTTGCGCCAGAGATCTCTTAATACAATTACCTCGAAAGCCGCTCGATACCATGACAGAAATATCGACTGCCGAGTGTATGGGATTTACTCAGGTGTCCTGCGATCGTGCTTGCTTGCTTGGTCTGTTCTCAACAGCCCCCCGGAGAACACACTGCGCGGGTGTCTTGGACATGGCGTACCAAAACAATTACGGAACAGCCTTTGCTGACAGCGAAGCAGGACTGAGGATGAAGCCCCTCAACTCTTGCAACTGTCTACGAACCGGAAAGAAGGAAGCATATCTACGTTGAAAATCGGTCACGACGAATGAGAGCAGATGAACAATATTTCCCAGTCCAAGTCTCCCGAGGGTTCCACAATATAAAATTCCTTCGCGTAGGATCTATGAGGCTGTCGTGGTTGTCATGTCCGCCGTGGCTGTCATGTCCCCCTTGATCGTCGTGTCCACCGTAGTTGTCGCGGCGACCGTGGAGTTGTCAAACAGTTCCGGATGGTCCCAGTCCATGGGGATGTAGCGAGGGGCACCTTCAGGCATTTTGGGTTCAGGCGCATCGTCCGAGTCGTCGGGCCCGTCATCGGGGTCCACAGGCTCGGCGTCCGGGTCTTTGACGTCGGTTGTGATGAGGATGCCCTTACGCTTACAGCTGATCTTCGGGCCCCCTGCGGAAACGATCGCCCGCTCAACACAGCCTGCCTTGATCCACGTTGGGAGGTTGAAATAGACGTAGGCCGTTGTTCCTATAGGTGGATACCATTGCCAGTTCGTCAACGCACCGCAACCTTTCTCCTCGTGATGGAGTCTTTCTCCCTTGTCAAACGCCCATCCCTCAATCTCGGCAATCTTGAACTTGAAAGCGACAAAGTCATTATCCCAGATCGAACACCTGGCTTTCAACTTCGGAGTAGGGGTGGAGGTCGGGGCCGAAGCCGACGTTGAGGTCTCTTCAGCTATCATCTCGAGGTAGTCTCTGCTGAAATCGGCCTGGTCCTGATCCGTGAACTCGTGTTCGCCGTATTCGATATCCTCGGTGACTTCGGGCAGCGGACCTCTCGTCGGCGTCCCAGTCAGCGTCGTGGTCTCGGTGCGGTCTGTTGGCTCGCAGTCGTACGTCGTATGGCAAAACGTCTTTGTCGTCGTGGACCAACTGGTTGTCGGCGTTACCCGCACTTTAGTGCTGCTCACGAACTCTGTGCAGTCCCTCCCGGGCTCCAGCTGGGTGCAAGCCTTCTTCGTCGGCTGTAGGTCGGGAGGGCATCCGCGCACGCCGCAGACCTTTGGCTTGGGGGGCCTGGGCTTGCTGGGATCGGGGTGTTTGGGCTTGGGTTGCGGGGGGCAGAACAACCCGAAGTGGCATTGCGGCAGCTTTGGCAGCTGTGGACAGAAGGGACCGATACATTTGGGGATGGGCAACGGCAGCGGAGTGAGGTGCGGGAGAACGCCGACGGTGATGTGCTGGCACTCCGTGCCGCAATCGTTGAACCCGTGGCAGTTGGGCCCTTTGCAGCCGCCCTTCTCACAGTCGCCGGGCTTGATCTTCTTGCAGCCGCCGCCGCTTTGGCACTTCGGTCCCTTGCAGCCGCCGCCCCCCTGGCAATTGCTGCCAATGCACCCTCCACCCACAATGCAGTGGTTGTGTTTCTGGCAGTCTTCGTCGCCTTCTCTGCATTGGTCGTCGTCATCTCCGCAATGGCCGCCCTTCTCGCAATGAGGACCGATGCAGTCGCCGCCGCGCAAGCATTTGGGACCCTTGCAGTCACCTCCTTTGACGCAGTTTTCCCCGACGCAGTCACCGCCCCGAGTGCATGAATCATCATGACAGTCAATCCCAGAAACACAATTGTCATGTTTGCAATCCTTCTCGACCATGGGGTCTGGCGTCTGTGTGGGCCATGGATTGCGTCCAGTGCCTATCGGGAAGTCGGTCTTCGTGGGGCTCTGCTGTGGGGGTGTGGGATCTGAATCGCGATCAGGGGACTTCGGACCGTCTGTGATTGTTGGATGTTGTCCTGGTGGAGTCGGGGATCTTGTGTGGGCCGGGTCGCGATCAGGATCGATAGGAACCTTGGGGCGGCTTGGGTCTTGATCAGTGGTGGTAGCAGTAGGAACGCCGGAGTGGACTGGATCACGCCCAGGAGTGGTAGGGGAGTTGGTCAGGGTCGGGTCTTGTCCTGGAGAAGTAGGAGATCGAACATCGTCTGGGTCTCGGTCAGGATCAGGATGGCCAGTGTGGGCCGGGTCGTTGGTGGAACTCGTGGGGAATTCTGTGAGGACCGGGTCCCGCCCAGGTGCAGTAGGGGACCTCGTAGGGCCTTGGTCACGGTCAGGAGCGGTAGTATCTGTGACGGCTGGGTCGCCCCCGGGAGATGTGAGAAACACGCTCGAGGTGGTCGGGCTCTGTCCCGGCACTGTAGGCATTCCAATGGGGGCGGCGGACTTGGGATCAGTCCTCGACGGGATCGTGTAACTCAACGTTGGTGCCCAGGTGATCGGCCAAATGAGGTTGCCTTGCTGGTCTCGAGTTGGAGTGGCTGGAGGTTGCGTCTGAGAACCTCCTTGAGAGCCATCACCACCGTCACCACCGCCGCCGCTTCCATTGTTCCCATTGCCTCCATTGCCGCCGGAGCCTCCGTTGTTGCCAGAGCCCCCATTGCCGCCGGAGCCCCCGTTGTGGCCAGAGTCTCCGTTGCCGCCAGAGCCCCCATCTCCACCGGAGCCTCCGTTGTTGCCGGAGCCCCCATTGCCACCAGAGCCTCCGTTGCCGCCAGAGCCTCCGTTGTTACCCGGGCCCCCCTTGCCGCCGTGACCAAAGCCGCCCCTCAGATCGTCCGGGCTTTTGTTGCCGGCCCAACTGCCCCCCGAGTTTCCACTTCCATCATCGGGGGCAAGTGTAGGTATCGGCGTCCAACCCGATGGGATCTGAATCGTCGTTGGGTCCGGAGTGATCATGGGAACGGGCGAATACGTAAACGTAGTTTGCCCGGGGAAAAGGTCCGTCGTATCAAATGTCCAAGGCTGGTAGCTGATCTGGGAAAGAGGAAACGCCTGAGACACCACTGTGGAAGTCACGACGTTCCCAGAGTAGATGGTGATAGTTGTGTATGCCGTCAAGGTCACCGTCGTCCCAAGCGGTGATGGCTCAAACATGTTCATGCAACCAGCAGGAGCTTGGACGGTGGGATTGATCCAATTCCAGATGACCCTGTCGAAGACATTGACACACACTGTGTCATCGGTTCCCTCGTCAAGGTCACCTGCGCCCTGGAGGTCGGTGGCCCAGTCAATGGTTCCGAGAAAGCCCAATGCTTTCCATCTGTTTCGACGAGCATGCTTCGTCTTCGCGGACATATAAGCAACCCATTCAAGATCTAATGATCCGAAAAGTGTCAGCCGGCGGATCTCTGTGTAAGTAATTTGTAGCCCGATGAATCACAACTTACCGTCATAGACTAGATAATCCGAAGCTGACCTCTCGTCGTGCCAGGTCTTGATTGTCCCATTAGGATGGGCGATGATCGCCTCAATCTCAGCATCTGCTAAGTATCCACTGGTCCCGGTACATGGTCCCTTGGCGGCATCAGATTGGCTGCTACTTCCGGTGAAGAGGCAGTCAGGTCCGAAGCAGCCGGACTGGGCCATATGAAAAGATCTTCCATAGCTTGATTCGCCCACCATAATCTTGTTGGTTGGAACGCCCGCCTTGGTAACTGAGAGAAAGGAGAAAATGTCAGATTTGACGAATTCTGCGTCTCGGAAACTGAGGAGGAGAACCGCTCTCAACGTTGGCTGCATTGAATGTCTGATAGATGGAAAAGGCAAAGGCTGAAACCAGGGGAAATCAGGGGAAACCGGGTTGTGGGAAGGGCTGGATTGACCCTCAAGGCAGAAGATGTTGAGACTTACTCATGGCGAGGGCGAGCATGACCTCGGTCTGATTTACATGACTGCGCAGGCAATTTCCCTGTGAGCATCCCTCCATAGCCCACTTGCTACCATAGTCCCATTGGCCTGTAGATGGGTCAGATGAGATGATCAGAGAAGGTGTTCCGAAGGGGCTGATGAATCCATACCGTGGAGGTCATATGCCATGAACACGATGTAATCAACGATGTCTGACATCTGCTTGATCGGGAATGATTTCAGGTACCAGTAGGAGGCGGGAGCAGCAATTGATATTGAGTACTGAGCAGGAAGTGCCTGTCTCAGTGAACGCAAAAAGGCCAGATAATTCGGGCCATCCGTGGGTTTGCCGGCTGGGATTCCCGGGATGTCAGGTGCCTGAAGGGAAAAGGAGAGCCGGTCAGCAAGAAATCCGACATTGAGTTCAGGGGTAGGAATTGGAGGTCAAAAAGAAAAGAATTCAGAAAAAGGTCTCCGAGGGGTAAGAATTAAGAACTTGGTAGAAGTGGAGGCTTACACCAGGATACTCCCAGTCAATGTCGATTCCGCCCAGATTTTGACTTTTGACGAAGTCGACAATCTGCGCGACGAATCTGTCTCGATTCTCAGGTTGTGTTGCTTTTCGGAGAATCTCGAACGTATCAGGACTGGTCGAAAATCCCCAGCCGCCCAGAGAGATGATCGTTTTGGTATTATCGTTGGCGAGTCCCAGGAATTCCTTCCATTGCTCATCGGTCCCATCGGGAGTGATCTTGAAATCGTCGGCAACATTTCCAAAGGCCCAGTGCATGTGAGTATAGCTCAGAGTATTGGCCTGACTTGCCTTTTGCGTCAGGCAGGGGCGCTTGAAATTGAACGCCTCGTAGTAGCCGACGCGCTGGAATTGTGCTGGCG
Organism: Escovopsis sp. Ae720; assembly: GCA_003055925.1. Classification (NCBI taxonomy): domain Eukaryota; kingdom Fungi; phylum Ascomycota; class Sordariomycetes; order Hypocreales; family Hypocreaceae; genus Escovopsis; species Escovopsis sp. Ae720. Next base: position 659,242 of record NQYQ01000001.1, on the reverse strand, counting down.
GTTGCTTGTTGACGATTTTCAAGCCGCAGTTGGAGATACATCCAAATGTTCCCGGGGGGGAAGTCCCGGGGTTGCCAGTCGGGCCAGTCAACTCTTGACAGAACTGCTCGGTGATTCCACACATGCCCCAGATGTTGCAACAGGACTTTAGCGGACATGGGTTTAGTTCTGCCAGCTCAGACGCGTTCTTTATGGTGCCGCTGAAGGAAGTCCCGGGCTTTTGGGGTCCGCAGGTTGCGTCGCCCATGGAAGACGGCATCGGGGGATACCCTTTGCTGATGCAAATCCTCATACCGATGCTCAGGAATTGGCAGCCCCTCCAGCCCCATGTGGTCTTGTCGTTGAAGCCGGCGATGTCTTCGATGGTGAGGCCGTTGGAAGCACCGATTCGTGAGCAATCATCCCCCGCCTTGACCGTGTGATAAGAGCAAGTACCATCGTCCTGGGGAAGAGGCACGAGCGAGCCGGATGAACAGCAGACCTTTTGCCCGACCTGCAGCTTCGTACACCACTCACTCCCATCGCCGGCGTTGTTGTACTTGAAAAAGTCGCTGGTGGACACACCACAGGATTTGGCAAGAGATGTGCACGAAGCTCCGGTTGGGATGACTTGGGTGGTGCAGTACTTTCCGCGGACACTGTTGACCAGAACAGTGGGCTGATGGCCAAGGGTGGATGAGTTGAGGGGGACCGTCATGTTGCCAAATTTGGGAAGCGGGGGTAATGACTGCTGCGGGATCTCGGTGATAACAAAGTCGTGCGAAGACGCCGTCGAGTCCTTGCCAATAGTGCAGGCGGCTTCGTTCCAAGATACCAAGGCCGATTGGATGAAGTCCATGCTGTTGGACGGGGCGATTGCCACGCCGACAATGTGATCGATGTCTCGCCCCTCGTCGCAGACCTGGGCAGCTACTCGAGCGGCTGACAATCTCAGGTCGGACTGTCCAAGCAGTTCTTCGATAAGGGACGGAACAGTCGACTTGTCCACTGCACGGCCGGCGTAGACTCCGACAATGGAACCCTCAAAGTGACTGAGGATGATGGCACTGTCTTCAGCACATCCAGCACTTGCCCCCGACTGACGGAAGTAATCTCCCATCTCCTTGAGCGCCGTAGGGGGCGAGTTTTGGCTCTGGATCCCGGCGGCGGCGTCTTGGTGAAAAACCCGCAAGGAGACGTGTGTATCAGCAGTGGTCTGGCCACCATTGTCACAGTCTGCGTTCTGTCTCTTTCTTCTCTTCTGGCCGTCTGGTTTCGCAACGTGTGATGGCGCGCAGGCTCGGATGAAGACAGAGTCTGAATCGGTGCCGGGCTTTTCGAGAGAGCTGTAGATGTTCAAGTCGAAAAGAGTGGGCTGGTCACATTGCTGCAGCCTCTCGAAGGAGGAGTAGACGGTCCATTCGTCTGGGGATTTGTCCGCACAAGCAGCGGGACAGGTGCTGATCTGTGAGAGAAAGGTGTTTGTGTGGTCGTTGTCGTAGATTTGCTGGAAGCTGGCAGATGCCCGGACAGGAGAGCTGGCTAGGAGGCATTGGACAATGGCCCAAGAAATCAATGCCGGCACGGCAGCCCGTGGGCTTGCCCACGCCATCATTAAAATCGGAGGTCAATGAGGAGACACGCAGATGTGAGTTCCAATGGAACTTAGACCATTTTTCCTCGGTTCTTGAGAAAAAGAGGGACGAGGCAGAGAGCCGGACTTGACAAGAGTTGAGTCAAACTGATATTCAAGGGTTAAGTTCATACATGTACTGGACATCCAAAGTCTGCTCGATTCAGATTTTAGTCCACGGATGAACTGTGATCCATCTCCATCTTTTCTCGAGGAGAAGCCAGCATCCGTGGGATTGTGTCGCTACCAACCAACGCTGGGCCCAGTCTGAGATTCTATGGCCCACGGTGTTGACCTGTTTGACGTGCTCAAGCTGTCCTCGTTTGAGTAGTAGGCATGTCCGTGAACTCGGGTTGGGCAGCCATCGCTCGGAGGCCATCTCGTTCTTCATCCAACAGACGGAGCAGCATGCCACAGGCAACCGTGGTCGGGCCGTCCTATCATCATATGGTCCCATGATGTTGTTGCCTCGAAGACCTGGGCCGCGGCTCTATCACTGCCCACAATCAGAACCGTCCATGTATCCAATGTTGTAGTCTTCTCAAATTAGCGGCAAGATATTGTTACCTGCATCCGCATAGGCCTCTCTGCATCGTCGTCTGAGGCAGCAACACGGCTCTTACTCGCAATTGTTGGACCCGGAGCCTTGTTGCCATGCAGACTGGTCTCGATCGGACGGGCACTTGAGCGACCAAAAAAGCTGATGGGTTTCGGGTTTGTCGGCCATATCATCAAGCGGCGCAGATCATCATCGCGAGTCAATAGAACTCGTGGAAGTTCTTTTGATCCTCGATCCTCGTCTTCGCTCGAGTTGCGATATTGAAAGAAAAGAAAATGGATGAAAATTCCAGCCCACCATTTTCCCCCTCTTTTTCTTCTCAACTCCATTTTGTCGAGGAGGAAGGACCGGGTGGTACTAGCCTCTGCGCCTGCCCCTGGATGCGATCAGTGATCAGTACGAGTAGGAAAGAGCTACGGACCTCGGAGTCAGAGACGAAAAGGTTTACTTGCGAGGCAGCGACCAACAACCTGTCACGCCCCGCTCTTTCCCTCTTTTCACCTTGCCAGTCATCGAAGGTATTTGGAATCGTCGTTGCGAGGAAAGAGCGCCTCGATCTGCTACGAATCCTCACGTCTAGAACAGGAAGGAGCGCCCGCTCATGCTCATGCGGGTTGGTGAGACTCTGGTCTGATCATGTGATCACCATCATTATTTTTATTTTATTCTTGTCGCGCGAGTCCTCGGACCTCGTTCCTGCATCAATCAAAGCGATGCTTGGCTTGTGGCGGCGAGGCCTCGATCGATCAGAGGATCCTTGGGATAGTAGGCTGATGCTTCCCCCAAGAGAATCGTGCTCTTCTTTCTTGATTTGCTATGAATACGATTTCGCCGTCTCTCCGTACGCATGGGGTGGAATCCTCGGTCCTCGGGCGTCGGTGTCCTCGCATGCCCAGCAGCCTCAGCCTGGCCAACACCAACTCGCTGAAGTTGGGCGGCACCGACCTTGAAGCCCAGGCGTTCGTAATGCAGTTGGTCTGTGAGATTCCGACAAGAGGCCTGTGACAGCGTGACAGCGCGACAGCGCGACAGCGTCGCTTTCATGCCTGATCGTCTGTTAGCTGTCATTGTCATTTCACGTCCTCGGCCTACCATGGCAGATCGATGCAGCACGTGGCACGACGGGGGAGGAGGAGGAGAAGAAGAAGAAGAAGAAGAAGGAAGCTAAGTCTTATGGCGTTGTTGTCTTGACAAAGATGTGCTCGACCGCGGAGCGACAGAGCAGAAGGAGGACAAGGCGCAGCCCCTGATGGATGGGAAAGCGTATACAGTACTCCGTACTAAAGTCCAGGCTCCCTGAAGAAACTGTACGTCCATCAACTTGTTTGTACGAGGATGTTCTGAGTACTGACGTTCGGGTCAGGCACCCTGGATTCCCGAGCTCAGAGGGCATCTACGTAAAAGAGCCGCTTCTTCCTGCGAGCCACCCGCTCTTCCCACCTGCCTGTCCATCTGCCACATCGACCTCGACCGTCTCTCACCACCACGACACATCCGAAGAGGCGGGAATAGGCGATTCCTGGCATCTCAGATGGCTCAACCAGGTCTCGGCCTCGGCCGGCTGCTTCTTCTCCTTACCTTCTGCCTACCGGCATTCGCCATCAGACATTCGGCCAATCTCAGACTGAGCAGAGACACGTTGCTGCGGAACGGCCTCTTGAGTCCAGAGTCTCTGAAACCGCGTCTGAAAGAGCAGCTCAATGAGTCCCAAAACTATACACATTTATTGTCCAAGCGTACGGCCTACCAGGGCTGCACAGATCCCGACATGAACAATCTCATGGTCTCAGCAACCGCCAACGCTCTCACCATAGTAAGCCTGAGATCCGTGATTCACCAGGGGCAAGGACGTTCGATACGCTCCCCCGAGATCCTCTTGCTGGATATGCGCTCCTTCTGACCTCTCTTCTCACTTTTGATTTCGTTCCCACCAACTTCCAGATCGATGGAGCAATTCAAGCTACGCAAGCTTTGCGCGCCATATTCCACCCCCAGCTCGGCACACTCACAATATTTCCTCACCAAATGACCGTCGAGCAAACGTTCCTCTACTTGACATACAGCGCTTCCGTGTGGAAACTTCGATGGAGGGCGGGAAATCCCGACCTTGCCAGGGGTTTCGGAGAAATCACGAGAACTCTGAGTGAGCTTATTCCCTCTCCCCCCCCTGCCCCCAACAGAGGCTTCATCTACGAGGCATTCAGACGCAGATACTCGGCTGCTCCGACGCGAATTGAGTACCAGCGTGGAGCGTATTTGCTGACGATACTGCGCAGATACCGCCAGGGCACTGAGGGATGGCATCCAGAGATCGACTCAATTTGTTGATTATCGAAACTGGCCTGCTGGCGCACGAGCGGTCATCTTCTGCGACGACAACGAATTCATGTTGCAACATGACCCACTGGGGAACGACTATATCCAAGGTAAGACTTGTCGAGACCACCGATTTGCGTCTCCGATTTTGCAACGTTTGAGCCCTGTCCATGATATCACCAGGATTGCCATCCCCCCTCCCCCCAACTCTTTAGCAGGAAAACAATGTAGGGGATAATTGTACGACGAGAGCTAACTTGGCTCGGCTACAGCCGGTTGTCCGAAACATCCTCCGGGAACATGCGATGGACCTGGACCAATCGGTAAGCAAGGCAGACTTCTCCGATCTAAACCACAATGACGGGTGGCATCTGGCTAAGACGACGCCGTGATTGGCAATACACAGATCGCGAGGCCATGACCAAGGACATGGCCTGGAGGCAATTTAACTACCTCAACGTCCCAGGCTATTGGTACAAGAGCTCCGGTGTCTGCCCGCTCGACAACTTCTCGAAGGCTCAAACGAGGAAAATCGAAGATACCACATACACCACGCATATGGGGTTTGCCGCCCACACACATCGCTCTACTGATCCAAACATAGGACTTGACGACTTCATCGTGATGTGTGTGGCTCGCCACGAGGAGTGGCTCCAGTGGGAGGAGGACTCCAAGGCCATGGGTATCCATTTCGTCAAGAACGCAGACAGAGTCCATATCCCACATGGGACGCAGCCCACAACGAAGCATACCTTCGCCGCCCATACCCTGATCCGTCTGTGGAAGCTCATGGAACATGAGTTCCAAAAGAAGGTCACCATTGGGGATTTCTTAGGCCAGGATGTAGCCTACAATCTCATGCACGAATTCTCTCACACTTGGTCCTTTACGAATAACAACCCGCAGCTAAGACTCAGTAAGTGTGAACCCTCCCAAATGCTCGAGTTGATCATCCGCGGGGCTAACGACTCGGTCAACCCGTCCCATCTCACAGAGGATGTCCGATGCGATGACGATAAGTTTACCATCTGGCCGTCGTGTCAACGAAAAGTGGTCAGGGGAGAGGAAGGCCGGCAAAACGGACAGCCAGGCGGTACAAGGGACGCGGGTATGTTCCACCATCCTCTTCTTGGATCCCCCGCGTGCATGCCTGCAATGATGCCGCGCGGTCTCTCGCTTTTAGAATCGAAAAGGGCTAACGACTTGGGGCTCCCTCCTCTTTGCAGAGATATTTGCCCTATGGGTATTTTGTAAGTCACAAACCCCTTTGCCAAGTTCCTCGCCCCCCCTGAACCCAATCATGGGGGTATTCGCTCTGCCTCAATTGAGCCCTTTCATGGTCCATCACTGACATTGACTTGACACACAGCGACGTGGGTCAATGTCGTCCATATGTATTCGGACGCGACGTTGCGGCCAAGAATTGATCTCCCTCCCATTCAGCTTGACGATGGCGAGTGGTGGCCGCGTGAGCCCTAAGAGGCGACGCACTGCACGATCAAGCGATCAAGGTCTGGAAGGCCACGGTCAATGCATTAAGGAGAGGCTCTCGTCTCGTCTGACCCGAGTCTCCTCTTGCGCAACCGAAAGCTGGTACTCTCGCGACTGCAACGTGCCCTCAGGTGCTGGCTGCCTCGCAGTGCCCGTCTGTGTCTCGACCTGCGAGGGTAGAGCCCACCGGAAGCTTCTCTTTTCAAGAATGGATGCGTGTATATCGTCTCCCTGAGGGTTGGGGGACATGAAATCTATCGCTATAGTAAATGCTATCGCTGTCTTTGAGAACTTGTACGTCATCACTGTCATCGTCAATCTTGTTGAGAATGGCTGTTTATTGTCGTCCTGTGCTCTCTACCAATAAACCAGGCTTGCTTACGCGAAGATGTCGATACATTGAGCGGATATACCCGAGCATTCATCCGCATGCATGTTCAACCGTCGTCTGGGCGTTATTCTCGGCATTGATCACGGTCATTTCCACTGTTCAGGGGCCATTCAATGCCTGAGCCTTTCAGCCGGCCTCTTCAACCTTTACTTTCACTTCGTCCCCTCCGGCCTCCACGACAAATGAAGCAGTCAAATCTGGGTATAAAAGCGCAACACATCGGCAAAATGAACCATTCCGGAGCATATCAACATCCTGTCACAGCAAAACTGATATTGCTGTATCCCGTACATGTACATACAACGTGGAAGCTCGCTTACCCCTTCTCGGTAGGTGCCTCCCCGGAGTCCTCAATACTAATCAATCCATGCATCTAAACGATCAAAACAGCACAGAGTCACCTATCACAGGCGGCATCCGCTCACGTGGTACCCCCGAGCCACTCCATCTCCTCGACTCCAACCCCATGGACTGCCGTTCTACCGGCTTCCATCCCCGGCTGGGCGCGGGACGTGATCGGCATCCGGCCCGCGGCGGCTGTTCGTGCATCCAATCCTGTCCCACGAAGCGCAGCGTGCGCGGCGCACTCGACCCGATGAGCCAAGGCTCGGGTGCCTCCCCCCTTCTCCCTCCCCTTTGAGCAGCCATGTCCGTGATGGTGGCCCCTTGGGGACATATATCGCATACATTAATCCCCTCACGCAACAAGAGAGATTGATATATAGCACGACGCTCGGAACACCCCCCAATCTCGGCTTTTCGAGTTCACAATCCCGCCAAAAGTCCTCCGGGAATTTCATCCATCACAGCAATGAAGGCTTCTATCTCAACTCTCCTCCCCGCCTTGGCGGCCATGGCGCTCGCCGCCCCCGCGCCAGAGCCCTCTCCTGTGAGGCATTCCCCCCAATCCATGTGTCTTCCCTAGATTCCCTCGCTTCAAGGCCGTTGAAGCAGGGAAGATCCCAGAAAGAGGGGATGAGATACGCGCGACGGTCCTCAGAATCACTCTTATGCCATGGGAGTCCCAACCTGTCATGACCCGAGGCCAACGCTGACCCTGTCCCCAGCCCGGCATCCCATCCCCCTCAAGCGCAGAGACACTCCTCCAGGGCCTCACAGTCGCCGCATCCCTCCCCGGCACCGGCTACTCCCAAAGCCAGTTCCCTCACTGGATCACCATCTCCCCCAAATGCAACACCCGGTACGATGATGACCCTTTCCCTTGCCATCCTTCCCCCCTTGCCATCCCGTCCGATCCATCATCTGACCCCCCTCCCCGCAGCGAAACCGTCCTGCAGCGCGACGGCGTCAACGTCCAGACAGACACCGAATGCGCCGCCGTCTCGGGCACTTGGCACAGCCCCTACGACGGCGCAACCTGGACACAAGCCAGCGACGTCGACATCGACCACATGGTCCCCCTCCAGAACGCGTGGATCGTGAGTCCTCACTTGGACCCCCCCGCTCCCCGCTTCGAAACAACTCGCTGACCCGCATCCCCAGTCCGGCGCCTCCCTCTGGACCCTCGACCAGCGCCGCGCCTTCGCCAACGACCTCACTCACCCCCAGCTCTGGGCCGTCACAGACAACGTCAACGAGTCCAAGGGCGACCGCAGCCCGGACCTGTGGAAGCCCCCGCTGCAGAGCTTCTGGTGCACGTACGCGGAGAGCTGGGTCGAGGTGAAGAGCTTCTATGCGCTGACCGTCACGGCGGCGGAGAAGCAGGCTCTGGCGGATATGCTCGCGACCTGTCCTTGAAGGATCAATGATGCGGTGACGCTGTGGCTATCGTTTGATGACAGAAGCACGCTGTCCATCGCTGACGATCACATGGTTTGAGGGTATAAAGCGTGCGAGTCATGCGTGTGAAAGCGAAGCAACAGAATCAACAGCCCAGGTCAGGAACCCTGAACCTAAACAAATCCAACAAAAAAAAAGAGAGAAATGAAAATTAAAATAAAAATAAAAATAAAGAACTCATTCAAAACTCGGTCGAATCGTGAAATTCAAAAAGAAAATTTAAGGGTCTGGCCGGGGATTGAACCCGGGACCTCTCGCAGAACAGCTTCAGGGTGGACCCTAAGCGAGAATCATACCACTAGACCACCAGACCATTTCAGGAACATCTCACGATCTGGCTGGGAAGCCAATTCGAGCTCGAGATGCCCAGTGAGCTCGTCTCTCGGTTTATACGTCAATAGACTCCTCAGGCATAGCATCTCTCCGATATCAAGCGTTGCGAATCAGTCCATCAACAGATGTTTTGTCACATCAAATCTGCGTTGTGCAATCAGCTATGAAAAGAAAGTCAAGAAATTCTCAAGCAGATAGAAGGCAACTCAATTTCTGTCAATCTCAACCCTAACCCTCATCCCCCCCCCTTTTCAGAATCGTATGTGCAGTAGATTTATGTACGTCCTCCCCATCCCCCCTTCTTCTTTTTTCTTCACTGTTTTCTTTCATTCCTTCTCTCATTGAATCAAGACTCAAGACGACTTCGCCTGAATGGCAGCAACATGGTTCTTCACAAGGCACTGCCAGTCCGACGACTGGTAGAAAATCGTGTTCCCGTCGTCCGACGACTGGCCCCACGAGAAGGTGTCTCCCCACTGCCAGTACAGGTCGCCCGCCATGCCCGTCGTCCCCAGCGACGTGTTCTGCCACGGCGCCTCGATCGCGCAGTGGTCGCTCGGCGCACCGTCTGTCTCATTGTCAATCCTCAATCCCGACGCTCTCTTTTGAAGAACATGAACTCCATGGAATTTGGGATAGTGACTTACACTCTTCGAACAGGCAAGGCTTGCCTGCCGCCACGCAGGCCGCGGCATGGGTCTTGATCCAGTCGTTGCCCCAGTCGTAGCTTGTGCCCCCTATACGGAGTACAGTGGTCAGCATCAATCCCAGGCAGTTCCGAAACATTGATAGATGAGAAGGGGCAGCAGGCCGTTCCGAAACATTGATGAAACAGAAGGCACAGCCGGTCGTTCCGAAGAAAGAAGGGGGAGGGGGGGGGGAGAAGACTTACAAGAGTTGGGGTAGAGGTGGAAGGTCCCGAAGTCGAGCGTGTCAATGGTCAGCCAGCGCGCAAAGTCGGTGCCCTCGCCGTAGCTGTACGGGTAGCTCCCGTCGCTGCCCTCCGCGAGCCCGAGGCCCTCGTCGCCCATGGTCACGAGATGGTTCCCGTCGAGGCCCTTGATGTACGCGCTCGTCTCGACGGCCCAGTTGTAGATGACGTCGGTCGAGCACCCGTTGCAGCGGGGCTCGTTGGCCAGCTCCCACGCGAAGATGGCGTCCGAGTCGCGGTAGCGGCCCACGACGGCGGCGATGTACGTCTTGTACTGCGCCTGCGCGGCCGCGTTGGTGTACCACGACGTCGCGGACCCGCCGAACGCGTTGACGTACGCGTTGATGCCGCCGTAGTCGCCCCAGTTGTTGACGAAGTTGATGATGAGCTTGATGCCGCGCGCCTCCGCCGCCTGCACCACGTAGTCGAGGTGCTGCAGCCCGTCCGCGCCCGTGTTGATGGTTGACCCCTGCGCCGACAGCATCTGGAACCAGATGGTGCCCTGCTGCGGAACGGAGTTGACGTCGTTGAAGCCCCAGACGCGCAGCACCTTGAGGCCCGACGCCACCATGTGGTCCATCGTCGAGTCCACGTCCGCCGACGCCGAGAAGGAGCACCAGTAGCAGTTGGTGCCGGCGAAGTAGCCCGTCTGGCCGTCGATGTTGAAGCCGAGGCCGGACGTCGTCACGAAGCTCGGGGCGGCGCACCCAGCGGCCTCGGAGGCCTCGGAGGCCTCGATGGGCACTGTCGCCGCCAATGCCTTGGCGGCAAGGAGGCCGGCGAGGTGGGCCTTTGAGAACTTCATCGTGTTGATGTGTTGCGGATTGTATATGGGCGGATGTGCGAAAGTAGAAAAGTATTAGAAGAATGTGTGAATATGGATGAGTGACTCTCTTTCGACAGACGATATTGAGAATGGCGAGCAAGGAGATGCAATTGGATCTGCTGCCTCTCGCTGAGATGCTGTTGCGATGTAGGCGACCCCACCCCCCTTTTATAGACATTAGGGCCCGCGCTTCATCGAGAGAGTATATGCCGACGACCTCGCACCATCCCCAGATTCTTCGACGGGCGCGAGCGCAGGACCCCGTGGCATTCGTCCCGTAATGGACACGGCATCGGCTCTTCCGCGCGGGACCCCCTGCATCATCCGGAGAAGCAAGCCGCCACGCCCTGCAGCCTGCAATTATCCAGGCCGGCAAAGTGCATGGCATAGACGATGTGCCGTGGGTCTTCCCACTAGCGCTCTCGGTCGGGGCAACTCCTTCGAGCTGAAAGGAGTTGACTAACGGCTGCTGTTCTGCCGAGACAGGACTGAGCGACGCGGATATGGAGGCAAGCACATCCCCGTCCACCAGGACGGAGTAGCTGTCGGACAATAGGGGCTTTACTCGGCCGTCGCCTCTTTGGGAATCCAGGGGGCGCTTTGTTGGAGGGATGCTATTCCGTTTCGCCAGAGCTGTCCGCCACCTTGTGACAGAGTTAAAGTCCCGGCGCCAGGGTTTGACTATTGCACTGCGCAATGCAAAGTTTCTTTTGGGATTCTCCTAAAGGTATCCAATCTCTGTCATCCCGTCGTCGAACCCGGAAGCATCGAAATCGCCCAATGGCTGCGTGTGCTCATCCCAGTATAACACCTCCGAGTCCCACAGCCACTCGGGGCCCAGCATTTCGGCCGCGGCACCCTGACCCAAATTCAGCGAGGATTGCCCAGATTGCTCGCCGCCCCTGCTCGCGGTGAAGTCGTTGACCTGTCCATCTTCCAGGGTCGTTCGAGCGCCGACAACCTGGCCCGAGCCCTGCTCCTGCTTTTGGCAAGTCGCCTCATAGATCCTGCGCACAACATCCTGGCTCCTCCGCGCGGTCAGTGACCAGTCCCTCATGGCCTCGAACACCTCCAGGCACGACAGGATCTGTTCCTTCCAGACGCCGACGGCCGGGCTGCCAGGCTGCCACATGAGGCTCATCAGGGGCACCATGGCCGCCTGGTAGAGGTACCACACGGCGTTCCAGCCCGACATCTGATCGCGCATCCACTCCTTTGCGATGCTCTCGATCGTTCTCTTCGAGAGCTCCTGACACAGCTCCACGGCAGCAATTTCTTCCTGCGCGACGGGCAGCTTACCCTGACCCTTGCTGGCCAGTGTCAAGAATATGGGGCGGTGCAGCAGCATGCGCAGATTCCAATACCGCCACTTGATGACGCACCTCGAGAGGTTCAGAGGCTCGGCACAGGGATCCGTGGTGACGAGGAGACCCGGAAGCTGCTGGAACCACTCGACCAGCATGCCATCAAGCTGTTTGCGGTCGTCTGGAGGCAAAAGGTAGGCAGTCGCGAGCTTATCCTGGATTTGCGTCGCGATCTTGCAGAACTTGATGTTCTCGAGAAGCGGCATGATGCCTGCGTGCTGGGCGGCGTCGTGCTCTTCCTAGAGGCAGAGGTCAGAAACTGATTGCAGGAATAGATTAACATTCAAACGGGGAGAGACTGAGATCGATTGAATACAAGGTACAACATGCGTAACTTACCTCCTGACTAGTGTTGAGCCTTGGCGGCTGGAGATTGATGGCCGGACACAATCGACCGAAAGAAGGGCGGCCGAGGGTCGTGGCAGCCCAGGCATCGACACAAAACAGGGACCACCAGGTCCGCCGCCTCGTCTCAGCCGCCGCCGCCGCCGCCGCCAGTTGGTCGTTGCCGTTCTGGACAATGGGCTCCCTGTGCAGGCCCAAGGCGGTTGCCATCCTCAGGGTGGCGCCGGTGATGGCGTTTGCCATGTTAGGTCGATTCACGTAGTGAAGATAGAAGCCCCCGAGCAGGATCAGCGCCTGCACCGTCTCGAGATGGCTGCTACCGAACGCACTGATGTGGAGATGGCCGATGGCCTGGTTGTAGAACTCGATATGGCTGAAGTCGCCGGATGTGGTGGCCATGATGCTGCCCATCGCCAGCACCATGTTGAGCAGGGAGAGCCAGGGGGTGTCCCGCCTCTGACCGCTGAGGTAATCGGCGCGGAAGGCCACCTCATCCAGCATGGGGGTGAAGACGTGGACGCGCTTGAAATAGGCGTCCACGTACGTCTGGCCCTTCCAGGTCCAGGGGATGGGAGAGTTGTCGCTCTTCTGAGCCCTCGAGCAGGTTCTGAGCACGGTGGCGTCGCCGACCCGATCAGCGCGACTCTTGGACGGTGATGTGAGCGCGGCGCGCAGCTGAGGCTGTATCTGCAGCATGACCATGAGTGCGGCTTTGATGGAGGAGGCACCGAGATACGAGGCCTGTCTATCCATTGTGAGGGACAGGGCGTTGACGTCGTCGGCCTCGACGGGCAGAGGGTCGCGGTCTCGGCGCTCCTCGTCCCACTCGGAGTCCTGAGTGGGCATCTGCTCCAGATGGCGCTGGGGTTCCTGAGCGCTGGGACATGGTGACGGCATCGCGATTTGGGCGCCCTCTGGGGGCGTCTTTTCCGAAGCTATGAGATCACAGAGCTCTCGGCGGGAAAGGTTGGTAAGGGAGGAGACATCGTGGCTTGGGAAGAGGCGCCGCAGCACCGACTGGCATTCCTCGAGATTTTGTGATAGAGTCTCAAGCGTCCTACGATGATTCGAATTCCTCAATGTCAGTCCAACTTGATCGTCTGAAACCAAGAAAGGAAAAGTAAAGGGGAGAAAAAAAGGGTATAGAAAGCAGAGGGCCAGAGGAGGATGGCGCTGGGCGAAATTGACAGACTTTCTTGAGGGGAGTAGGCGTTGGCGGTGCTCGATGTAGACGCAGCACCTCGAGGCGCGATGCGAGAGGCATCGCTGGCAAGGCTGCTTACCGTCGCAGCGGATCTTACGGCGCTTGCACTCTGTACAGGCGTGAACGCCCTTTGGGGGTTTCTCGCCCGCCTTCTCGCCGGCCTTGTCCTGGCACTTGTCTGCCGCGATAGAGCCCTGGACTGGAGACGTCAGCTGGGGGGGGGAGGAGAAGTAGATTCGAAGATAAGGGGTTGATCAATATCTACGGAGTAGATCCCCATCGATCTACGAGTAGACGAAGCTAATGCAATTGCGGCGGGTGGCAGCAGCTCGTACGAGTACGGAGTACGCCGTACGAGTACGACACGGATATCGGACGGGCAACTCACATGTGTAAAACATGGCTGTGGATCTGGGCGGAGTGCTTGGTCTGCGCCAAAGTCAAAATTGGAAGATGGATCAGAAATTGGGGATCGATCAAGGAGCAGCGTCTGTCGTGGAGAATGCGAGAAGCAAGGTGAGGACGAGAATACCGGTAAGCGGCGAACGTCGAGCCTGGAGTCTCGAGTCTCAAAGAGACCAGCCCGGCTGCTCGCGAGCCCGCGCGCGCAAGAGAGATTGACGGTACGTGGACACTGGAGGCACCCGCGGACCTTACGAGTACCAGTACGAGTATGATGGGGCCGCCGGTACCAAGAGCAGATTAATTGGATCGATCAATTCCATCAATGGGGTCGAACGAGCTGAGGCGACGCCCAACGCCAAGTCCCGATCTCGATCTGCCTGGCGCTCGTGGCTCGTGGCTCATGGCTCGTGGCTCGTACGGAGTATCGTACCTGTACTCGTACTCGTATCGGCACTCGTAACCCGCACTCTCGTGCTGTACTGGTATGTATTACTGAACAGTCCTCGTGCATTTGGAGAAGAATTGGGCCAGCGGCTCGATCCTGGATGCAGTCAGACGCGTCTATATGTACGAGGACGAGTACAGAATGGCACAGCGTGACCGCCGCAAACCTTGTCCGCCAGCCCTGGCTGCCCTGGCTGCCACCGACATCCGACGCTGCTGCTGCTGCTGCTGCTGCTGATGATGATGATGATGATGATGATGTACTCCGTACTCGTAGCTTGATCAATGGATCAATCAATTGCTGCTCTTGCTCGCTTCGGGGCTGGTGCCGGTTTGGTCTGCTCCAACTTGTTGAATAATGTGGGGAAGACGTGCTCGCGCTGCGGAGAGAGGGTGGGAGAGAGACCACGCCGAGACCATGTCGAGACAAAGACGAGACAAGACGAGACAAGCTCGGGAGTCGGAGGGAGGGGGAGGAGAGGGGAAGAGAGGGGAAGAGGCGTCATGCCCCATGTTCCCAGGCAGTCCCGAGTCTCTTACTCCGTTCGAGTACGAGTACGCGTAGGTTCTTTCCCTGCTTCTCCGCGTCGAGGCGTCAAAAAAATCACTGCAGCGGGCAGGAGCTTGAGGCACAAAAGTCTGGGGAAGCCGCGATCCCCCCGCCGGGGAAATTCATCTATCGAGGCGCTTGATGTCTCCCCGCCCGGGGCAGGCACGCCTCCCCCTCACCCATCCACCCCTCTTGCCTCCTCACTACATGTACCAGGAGGTACGAGTACTACAGGTAACAGGTAACAGGTCCTTCCAACTCTTCATTAAACCCCTGTCGCTGCCCCTACTACCTGTAGTGCCCCGTACCCGTACTAGTAGTCACATCATCACGTTGTACGAGTACTCCGTACTCCGTACTCAGTATGTCCGTACCTCGCGTAGCGCTCGTGCCTCCGCTATTGAATCTTCAGCCGGATTGCTCGTACCTGCTACTCCGTACTACTAGTCTCCCGATCCAGGACAGCCTGTGCGAGCCGGCCGTAACCGCAATCGGCCGCGCTGCTCGGCGGAACGAGATGTGGCGCATGCGAGATCGGGCAAGGTGCCGTTCTTCCCCACATTCTGCGACCTCGTGCCTGTACGGATAGCTGTACTTGCACTGTGGGATGCTCACCTCCGGTCGTAGTACTACCTACTGCTACTAGGTAGTAGTAGTCAGTACTATAGGTACTCCAGCGTGCTCGGACGAATACCTACCGGTACTACGGAGTACTACTACTACTACTACTCGTACGGACTTGGGGACTCATCAATATCAATGGATGTCATTGATCCTCAGCCAGCCTGATCCGACACCTCGCTTGGCTATGGTGATGCTCTGGGCCATGGTTCTCCATTGTCTGCCCGTTCATCTCTTCGTCTGCCCGCCCGCCTGCCTGCCTGCCTGCCTGCCTGCCTGCCTGCCTGTCTGTCTGCCTGCCTGCCTGACTGTCATCGTCTGTCACCGCGGACGACCGGGCCATCATCAGCTACAGGTAGCTCGCCTCGGGAGTCCACCATGACAGCAGCACGATTACTCCTCCAGATACTCCGTAGATCACCTGCTCCAGCCCTCCGACTCCAGACTCGTAGATCCATCCATCGCCCGTAAGCAACCCCAGTTCTTCGGCAATAATCGAACCTTCTGACTGGCCTGTCATCCACGCCACCGATGACCACCCAGCCCCGATCTCACGAAGCTTCGGACCACCGAGTCACTTACGGGGTCCCTCTACTCGTACTCGTACTAGTCGTTTGTGAAAATACGGAGTAGTAGTACTCCGTACGGAGTACGGAGTAGTAGTAGTAGTCGGCACTCCAAATCATCAATATGATCATGTGGCTGGCTCGACGGCGATTTGCAAGATCACGAGCCAAAAGGTTTTGCCGACGTAAAACTCCGCGCGCGCTGGATCCACTCCCAGACTCCATCCAGCCTCGGAAGGCCAATGCAGACAGGGTGACGCGCTGCACGGCGCACGGCGCACGGCGCACGCCGCAGACACGACATCGTGTACTCCGTACCAGACTCGTACTCGTACGAGTGCGAGTATCCTCCAAACGGAGTATGAACTCGTACATGTGCTCTCGGAGTACGGTGTTCGCACTGGCCTTCCTGCAATGCACGGATCTCGGCGCTGCGCTCAAAGGGAGCGTCTCCGAATTGCCTGCCATCCATTGATCCATCCCTATTCCGTACGGAGTACGAGTATGTATTGATTGATGTATTGGTGTGTTTCCTCTCCTGCATTGGTTGGTGATGGATGGACATTCATCGCTACCCGTCCAATTGCCTTTTTTTGTCACCTCTAGATGCCGAAGTCTGGGGCCCCAGATTATTCGCAAATCAGGCTGTGGACTCGCGACTCTTTCCCCCCCCCCCCCCTCCCCCAAGCGATGAGAGGAAAGTCGATCCATTGATCCGTTCATATGAGAAAGTTCGTACTGCCTACTCCGTTCAGAGCATCAATTCATCATACGAGCGCCAGAGTTCACTTCGAACCTTGATCAGTGCAGCCTCCAATGAAAGTCGTGTAAGGAATAGATTAATTAATGCTAATAGTGCTCCTGCAACTGAAATTTTTTTGGGGTGGTTCCTCGTGAAAAGCCGTCCAGTACTTCGTAAAACATACTCGTAACTTGTCCAAGGCAAAAAAAAGGAAAAAGGAAAAGGAAAAAAAGGGAAAAAAAGGAGGAATCAATTCCAAAAAGGGTGAAATGTGGAAGGGAATCATATACTCCGCACAGAGACGCGCACGCACACCCACAACAGAGAGAAGAGGAAGAAGAGAGAAGAAGGGGGGGGGGGGGGCGTAACACCGGTCTCCCTCCCGGGGTTCGAACGATTCGCTAGGCGCTAGACG
The DNA here is from genome assembly GCA_003055925.1 of Escovopsis sp. Ae720. Taxonomy (NCBI): domain Eukaryota; kingdom Fungi; phylum Ascomycota; class Sordariomycetes; order Hypocreales; family Hypocreaceae; genus Escovopsis; species Escovopsis sp. Ae720. The sequence goes on along the minus strand of NQYQ01000001.1, from coordinate 642,327 downwards.
CTTTTGCTCGCGTCACCACGACATCCTCGACCGGCGGTGTTCAGGGTATCAAAAGCCGGGCGTGATCAACACAGGATTCGTAAAGACGTGAATCATTGCGGCAGTGCTTCAACGTTTCAGAGCTTCTCGACGTTGACGACGCCGCCCTCGCTGTCCACGGCGACCAGTCTCTTGTCGAGAGACGCCTTAACAGGGTTCTTGGCCTCGAAGATCTCATCAAGCTCCTCCAACTGTTCAAGGGTCCATTAGCAGCCATTCGTGGGAAGTCCAAAAAAGAAAGGGTTGCAAAAAAACTCACAGTACGGCCCTTGGTCTCGGGCAGGAAGAAGTAGACGCAAGCCAGCTGAACGGCGTCCCAGATCGTAAAGATGATGTACGTCTTCCAACCAATCTTGTCCATGGAGACGGGCCAGGCAAATTGGTTCAGAAGACCGGAGGCGTTGGTAGCCAAACTCGAGAAGGCCATGCCCTTGGCACGCATCTCGAAAGACAGGACCTCGACAGGGTAGAGAGCCTGCAGAGGGGTAATACCGACGGAGTAGACGGCGCCAAAGATGAAAACCATGGCCAGCGAGGCCTTGGACGCCACCGTGTTGGTGTAGATAGGGTCGCCGTTGTCGTCGACTCCGTTCTGCGACATGGCGAATTGGGAGGAGGCGATGGTCATACCGAGCCAGACGACCGTGCAGGAGGCGAACGAGAAGATCAGCAGAGGACGACGGCCGACCTTGTCGACGAGGAAGGCACCGAGGATGGCCCAGAGAAATTGCTGGCAACTGTTGATCAGGGTGATGTTGGCCTGCGCGATGGTCCCGGTGTAGCCAGCGGTGTCGAGGACAGACCCGAGGAAGTAGGACAGGACGGCGTTACCGGCCCACTGACCGAAGATGACGAGCGAGACGTTGCAGCTCAGACGGTAGATAGCGCCGCGGTCGCGGAACAGCGCGCGGTAGTCCCACCAGCGCTTGTCGGCACCGTCCATGTTGAGGAGCTCATCGTACTCGTGGAGCTGAAGGGTGACCCAGACGGAATCGGGGTTTCCGTTGCCGTGGTACTTGGTGATGACGGCCTTGGCGGCCTCCTTCTTGTTGTTGACGTAGAGCCATCGGGGCGACTCGGGGAGCCACAGGCAAAAAATGCAGATGAGGCCGGAGAAGAGAGCCTGCATCCAGGTGATGATGCGCCAGGAGAAGTCGCCGCCAACGTTGAGACCGCCACGGGCAGCTCCGGAAGCGATGATGGCGCCAGAGAACCAGAGAGTGTTGTACATAGCTGTGCCACCTGATCAGCCGCTACCCCTTGCCAAACAGGGGCGTCCTCTGGTGAAAGGGGGGGAGAATTCAAGAAACTTACCTCCGACACGTCCACGGTAGGCAGGGTGGTTGATCTCAACAACGTACATGGGGCCTGCGGCAGCCGCAACAGACACACCGAAACCAAGCAAGAAACGACCACCCATGAATTGTCCCTGGCTGTGAGAGACACCCTGGATGATGGTACCGATGACGACGAGGCCAGCGCCCAGAAGCATTCCCACACGACGACCGAATCCGTCAATGGCCGGTCCGACGAAGGGCAGGGCAACGACACCACCGATCTGGTACATGGAAGAGACAATACCGGCCCAGATACCGTCGTTCTCGACATGGTAGGCGTCCTTGAACCAGGGGTTCTGCAGAAGGTTGTTGATGAGGGAACCGTCATAGCCGTTCATGGTACTGCAGAAGAAGGCGACGAGGGAGAAGGCGTAAATGCAGATCTGGGGCCAGGTCCACGCGCTGGGGGGCTCCTTGATCATGGCCTCCGCGAAGGCGGCATTGCCGCTGAAGACTCTGGTCTGGAAATTCCACCAAGTTTAGCACATGCGCTGAGCAAAATCCAAATCACTCGACGACGCCTACTCAAACAATCAAAAGAAACAAGAGCAGAGAAAAAGAAAGGGAATAGCAAGGAAGAAGTTGAACGTACGTGCTCCTCATGCTGGACGTTGTCGAAGGTTGACACCTCCTCCTTTTCGCCCATTTTGGCTGAGGTTGGCGTATAAGAGCCCGAGAAGGAAGCGTGTGGAGGTTGCGAGGCAAGGGGAGGTCGGGGCAGTATTCCGTAGTATGGAACGACTGCAGTGTCGGGAACCAAACTCCGTTCGCAGAAGAGTTCCTTTGGCTGTTCCCAAGAGACAATGCCAGGAGGAAGCAAGCGGAATCGATCAGGATCCAAAGCTCTTATATATCCTTTGACCAGCCTTCGAGTTCTCGATGCCGCCTTGCCCGTGTCAGCCTAGCCGTATTTTCCTGTCGGCTCGCAATCTAGCGCATCCATTGGAGCAGCTCGGTGGTGAAGGAGCATGCAGCTCTCCCCGGAGCTATTGGGGGAAGCTCAATGACGGCGGCGAAATCCAATTCCTTTGGAGCAGGCATCGCCTAGGGCGTTTGAGGCTCATGACACGCGAGAGTCTCCGAGGATCATGGGGCGGGCCAGGCCAGACTGCCTCTCAGTCCTGCCTCTGCTCCTCCTTCACATTTCCCCCCCCTGCCCCCATGTCTGTTTTGTCCGCCTGTCGTTTTCGAAATGCCCCGGTCCTGGTCCCGATGTCTCTGGGGGGCCTCCCACCCCCTGCAAGCTCGCGTCTCTGCTCACACGTCTCTGCGATGCCTCGTTCCTCGCTCGCCCTTGTTCGAAAGTCTCGTCCTGCGTCTCCACCCCCGCCCTCTAGAAGCTGGCAATTATCCACCCCCAGATCGATTCTCGCCCCGACGGATGACCTGCGTGTGAATGATCATGGCACTAAACCTTGATTTGCGAACTGGACCGTGGCCTTCCGTCCGTGCAACAACCACACCGGGGGGGGGCGAGGGAGTGTGGGCTGATATTGATGGAGCTGGATTTCTCCAACGGCGAAATTTGAATTCTGCAGAAGCAGAACGACTCCCAAGAAGCCAGCTCGGTCATTGCCAGTAGCCCCAGGGATCCCCTTCCGTCCATTGGCCGGCGCACTCGCGTGGCTTCAAATTACCACCAGGTATCCCGGGTCCTTGCTCTGCCCGGGCTTTCGGCGCGTGCGGGGGTAATGGGCACTGGACTATAGCCGGATTCAGCCGCGGAAGATGATGGTCCGCGACGACGGCTCCGGGAAGAGGCCTGGCGTCAAGGACAAGAGCAAGAAGGCCTGTTACTCCGGTCTTCCTCACTCCTTCTGTCTCACTCCCTCTTTCGTAAACAGTATTCTCCCTACGCCCTCAGCGCAGCGTTCCTTTTTTAGTTCGCCGCGCTTCGTGCTCGTCTGAGTTAGTACGAATACGGAGCATGAGTCTTCCGTCCCAGTAGTGCTCCGTACCTGTAGTGTGCAAACTCCATACTCGTACTCCGGACTCCGTACTCGTACTCGTACGAGTACTCGTGCCTCTGTGCGCAGTCGCGGCGCACATGCATCCAGATTCGATCAAGCGGAGAAACCGCTTCCCTCTTTGTTTCGCGCGCACGCGGTGCGTCGAACCCTAGCTGAGCATCGAGGCACACAGCGAGTCAGATCATCCGATGAAAATCTCGTACTTGCGGAGGAGGGAGAGGAAGGGGAGAGACAAGGGGGAGGGGGGGGAAAAGGAGGAGAAGAGAGGGAGCAACATCATGCATGCAATGCTACTCCGTCACCGTACTCGTACCGCTTCTCCATCCCATCTGCAGACTGAGAGAGAGAGAGAGAGAGAGAGAGTTCGGATGCCCGAGCCGTCTCTTCATGTGCCTTAGATAATCTAACGTCTCAGCCTGATAGTCAGCCGTTTGCTTGCAGGATCCTGCGCTCCAAGACGGCCGTGGCCGCAAGCGCGAGCGCGAGCGTGAGTCCCGTCGCCATACGAGTACGAGGATGCTGGTGAGCCTTGATGATTTTGCGGCCCTTGAACCACAGGTTAGTAGTAGTTGTTCAAGTTGTGGCCCCTTCGCTTGCGAGATCCTGCGGCCAGAAGCCCTCAATCTATGCCCTGAACCTGGGCGTCTCGTGGGCTCAGGGTGCTTCTTGCCGTCTCGGTCGTCCTTGCGCGTCGGCGGAGGGAGACGAAGGAAGGAACAAGGGGTTGCACCTGGCGCAGGCCGCGGAGGCTAGTCCAGAACAGGTAGGTGACCAAGTGCCTGGACCCTGTGTGCGTTTCGGGACTTGCAGAGAAGTTTGGCACATGCCCTTTAGCTGTATTGGGCCCGTGACCCCGGCTGTAAACGCTGATTGGCTGCGTTGGAGGCAACCTCGTACTCGTACTCGTACTCCGTAATGGCCTTGATCAAAAGGGCTCAGGAATAAAATCGAGCCACTGACAATCTCTGCGCGCTGTTCGCCTCGACATGGATCATATGGATGGAGGGATGGATGGATGGGGGGGAGGGATGGATGGCCCAAGGTGTGCCGGTCTGACGGCGAAATCAGGTACCAATTCTCCCATCCGTACGGAGTATGACCTGACATCAATGGTGCACACAGGAAGAGGGAAAAGAAAAAAAAAGGGGGGGAGGATGCATCTACGGAGGCAAGTCTTGCGATTGGCCTACGACGGCGTCATCCAGCCTGAGGGCGGAGGCTCTTCATCATCGGAGAATTCGAAACTTGCAGAGTGACATCGCTGCAGCCGGAGGGCATCGTCTGGAATGGGGGGGAGGTCATCCACCAGCGGATGGAGCGGCCGGCCATGGACGCCTCCATCGAGGGATTGCCATGAATCATGGCATGGCGGGACGGGTAGGGGAACTCGCTCTTTGTCGTGATTCTGATCTCTCCTGGATCGGCCGTCTTGACAATCACCATGTCCCTTGCATGCCATCAGCTCTGGGTAGAGCCCCCCCCCCCCCCTTTTTTTTTTCTTCCGTACCACCCAGCTCCCAACGCCAATCTCTCTGCCCAATCTCACAGGGACAGAGAAAGATGGAGAGAGAGGGAGGGGGGAAGAGAGAGAGAGCGCCATCTTTTCAAGCCCCCGGGGCATCTTCCCAGGACGGCCCAACGCGCGACAATCACCGTCACTCCCAGACCCGTCGTCAGTGTTTGATGTCACCTGTCACACACTCCTCGAAACAAACCGTATGACCCGGCACAACGACGCTTCAAAGAACTCTTGGGCATCTCTGCCCGTCTCTCCTGTCGTCGACTGCCCAGACTCCTCCTCAGCCATTTTCTCCTTGGCCTCACGCATCAGCCTCGTCCGTTGCGTCAGCTCAGGAGGCGGTTCGGTGCATCATGGCCTCTCCGTGCTCTACCGTCGCGCCGTGACTGTGTCTCTCGACGGGGAACGCAAAGGCCGCGATGGTGAATCACGAAATGCTGCAAAATGCATCGTTAGACGAGCCGTGATGGGCCAAATCCCATCGGTGAGAAGAGCTCCCTCACCCGCCTTCCCCCCCCCTCCTCTCCCCCCCTCCTCCCCCCTTTTATCAGTCGGGATCCAGAGAACTTGAGAACTCTGGGCTCCAAGACCAATATCACAGCGATTCTCGCGTCCCAAGGAAAGAAAATCAACCAGAGAGCAAGCATGTTGCCACAACTGCTTCTGCTGTCATTCGCCCTCCCCATCATAGCCTCCCTCGAAGACCTCGCCCACTGCGATCCCCTGAAAAAAGATACCCGTGCCTCTCCTCTTCTCCTGATCCCACAATCTCCTCTGACTCTTCGCGTGCAAGGAAAGGGGGAAAAAAATAAAGACTAACGTCTCCAGACTGTCCCCCAGATCCCGCGTTCGCGGGCAAAGCATCGTTCGACTTCACCTCGGCAGGCTGGAACGACGACTTCGCCGACTTCTGGACCGTCGACACGGACTCCGCCAACAACCATGACCACATAGACTTCAAGACCACCGACTCGGGAGGGAAAGGCGCCTCCCTGGGACTCTGGGCCCCGGGCCAAGCACCCACCCTCACGAGCAACAAGTATCTCCTCTTCGGCAAGGTCAGCGTCGAGGTCCTCGCCGCTCAGGGGCAAGGCCTCATCACCGCCATCGTGCTCAAATCCGACTCCGGCGACGAGATCGACTGGGTATGCCTCCCATTCCCATTCCCTGACAAATCTTGAGATCCTCCCTTCTAACAGCCCTCCCCCCGGTCCAGGAACTCCTCGGCGCCTACGAGAACCAGGCCCAGACAAACTACTTCTACGACGGCCAGGCCCTCTTCAACACCTACAACACCACCTACCACCTCAACACCTCCTCCTTCGCCGCCACCCACAAGTACTCCATCGACTGGTCCCCCCACGCCCTCACCTTCTCCGTCGACGACCACCCCCGCAAGACCTGGCTCCCCGGCGACATCCCCGCCCACAAGTGGCCCCAGACCCCGATGCAGGTCAAGCTCGGTATCTGGGCCGTCTCCAACGCCTCCGACCCGGGCGAGATCGCTTGGGCCGGCGGCGTCCCCGCGCTCGACCCGGCCAGCCCCGCCCGCGCCCTCTTCACCTCCCTCGTCCTCGAGGACCGCGTCGGCATGTGCAACCGCACCAGCCCCGCCGCCGACGTCGACTACCTCTACGACGAGCGCACCCGCGGCTGGGGCGACATCCAGATCAGGGGCTGCGCCCTCAGGGCCGCCGTCCCGGGCGTGCCGGACATCACCGGCGACAGCTCCGGGTTTGGTCCTACCCGCACGGGCGCCGGCGATGCGCCGACAGGCGCAGGGGATGGTGATGCGCCGCCGGAGGAGACGGGGGATGACGACGAGGGCGGCGCGGCGCCGACCGCGGGCCGCTTGTCCTCGCCTCTTGCTGCCGTGGTGTTCCTCGTTTGGATCCTCATGTTCTGAGCTTCTTGGGCGATGGGGAATGGAATGGAGAGATGGCCGGTCTATTTATACCCCTTGATTTGGATCTTGTTGATTCTACTTTATCTTCGGTTCTGCTTGCCCATCAAATTGTGTTATCACACTCGTCAAACTCGAGACATCCCTTAATTAAGAATCGTATCTTTTCTCAAGAAGAGCAAAAAGCTCATTAGCCACTCTTCAATTCCTCCCCCTACGCTACAGATCCACGCACAGCATTTGAGACCATTCGCCAGAAAAAGATGGTGTTGAGCATGCGTCGCCGTAGCATCGCTCGCTACCAATTCTCCCATAAAGCCAGACGTGTCCCTAGGAACTATGCGGGGAAGGGGGGAGGGGCAAGGGGGTATCGAGAGAGCAAACAATACTAGAAAGCAGTTTCGGCACACGAGGAGCAGAGCAGAGAGGAATCAACAACATGTTCTTTCGAAAAAGCGAGAAAACTCCTTGAAATGCTGAGCATGTAGTAAACCTTGGGAATGTCCATCGAGCGACAAATGAAATATGAGCATCCCGTCCACACGCACGCACACAAAAGAAACAAAGCCACAGACTAAAAAAAAATGAGGAAATATGAAGAAGTAGTAGTAGTAGAAGAAGAAGAAGAGGAGGAGGAGGAGGAGGAGGAAAACAAAAACTAGGATGAAATAAGGAAAAAAAAAAGATAATAGTGAGGGGGGGAAATAAAGCACCCGCTCATGAATGTCATCGCCACTGTAAGGGCCCTCGATCTCTCTGCGTCCTCTCTCCCACTCAATCTTCTTCTTCTTCTTCTAAGTCGGTCTCAACGTCTCGTCCCCATCCTCGTCCCCACTAGACCCGATATCCGGGTCCGCGAATGCTTCGCCCGTCGACCGCCTCGCTATGTCTCTCTCCTTGTAGATCTCGCGCTTGCGGTTTGTGGCCTGGGCCAAGGCATCCACGTAGGTCCGGAACTTGACCGTCTCCCTGAGCAGATACGCGCTCTTGCGCTCCCAGTTGGCGTTTGCCTTGAAGGCGTTGGTGCCGCGGGGCGAGTACGCCTGGAGCATGGGGCTTCGGAGCTGGTTGTGGATCTGCAGCTCCTCCTCGAGGGTCTTGACGTAGCTCGCCAGCGTGGAGTGCTGCTCGTCCTCGGGGAGGCTGCTGGCGCGCATGCTCTGCGTGGGCGGCGTCCAGTCGGAGATGTGGATGCGGTCGCCGGGCGGCTTGCCCTTGCCGCTGCCCATGGTCATGGATCCCGAGGCGCCTTGGTCGTGGCTCGTCGCCTGCACGATGGCGCTCTGGACGCTCATCTTCCTGGCGTGCACCGTGGCGCTGCTTCCTGGCCGCGAGATGGAGGTGGAGCCGGGGTCGTTGACCGCCGTGGCGAGGGGCCCGCTCACCACGCTGTCGCTCCACCCGTACTCCATGTTGCTGATGCCGCCGATCAGGGGGTGCGAGCTCAGGCGCGCGCTCCAGTAGTTGGCGGTGTCGACGAACTCCTGGATGATCTCGGGGGTCCCGACCTGAAACAGGTGGACGGCTCCCGTGGGCAGGCTGAGGGCCCACACGAACGGCCGCTGGCGGGAGTAGCCCGGCGAGGGAAGGGCCGAGGCGAGGGTGAGACGTAGGTTGAACGAGCACAGCTGCACGGCGTTATCCTGCCAGTTGCCGCCCCCAACAGGTCCGCTCAGCTTCCCCGCGTTGCGTCCGCGGGACTTCTGCCGGGAGGACTTGCTGGTCTGGAAGGAGAAGAGGACCATGTGGCCCTTCTGGACGACGGCGAAGACCTCGCTCCAGTTGCGATCCTTGGCCTTCTTCCCCACGCCGTCCAGGTGGTGCTTGTGCATGACCCGCCCCTCCTTCACCCAGGGCGGGCCCGAGAGCTCCAGGGACTCGTCCTCGAGCATCGCGGCGGAGGGACCGATTTCGGCGCTCAGGACCGACACGAGGCCGTCTTGCGTGGGATCATCCTCCCGGAAGATGGCCTGGCTCAGGGCGTTGGCGAACCCTATGGACTGTACGTAGTCGCCGCGAGGCATGGTGGAGCCGAGGGAGTCCTGCGAGACCGAGGCATGGGTGCGGCCCAGCGAGTAGCGACTCCACGTCGCCGAGGATAGTGCCGGGCTCCAGATGGAGCTCGCGTCGTCGAAGCTGGTGCGGCTGGACGAGATCCCAGGGCGCCCGAGGCCGGCTCTCGTCCGGGTCCTCGACGTCCACCGCGAGCTGCTGTTGCGACCGGATTCGGACGCTCGTCCGCGCGTGGACATGAAGCTCTCGGACGGCGCCTTGCTCAGCACGCTGGGGCTCCGCTTGAGCATGCCCATCACGGACAGACTGCCCTGCGAGGTCGTGTTCGCCGCCGGCTTTTCCGGCTCCGACCCGAAGAGCGGCAGGCATTCCTCGCGGATGGACGCGTACGCCAGCTTCAGCGATAGCTCCACTTGCTCCTCCCAAGCCTTCATATTCCCGAAGAAGGGTGCCTTGACGAGCGGCCCGCACTCCTCCCAGACTTCCGGGTTAGTGTGTTCGGCGCGCGGCGCCGGTCGGAAAGAGTTCCGGAACGTCTTCCTGTCGGGCTCGGTCGAAGGCCGCACCGGCTCTCCACTGCTCAAAAACATGCCCTTCTCTGGGAGGATGCTTGGGCGCTCGAAGGCATCGGGGTCGGAATCGAGGACGGTCTGCAGGATCGTGCCAATGGTGTTCTTGACGAACTGACTGCGCGTCATCTTCTGCTCGATATCGGCGATATGGAGGTCGGTGTTGAGCAGCATGATGGAGTAGCAAATTGTGTGGATGACATCTGCATTTCCGTTTGTTCAGCACAAGTTTCAATCATTCATCGGGGCAAGAGGTTTTCTTTTTCTTTTTCTTTTTTTCTTTTTCGGTTGTTCCTAGAGCTCTAGGTGGGAAAAAAAAAAAGAGGGACACTTTTTTTCATGAAAAAAAACTGACCTAAAGATTTGAATCCGTGGTTGGGGTTGCATTCACACCATCGATGGGAAAAGGCAACGAGGATGCGGTCCACCTGCTGTGTCTCGGCGCGGAGGACCAGGCGGGAGCACACGCTACGCAGGGCGCAGACGACGCTCATGTCTGAGAAGTCGAAGAGCTCCATGAAGGCCTGGAGCGTGCGCTGTCGGATGGAGCCCTCCTCGCCCATCCACGCGGCGGCCTTTTCCTTTGGCAGGAAGTCCTCGTTGCCGTCGAATATCTGGTGGGCCTTGATGCGGTCGTCCTCGGTCGGGTCGCCGACCACGACCTCGGGCTCGTCCAGCGTGCCGAGGGCCGCCACGGGCAGGTCCATCGTGTCGACGCCGTTGGGGCTGAGGTTGCTCGTGACCTCGATGCGGACGCTGGCCGGCTGGCTGGGGGCGGTCTTGTAGTCGGTCTCGGTCGAGCCGGAAGCGAAGCTGGTGCACCGATCGCCGGGGATGAAGAGTTTGAGGCGCGCCGCGGGGTCGTCGTCGGCGTCGGCACTGTCCATCATCATCATCTGGTAGGTGTGCCGCTTGCTCGGGCGGATTGTGGCGCTGTAATCCCTGCTTGCTATGGCGAGGGCGGATAGGCCAGCTGCGTCTGCGGCGCTGTTGCTTTCCTGCTCCCTGCCGCCGGCGCGCATCAATTGACCTCCCAACGAGCGTGGGGAGAGCTCACCATACTCGCTGCCGCTTCCGGCGTCCAGGAAGGAATCGCTCCTTTTCTTGGAGGCCTTTTCGCTGGGTCGTGGCGGATGGTGAGAGGTCGGGCTTTCGAGGTGCCAGGTCGGGTCACGATCCGAGTCGGAGGTGACCGCCCTGATCTTGGCATTGGGGCTCGGCTCGTAGTCGGGGGAAAAATCCCTCTTGAATTCTCTTTTACCGCCGCCGTCTATGCTAGAAATGGAAGTATTGTTGGCCTTCTCCGCCGAGCTGCAGGCCCCGTTCTCGGCTGCAGCCGCCGTCTCAGGTCCCCCAGAAAGGTACGGGCCCATGATATTTCTCAGGCTGCTGACAGGGCTCCTGCTCTGCGGGTCCGCGTCCACTCCCGCGGCGGGCTGCGGGAACGGAGGGGGCTCCATGGGCAGAGGGGGCGGCTCGTCGGCGGTGCCCATGATGTAGCGCCTGAAGAAGGACGAGGGCTTCTTCTGGAGCGTGTGGTGGCTGGAGTGCGACGTGGAGTGCGACGTGGAGACGTCTCTGGTGGAGGCCACGGCCATGGACCTGGAGCCGGCAGAGACCTGATGCAGGGTCGACGAGACGCATCGGGGCGTCGGCTGCTGCGGCTCGGGCGCGGGGCCGCTCGACGCGTTGCTCCTGGAGCCGAAGACTCTGCGGAAGAAGCCCTGCCTCTCCCTGGGCTGGGGGGGCGTCTTGGGGACGGAGTTGAAGGCCGCCTGCTCCGCCTTGGACTTGCCATAGCTGACGCTCGGGGCCGGGGCGGCGTCGAGATCGCAGGTGGGCATGGCAGGCGCCACGGATCGAAGGCGTGCGGCTCGTCTGCTTCGACCCGAGGAGCTCTTGACGGAGCGGCTGGTGCTGCGCTCGCGAGTCCTGGAGGGGAACTCGGGACGCTCGAGCGGTGGAAAGGGGTTATGGAAGTCGGAGGGCGAGCGTCGAGACCTGCTGGGCACGGATGGGGTCGGGGCGGCGCTGTTGTCGTCGCTGTTGTCGCCGTCGTCGTGGTAGTAGTGGTAGCGGCGGTCGAAGTCGTAAGCGTCGTCGATGGAGGCGGAGAAGGGCGGGCGCTCGGTCTGGAGGGGGGAAAGCAGCGTCTCTGGGAAGTGCTCGTGCAGTCCCTGGCGCCGGTAGAGCTGATCGAGGCTCACAGAACGCCGGAAGTGACGGCGAGTGGCCCAGAGCGGAGGCCCGGGGGCGGCGGCGTTGTTGTCGTCGTCGTCGTCGTCGAATGGCGAGAGCGTGCCGCCGAGTCTCTTGTCCGCGACGTCTCTGCCCCGAGACTGGATAGCCCTCGCAGTGCCAGCTGCAGAGGGTTCGTCTGATCTGGGGAATCGAAAGGAGGAGCTGGTGGCTGTGTCCCTTCGTCGGGGTCGAGACCCGGCAGGGAGCGAAGCAGGATCGTTGTTGTCTTCGGTGTCGTGATTGTGGTCGTCTCCCTCGTCTCTGATATCGTCGTCGTCGTCGTCGTCGTCTCCGTCTCTTCTGTTGTTGTTGTTGTTGTTGTTGCTGTTGTTGTCGTCGTCGTGTTCGTCGTCGGCGTCGGCGTCGTCGCGTTCGGCGGCAGCGGCGGCGGCAGCGGGAGGAGTAGCGGGCGCGGCGGCGGCGGCGGCGGCGGCGGCGGCGGCAGCATCAAGGCCAGACCTGTAGTCGGGGAAAAGATGACGGGCGTTTGTGCTCCTGGTCGGCGGCTTGGACGAGGTGGTATTGATGGCGTCGTGGAACCAGGTTCTCGCCGAGTCGCCGTAGGTGGAGAGGTGTGGCGGGCTGGCGTGAGGGTCGCCGGCTCTGGCAGCCTTTTGTTCCAATGAGAACTGGTCGAGGGACAGCAGCATATTATTCACCAGAGAGTCTCTGGTGACGTCGTAGGGGGACAAGGACAGGTCGTGAGAGTCCCTCGATGCCTCTGCGTCGGACGCGTATTGGTCGGCCATGGCTTGGGGAGAGCGTTTCGAGGTTGGCAGGCAATTGGCTGCCACCGGCGACAGGGCGACGGGGAGCTGGCCCTCTCTACTCCGTGGCTTTCCACACAGTCCGGATTCTCTCTCGAGTCGTGTTCCCCTTCCCTTCTGCCACCTTATTTTTGTTTTACTCCGTATTTCCTTTTTTGTTCCCTTTTTTTCCCTCCCCGTGTCTCAAAGGGACAACATGGACGTGCAATTTGCGGGTCACTTGTCGCAGCACGGCGTTGTTGGGGTTGGCGTGGGCGTTGGCGTGGGCGTTGGCGTTTGGAAGGGGTGGGTGCGTGAGCGTGAGCGTGAGCGTGAGCACGAGGGCGAAGCCGGGAAGGAGGAAAAAAAAAAAATCAAAAGGGTCAAGGTCAGTCTTTCGAAACAAGGACAATTGAGGGATCAAGGATCGATTGGGATCAAGCCTGTTGCGAGCGCGAAGGAGGGCTCTGCGATGCAGTGTGCTGCACTGTGCTGTAGGTAGGTAATCAGCCCGTCGTGTTCGTGCTCGGACTAGTAGGATTGATTGATGGACGGTGAACGCAGTTACGGAGTACCGGTAATCAAATTGATGGATGGATGGATGGATTTGATGTGGATGGATCCAGTGGAAACGCAGCCGCGTGGGAACTGGACGCAGGCAGGGAGTCGAGGCCGTGGGTACTGGTAGATGATGATGATGATGGATGGATGGATGGATGGATGGATCAAATGGATGGATCTATGATCGATTGAGCTATTCCGCATCGATTAATGGATCGAGCCCTTTGATCGATTCATCAAATCAAATTGATCCATCCATCCATCGACTTGCTGCTAGAAGAGGCCCAGCGCCGTCTTGCCTTGCCCTGAACTTAGTACTAACGGCGGACTAGCCCGTCAACATTGATCAATCAATTCATTGATTGATTGATTTGATGGATGGATGGATGGATGGATGGATGGATCAATTGATTGATTGATTGATGGATGAAGCTCCCCCTGTTCAATCTCAGGCACAAGGTCCCAGGAACCGCGGGAATAGATCAATTCAATTTAATACTAGCAGCCCGCAGCTCGAGCTCGTTTGCTGAGCTGATCCATCTCATTGACGGATCAATGGATCTATGAACTCGATTTGATATGACTTCGAGTACGGAGTAGTTCTCCATCCATTAAAATTCAATCAATCGATCAACACTAGTAATCTCGAGATCCAGACCTCCATTGCATTAACATAATATCAACATTAAATTGATCAATATACATATCAATCATTGAATGTCAATTGCACGATGCCGCCATTTAAGCTTCAATCAATTTGAACATACATATGTAAGCTTGCTCACCTACCCTACAACGACATAACGCTGCCTCACGTGCTCATCGCCGGCACAAAGCAAAACATTGATAAATACTACTAGTAGATCATTCAATTTGCATTGATGGAACATCGTGAGAACATCAATCCATGATCCATCCATTCCATACCGGTAGGTACTCCGTATACTCCGTGAATCCTCTCCAATTCTTGTCTGATCTCACGACCGATGAGACACCGTCAAGGCCCTCGCAGCCCCAAGCACCAAGATGAGTGGCTTGGCCTTTGCCATCGCCCGCATTCCAATAGCGGCCGGCCGGCGTGAGGCTTCAATCTCAAGTCTATGTACTCCGTGCTCCGTATCAACATCCAATTGATCAATGGATTGATCCATCCATGGCGCTTCAACCTCGAGCTCACCGAGCAAAAGCGAGATTGAGGGTGCCACAACGCGCTGACGCTCCTCGTCCTCGTCCATTTCTGGTAATAGATCACATTCCATCAAATTGATGCCTGTACCGGTACGAGTACCACGGGATACTGGCATAATGAGCATCAAATCCTATGTTCCTCAACCCAGAGACCGAGATGCGAAACCGTGCGCACACCCGAGATGACGCACTCCAGGGTAGCATCACAGCTTCAATGCATTGACGTGTAGATTGACCTCAAATCCACATATATGTACATATCAATGTATCCAAATATTTGACTTGAGCTCAAGCTTGATCATCATCCCATTTGATATGCTGGAGCTTCAATCCATTGATCCATTGATGGAATGGAATAGAAGGCCACAGTCCTCAAACTGTGTCATCAATCATCCTCGTCTTCAGGTCCATGCTCCGTGTCGAATCTGCCCATGTTCGCGCAAAAGGACCCGGCCGCCACTGTTTCACCCAAGGCCTCTGCCGTCCACACATCAATTGATCAATCCATCCATCCATCCGTCAGAGAATCCAGTCGCTTGATCCCTCGAGTCCTGCGAATATGTTCCCCCCCCCCA
>NQYQ01000001.1:561866-621144 GCA_003055925.1 Escovopsis sp. Ae720 | reverse complement strand
GGTATCGAATGGGCTGGAGGCACATAACTCGTACTTATATAGTCGAGGCGTTTGGTAGATGCGTATCGTGTGAACGAGGCGGACACGCTGTACGTTGCACCATTTCAAGACGGATCCATTGATCTGCGAACGACACAAGTCTTGGAAGAATTCACAGATTCTATGATTTACATTTAATTGATCATCTCCCGAGGTCTTTTGACCACACCTTTCTTGCCTCCATCGTCACTTTTGTAACCGATTCACCGATTCATCTAACCAACTGAAGCACGACCAAGACACCACTCTGGGATCACTAACGGCCGGGTTCAAAGAGCAAAGAATCAATCCACAGGAGAAGAGAATTGCGCAATAAGGTCTCCGAACAACTTCACCATGTCGTCGTTCCTCACCAGGACCCTCAATGCCTCTCGCCAGAGAATTGTCATGAGCCCGATGCCGGCCTCTCGCATCCTCGCCGTGCGCACGCAAAGGTGCTTCTCCACCACCATGCCGACCGAGAAAACAGCCAAGGAGACCGTCAAGGACAGTCTCAAGACGGTGGACCGGGCCGTCAGCAACAAATTAGTCGACGGCATCGACATGGCCAGTGAGTCAGCCCCTATTTGAAGCCCTCAATTCTTCCCACAAATTTTGGAGGGCGTTGAACGCTCATCAGTCATTGTCATCTGCCTCTAGCCGCCGCCACCCACAAAGTCAAGGACAAGGCCGAGCAGCTCTCTCACATGTCGTCCTCGAAAGCGCACGACGTGTCTGGAGACATGAAGGACTCTATGAAGGGGATGAAGGAGGATGCGAAGGGCTCGATGAAAGGGATGAAGGAGGACATGGAGGGCGCCAAGGACCAGATGAAGCAGCAGGCCAAGGGTAAGGCGGACAAGGCGAAGGAGTCGGCGGATGCCCTGAAGGACAAGGCGAATGACAATGCCGAGGGGATGTGGGAGAAGTTTTGAGGAGGATTTGAGGAAGAGAAAAGGGGTTGAGGCGTCTGCGGCTGAGTTGGTATGTAGATTGGGAGACGAGAAAAGGGGAAGCCAAATTGAAACTCGCTGGAGTTGGGATAAGATGGGAGGAGGCCACATGTGAGACCTGCTGGGTAGAATAACGGGAGAGAGGAGGTATTGATGTGTGTCTCTTTCATGAGCAGTCCGCATGAGGGTCACGATAACAATACCTGGAAGTTTTCAGTCAACTCTTCACTCCATCTCCGTGTCAGCAACCTGGTGGCCTCACGAAGACCCTAACTTGCAAGAACAGAAATCAATTCCAATTTAAATAAACAATATTTTTCGAATGTTCGAATTCCAGCCAATGAAAAGGTCGTGATGCATCTTCCGAGGTTCTTGATAGAATCGAGGAAGCTGCGGCCACTTGCTCTTGCCATCGATAATCACAGAAGTGACCGAGGAAGGTGCAGTGGATAATCGAAAAGGCAAGAAAGAGCCTGCCGGACCGTCTCTTGATCCGACATCCATTGATCAATCCATGCGTCAACGACAATTGATGCCGTGAGTCCTTTCCAGCGACGACTCAGGACAGAGTTGATGATTTCTCTTTCAGGGTTAGGGTTTCTATCAAATCTGCTCGGAGTGTCTTTGGCAAGGAGCACGTCGTTGATCAAGATTTTCACAAATTGAGGAATACATAAGGGAATATATCACCTGATATATTTCGAGTATATTGTTCGTGCTTAGCTGGTCAGGTTTATCTACAGCATGATGCAGAGAACCTCTCACGGCAAGCGGGCATCCGTGCTAGCCCCTATTCACTGCCGGCACCCTTTGCTAGCTGCGGAAAACCGAACAGCTGACTTTATAGGAATTTATTTGTTTACATTTCGATACTTTGCACCCAAGACTGACGCAAAAGTGAGAAATAGGAATCCTAAAGTACATTAGTAGTAAACAAAACAAATACGAGAGAGAAAAAAACAGTCGTCGCTTAAGAGTCGAAGGCTCGCTTGTTTTCTTCCCTTAGTAGCTGTGTAGGTAGGCAGTCACGACCAATATCGCGCCTTCTCCCTTTCGCATCTGCCCCTCAACTCTCCTCTCGCAGCAAACCTCAACTTCAGCTTCACGTCCCTCAAACCAAAGAACAATCCCTCCATCTTTACGGATTGAAGTGAGGTATGTATTGGATTTTTCGCTGCTGTTCTATCTTCCCTTTGGCCCTCTCTTCCCTCCCTCGTCTTCCTCTTCCTTCTCCTCGCCGAGTTTCCATCCCTAGGTTCTTCCACTCAGAAGCCATCACGACCCTTTCTGTCCCCGCAAGCCATACCGGACCAGTCCATGAGCTAACGCACTACATTCAGAGAACTCTCAATCTAGAAATACACATCAGTCTTATTCTCCATCTGTCCCTCGAATCAGAATCACAATGTCTCCGCGCTCGACCGCCGTCACCGCACTCGCCCTCATGGCTCGAGGAATCTCCGCCATTGGCCCTGATTGTACGATCTCCCAGCGAAAAGCTCCTTTGACCTCTGGGAATTCATAAAAGATCAGTCAACAAAGCATCCTGTCCACCTGCTGACTCTTCCTTCCAGCCGATAGCTCGACCACCCTGACGGGGGAGCCTCAGCTCGTCGGCTCTGCCACCTCCAACGGTAAGTTCTCTCCCCCACAATATCCCATCCGATTCTGACACTTTCTATACCAGGCGTGCTGCTCTACTCTTTCAACTATTGCACCACCGTCCAGACCACCGCCTGCGCCGTCACCGTCTCCACCGGGCCCTCACCCTCCCCCGAGTTCTCCACCCTCTCCGACCTCGTCGGAGGCTCTACCACCATCATCACCGTCGCAGCCCCCGTCTCCTATCCTTCTGCCCCCGGAGGCTCAAGCGAGACCGCCGCGCCTTCTGCCGCCAACACCGATGACTCCTCTGGCCACTGGACCCCCGACCCTACCATCACCCAGTCGGCATCCCCTGACGTGAGCATCCCGGCCACGGAGCGCCAGACCTCCCCGATTGTCGTCGTCATCCCCACCACCGATCAATCCGGATCGCTCACCCTCCTGACCACCACCGTGGCCGCTGCCTCCTCCAGCACCACGGACGGGATGATGACTCACTTGTCCACGTCTTCGACCTCTGCGTTCTCATCTTACGCAACCTCGTCCTCTGGCCATAGTAGCAGCAGCAGGACGACTTCCTCCGCCTCGAGCTCCACCACTAGGGGAGCCTCCAACGCCACCGTCTCCACCACTCCCGAGGCATCCA
Organism: Escovopsis sp. Ae720; assembly: GCA_003055925.1. NCBI lineage: Eukaryota > Fungi > Ascomycota > Sordariomycetes > Hypocreales > Hypocreaceae > Escovopsis > Escovopsis sp. Ae720. The sequence continues at coordinate 617,922 of NQYQ01000001.1, read as the reverse complement.
GTGCCACTTCGGCGGTCCATGCTGCTCCCAGCAAGACGGGAGCGGGCGGGTCCCTTCACATCATCCCAGTCATTGTCCTGGGCGCGGTGACCTTTGTGGCCGCCATTCACCTCATTTAAAGATGATCTGAGAATCGGGTTTCATCATTTGATGCTCAACTAATACGGTGTGAGGCGTCCAGGATATGATTGAAACATTGATCTCTTCATTTTTCTGACCGAGGAGAAATAGTCTCAAACCGAACAAGGTGGGAGGATTCATTCGATTTGATGGAGGAGTTTGGAAGCGGATATGCTAGATCCTGGATTGCATTTAGAATCAGCATAGGACTCTTCGAATTTGTGGCTTGCCCCTTTTCAAAATAAACGGCAGGTTTTCGAGATGACTCATCGGCCGCAGTCCAATCCGCGGAAAGAAATCCGCTTTTTTTTTGTCGTCGTCGCAGAATGTCTTTCCCCTTTCTTTTCTGTGGCATTGAAAGGGGCCAAGTAGGGCAAAGACATGAATGAGCAATCGTGAATCTTCTACGTGAACCTCGAAAGATAATCGACCTCGAAAATGATGAGGTCATCTCAAGGAAAACGGTGGATGAAAATGCTCTTCATATATAATGCTTCCTCGTTGATGTCATACACGCCTTGCCAGAAAGAAAAAAATGATGATCCAAATCCTCAAGCATCCAGGGGGTGGCATATCGGACATCCTCCTCTTACAGTATCCCGAAGCAGCCGCGCCTTCATCACCTTCATGCCCACCATGTAGCGCCCCCCCGCGTCCTCCGCCCCGCGCCCCAGCTCGACGTCCGTCTTCCTTCCCCGCCGCGACGTCTCGAGCAGGTGGCTCACGTGGAAGACGTGCCCGCACGAGAAGCCCAGCAGCGTCTCCATCTCGTACTCGGTGAACACCTCGTGGCAGCTCGCGCACTCCCCGGGCTCCGGCGGCGTGAGCTGCCCGTCGGCGCCGGCGCCTTTCTCGTGCGGGCTCTCCGGCGCTGCGTCGGCGGCCGCGGGCTTCTCCTCGGCGGGCACTGCAGTGGTGGCGGGCGCCGGTGGGACCTCGAACTTGATGCCCCTGCGCTGTCCTGCGCGAAGCGCCGTCTGCGCCGCGGCGACCTCGCTGCGCAGGACCTTGGCCACGCCGGAGCTGATGCTGTGCTGGAGCTCGTGCTCCTTCATCATGTGGATCAGGCCTTCTCTGAGGCCCTGGATCTCGAGGCCCTCGGGGATCCGCCTGACCAGCCGGATCGGGTCGATCGCCGTGCCGACCTGTTCGAGCAGCGCTCTGATGAAGCTCGGCTTGTCCATGCTGTAGTCGAGGAGGTCTTCCCAGAGATCTGGGTCGTCCTGCTCCTTGGCGAACTCGATGGCCTTGTGGACGTCCAGCAAGCGGTCGATGATGAGGTGCAGGGCCCGCTTCATCTGTCCGGTCTTGGAGTAAAGGAAGACCAGCTCGTCGTAATACGAGAACGCCTCGCATTCGTGGACGGCCTGGGAGATTGTCAGCGCAAAGAACACAGGCCATTTCGGAAACGCACAGTTGGGAAAAAGGGGGGGGGGGGGTAAGCAAACCTTCTCGAAGGCATAGGATGTCGACGCCTTCAGGAACTCCATTAACAGCGGTCTCTCGTACATGGCAAAGAGGTGGACTGCCAGGTCCGCAAAGTTGTCCACAAGCGATTGGCTGTCCATGACGAGTCTCTCGGTATTCTCTTTCGAGTGCTCTGCGAGGCCCTGGCCCTTCCATAAGCCTCTCAGGTAGAAGAAGAGGTACAGGAATAGCTTCTTCTCCTGAAGCTGCTCCACGACCGCATCTGGTCGGACGAGACCGTGCTGCGCCTCATCTACCAGCAGCGTGATTGCTTCGGACGTAGAAGCCGCGAGCTCCTTCTCGGTCATGTAGTTGAGTCGCCCGGCGGGGACCCTCAAGCTGATGAACCCGGGGATATCATCGACGACCGTATCGGCGAGGTGACTGTCCGCGATCAGCCTGAAGGCCGAATCTGCGTCCTGAAGCTTGATGTAGCATTTCAGCGCCTCGCGCTGTCGCCCGTCGGCTTCGTGCAGCGTGGCCAAGCTCTCCATGACGATTCGCCAGTCGCGCCCCTTTTCTCCGTCGTCGACGCTCGTTTCGCGGACGTCGCGGAAGCGTAGCTGATTCTCGAGCGCGGTGGTGATTTCCCGGATGTCGAAAAGATCCGTCGGCCACTCTTCCAGCAATTCTCGAAATCGCGGCTTGTCTGTCTGTATGTAGTGGCCCAGAACCACCTCGTATATTGTTGTGGCCAGCGGAGGATGCATCGGCTTCGAGGGAATGTAGTTGGCGATTTCATCGAACTTTTGAGAGCCTGCAAATGTCCACACCCACTTTTCCCACCTGTCCGGGGTTGTGAGGACCTTGCCGCAGACCTTCCCGGCCATGATCCAGTTTCCTTCCTCAATCAGTTCCCTGATCCAGAGCTCTCCGATTCGCCTCTTCTCCCTCTCCACGGCCGAATTCAAATTCTTCTGGCCGGAATCTGCGATGGATTCGTCATCGTAAAAGTCATCGGCATTCGCGCCTCCGGACTGCCTTGACGGCGTCGCAGTTCCTTGCTCGGAGGGGTACTCCAGAGCCGGTGCCAAGATCTCCGGGTTCTCGTCCAGAAGCTCCCAGGCTTGCTGATACTGTTCGCGTTCCAAGAGCCAGGTGAGATGGTCCGAGAGATCTCGCTTGCTCCCGACGATGCAGTCGTAGGGGCTGTTGATGAAGATCTTTGCCCCGGGCTTGGACAGTATCGGATGCACCGTCTGCACGGCGGCCCTGGCCCTGGCGACCCTTATGGTCTCGGCAGTGCTTGCAGGCCTTGAGCTTGATGTGCCATCCTCGCTGGTGTCCCTGCTCATGATACTGGCGCCAGAGCTGAACAGAGCCCTCGGGTTGATGGCAGCATTCCACATGTCGGAACCGATGCCGGCGAGAGCTTCCAGAGCCCCTCTCGACGACGCCACGACGGAGGCGGCATTCTGGGCAGGCAGCAAGTTCATGTGGTAATCCGCCGCGGAGAGCCTCTCGAAGCGAGAAATACCGAGGACATGCTTATCGACCTCGACTTGGGACTTGAGGTCTATGATTCGTAATTCAGGCGGGTGAACGCTCAAAGTCCGCCGTGAAGCGACTTTTGGCTTGCCCAAGGAAGAAAGTGTTGAGGATTTGCCTTTGTCCTTCTTGGAAGCGCCCCCTACCTCCTTGCTCCCCTCAGAGTCGTCTTCGTCCTCGGACGAGCAGAAGGCCAGAACGAGCAGTCTGGTTTCGGTGTAAAGTGAAATGCCGGAGATGATGCAATCCGTATGAAGGCTTCAGACGGTCAGCAAACCATCAACATAGTCTCGCAAGATCGTTTGAGCATCGATTGCCTTGACTTACATCTTGATAATCTCGGCACGAGCAATGGTCCTCTCGCCCACATTCTGACCGGATCCGATGCCGCTGGGGTGGACGTGAATGATCCACATGGTCCCTCCCCAGCCGACGAGCAGCCTCTCGATGACCTTCTTCCCAAGAGCCGACTGTGGTCTTGATCTTCCAGAGGCCAGCGACGCGGTACCATCATGTGTGCTTTGGCTGAGCTCGTCACTCTCCACAGCCTTCTCGTCGATCCATTCCGCGCGGCCTTTCCAGACACTGGCCATGGTCTCCCACTGTTTCGTCTGCGGCCTGTCGATGTGGCCGATTCGCTTCCAGGCATCTTCTATCTCGGCGCTGTCGAGGTGCAGCTTCGACCGCATGATTTTGATGCCATGCTCGTTCAGCCAGACGACGTACTTCCCGGAGAGAGACCACTTGATGGCGTTGATTGTGCCCTCCCCGGCGTGGAGGACGGTATCCTTGCCACCGTTATCCTTGAGACCTATGCTGGCAAGCCAGCCCGTAGCGACCGCGGCAGCGGAATCGACCGTCGTGGACGTGCTGCGACCAGGGCCGCCGCCAACGGTCAAGATGAGCTGCCCCGCGAGACCACCGGACAGATATGTCCTGTCCGTTTTGTACTCTGGCGAGAGGGCCACGGCTTGCACCGGACGAGCAAAGTTGCGCAGTTGGACGTCCTTCATGTCGATGAGGGACTGGACGCAGACGTTGCCGTCCATGGAGGAGGTCGCGATGTATATATCGTTTGAGGGGGTCTTGGGAACCGGCAGCGCATCCCGAAGCCTCTTAGGCGTGATGGACATTTCCGACTGCCTCGAAGCCGGCCTCGCTTGCGACGTCGGCGTCCGCTGAAGAAAGCCCGATCTGTCATCTGGCAATGGCGGAGGGTATGGCGAGATGGAGACGGACGTGACCGAGGCCGAATGCGCATGGTAGACTCGCAACGGGTTGAAGGCGGGGAGTTGGATGACGTGCTGGGGCGTTTGTCAGTCGGATCACGGGTCGGCGAGCTCTCCCACTTTGCGCGTTGAGGGATCCTTACAATGTTTCCGTTATGCGTACCAACGATCTAAGCAGCTCCGTGTCAGTATCGGTCCATCCGTGGGGATCTCGGCGTGGCGCACCATCTTGTCGCCTGCGACGAGGGAGGCACTGGTCGCGTCTCCATTGCGATAGACGGGGCCCAGGTGCTGTGTCAACCGGGTGGACTTGAGGAGGGGCTCCTCGTCCTCGTCCTCATCCTCGTCCCCGTCGTCGTCGTCGTCGTCGTCGTCGTCGTCGTCGTCGTCCTCATCGTCGTCTTCCTCCTCTTCCGACGGGTCCTCAGATGCTTGATCGTCGCCCTCGCTCCGGCCCGCGGCACCGGCATTCTTGCTACTGCTGCTCCCCCTGTCCTTGCCGGCGCCGGCTGTCGCAGACGCGAGAGCTCGCGATTCCCCGCCGCGCGTGCCGTCGTCCACGGGCCCCTGCTGCGACGCCTCGTCCATCTGTCCGCCGACTACCTCTGGACCGGACGACTGAGGAGCGGCGGGGGCGGCGAGCTCTGGCTGGTGGTGGTGCTGCTCCTGTTGCTGCTGATCATTGGTCGGCTGTGGCGAGCGATCGGTCATTTCATGAGCGACAAATGGCTCATCATGGGTCGTAGGTCCTCCGTCCACTGGTTCGAGGGATATCGGAGGGAGCAGCGAGGGCACGCGATTGTTGGGGATGGAGTCCGGGAGGGTCGACGGAGGCGGTCACTCTCCCGGGGGGATGGATTGATGGTTTCGTTGGGTCGCTATGGATGAAGCGAGCTGGAGCTCATGGAGTGAGTGACAGGCTCCAGTCCGTTAGCAGGAGGGACGTGGATGATGGATCGAAGCCGGAGCCCCTGGATTGACACTTACAACGAGCGCCCCAATCAGTAAGTCCCGTATGTGGTCGATCAAGAGCTTGACCAACGAAAATACCAAATCCAAAGAGCTGCACGCTTTCAACGCATTGAAGGGATGAGAAAAGGATGGATGGATGGATGGATGGATCCAATTGATGTATGATGGATGGATTGATGGATCTACTCCGTATATACGAGTACTAGACGCGAGTACCAGCTCGTGAGCATCGCCGAGCTACCCATTGACTGTGCATATAACACTGTATTGGACGGACGCGACGTCATAGGCTGCACAGTGTGGGAAATTCAATTAGTACGAGTACAGAACCGGATGCAGCACGATATTTGGGAGATGCAGGTCGATCTGTAGGGTATCTGCACCCACTGTAAGGTGCGCGAGCCGCGCTGTGGCCAACGCGGCTTAGTGGGTTCCGACCGCCCAACGACCGCTGGAAAATTAAGCGAGAACCTCTGAAAGGCGCACGCCGGCTCCACCCTTCAGGGCCCCTCGACCTGCGAACTCCAGCTCAATTCCTTCACGTTCCAATGACGGGCTTCCAATCATCCCTCCATTGATTGATCAATCCATCCAATCCATCCATGACTCGCTGGAGCTGCTTCGTCGACGCACGAATCTCGGTGCCTCGAGCTTCAAAAGATCTAGATCCTCCAACGTCCGTTACCACCGCCTGCTCGCACGCGCACGCCGACTCGCTTGGCCCCTCGGCTGGTGTCAAACTTCATCGCACTCGCCAATTGATGTCGTCTACGGAGTACTGCTCAATGGATTGATGGCTTTGGATCGATGGCTTGACCCCGTCTGATCTTTCGCTCTGAGCTGCTGCTGCGCAACGGCTCGTCAAGGGCTCAAGACCATGACCCTCGCCAGAGCCGGCCGTCACGCATCGAACCATCACCCTGCCCGTCGTCGCCCTTTCCGGACTTAATTTGATCCATTATGGCTTCGGTCCAGTCTCTCGGGCTGCATCGCCCATCGGGGCTTCAACATGCCATTGATGAGCAGCTCCTCCCGGCTGACGCCCCTCCCTCGTCTTACACCTGGGAGATCTTCCCCGATGGCGGCAATGGCCGGGACGAGATCGAGGATGAGCTGCTCGTCACCGGGGACTGCGTTCTCTGGTCCCGAGGCGGCATGTTCCGCAAGACGTTCAAGTTCGACCTCGAAAAGGAGCCCATCACGCAAGCCCTCTTGACCTATTTTCCAGCGTCCGAGGACGAGAAGAAGAAGCAGCAGCAGAAGAAAAAGGAGAAGAAGAAGAAGGATCATGGGGACGAGGACAGGGACAGGACCAGCGACAAGAAGAAGATCGACAGGAACGACGAAAGCTCCTTGCCCGGCTACCATGCCGCCTCCCTTCAGAGAGCCCTCGTCGTCTTCCTCAAGACGCAGGCCCACATCTACATGCTCTCAGGCACAAGCCATGTCGTCCACATGCCCTTCCAGGTCGAGTCTGCCTGCGCTGCTCCCGTCGGTGTCATCATGCAGACGAAGCAGAGAGCCGAGAACATGGCCCCAATCGCGCTCAAGTTTCCCCGGGTCCCTCCCAACTCCTTCGTGTCGTCGCACATGACGGCCTTCGATAGCTCCCAGCTGAGCGCCTTTTCTGTCGAGGGGCTGGGAAGGCCGAAGCCTCTGCACCTCAACCTGGGCTCGACTTTGGAGAACATGTGGGACGCCCCGTTGGAGCAGCCCGAGTCGCGATGGCCTCGACTGGTCTGCTTGACGGACCCTTTGCTTGACATTGGACTAGTTGTCACAAACACCAACTCCGATAGACAGGGCGCCCAGACGACGCGGAAGAAGTCTTCCAAGGACCATCGCTTTCTCAACTCGGCGGAGGAGATCCTGCATATCGAGCAGATACAGGTTCCGGGCATCGCACCCAAGTCCCCGCATGAGCCTGTGATCCTGGCCGTCACTGTCAACAGGGAGAAAAACTCCTACTCCATCTGGAGACTGTCGTACCTGGAGCCCGATGATCCCTTCATCAAGCGTCACAAGCTTTCTAGTACCAAGTCCTTGAGACGCAGGAGCTCCATGCAGCCCGGATTTGCCAGTGGCACGTCGACCCCCGTGCAATCAAGTCATCGTGATAGCTTCGGGGCTCCCCTCCCTGGGAAAAAATCGCGGAAGAGCGAGCGTTTCGAGAAGCCCCTGGATCTGGTTTCGACCCTCGAGAAGCAAGACAGAGAAGTGGGCAGCGTGACGAGAAGGAGCTCTCGCAGATTGAGCTCCATGCTGGCCCGGGCCGATCTGTCCGCTTCCTACGACAGATCAGTGTTCCCAGACCAATCGGGAGTTGCTGGAAACATGTCCTCCAAAAGGCATGATTCTCTCGGCGGTGGACGCACGAGCTCCATCTTCAATCACCAGGTCCATCCCAGTTTGGGCAGCCTGCTGGAGACGCCCCTTGATGAGAGCTTCCTCAGCATCAAGCTCGACGATCATGAGTTTGATGGTTTGCAACATGAGGTCCTCTTCACCAGGCTTCACACAGTTCCCGTAGACAGCTCCAACTTTCGCTACTCGATATCCAGTCAGCCCGCCCGGAGCCACTCCAAGGTCTTCATTCTCATAGCGCCCCCCTTCGCCACCGATGACCACCAGAACGGCCAGATCCTCGTCAGCATACAAGAGCCTGCCGAGAAGCGCCTGCAGCTCATCACCCTGTACCTCAAGGTGCAGCAAAGGAGGGACCTGATCTCCATGTCGGACAAGAGCAGGTCGAGTCGTCTGGCGACCGTCACGATTCTCCCGGGGGATCTGCGCAGGGCACACAACGTGGTAGACTCGTGCAGGATCGTCGACGGTGACCAGACCGCCATCCTGGTCCTTTCCGAGTCTGTGAACGGGCGGCACGAGTTGAGTACCCAGGCACCATGGAGCGAGCTCACAAAACTCTCAGTCACTTTCCTTTTCACGCAGGATGCGCAAAACTTACGACACGGTGGTAAATCACTGGGGTCGATATGGAGCGGAGATGCCGGACAGCCCGCGGAAGAAATGATAGATCTGACGAACGGAGGTATTGTCGGCATCTGCTATCCTCGACATCGCGGCATCGTCGATGTAGTAGACGTTCAGGGGCGGCTTCATCAGTTGAAAATCCAGCTGCGAGCTACTTCTCCTCAGGTGTCCAGGATCCTTGACGTCTGCAGGGGCATCTTGCCGGGAGCGCTCGGTGAACGGATCCACGTCGGTTGGCTTCATGTGATGCAGTGGTTGCAGAACCAGGAAGAAGCCGTCGAACACAAGGAATGGGCAGCAATGGCGATACTCCTGCTGGCCATGTTCTTGACCCTTGATCGACCCGATCTCCGCTCATTTCCCACCAAACGGGTTCCAGCCCGCAGAAGGAAAAACCACTCGGGCTCACACGCATCGCTCAAAGATTCCGATGACTGGAGATTGCTCGAAAAGGGGGAAGCTACCAACGCTTTGGGCTGTCCCGTATGGATGATGAATCGCGGGTGGCAGTGGGCTCTCGACGACGGTATTGGAGATTCTGCCGGAAACACCGCGTCTGGCTCAAGATATATATCAGGACACCTCATGCTCGCCAAGGAATACATGGGATCGGCCTTTGGGGAAAACGCTTTGGGGCCTAACGGATATCTGCCGACCTCCATTGGCAAGAGTCCCGACACCCGACGAAAAATGGCTGTAGACATCTTCATGGCCCTCCATCTGCTGCTAGAGGAGCAGAAGCTGGATATCATGTCCCCCGAATACGCGCCTTCTGGGCGGGCAGACTACAGAGTCATAATGTGCCAGATCTCCAGATGGCTTGGGTGGCAGGGCTTCTCAGCGACATACGAGTTGGGCATACAGGAAGATATCGATCCCAGCAATGATGGAGGTAAAGCTTGGCCGACAGATGTGTTGCGCGTGATGACCTCGCTGACGGATTTTTCTAGAACTTGCTCTGAAGAACCCCATCCCTGAACCTCACGTCAAGCCTGACGTACTCGAGTGGATTCAGTCCCGTCTAGTCGGCCATAGCGAGAGTCAGTATCTGATTCCTGCGGATATTTTCTATTCCAATCTGCGTTCATCCGAAGCGGACAAAGCTCTCGATAGTCGCTGGGACTCGATTTTGCCTCGAACCCTCATGTTCAAGAGATTTTTCATGCTCCTGAAGCCCGATTCCACAGCCGTGGAAATGGTAGAGGCCATGCATGACTGCGGTTTGACTAGCCATGTCCTAGACACGCTTCCAGAAGCGGTCCAGGTGCCCCTCCAGGATGCCATCTCCTTATGCCAGCCTCATCCTCCCTCGTCGTGGTCAGACGATCTTTTGGCTCTGGTCAAGCGTACGGACATCAGCTTGATTCTCGCCCCAGACAAGCGACTTCGTCTTGCCACATCCAAAATCCTGGTAGGCGGAACTTCTTTCAATCTCGGGAGGCCTATGCTAATGGCGAATTAGACACCCACCCACACTGCGAGCTGGGATTTTAAGATGCTCTGCGAGAGCGTGGACCAGTCGAATAACCAAGCATACGATGAAGGAGAAGGCACTGAGCGACAGGCAGTCATCCGCGCGCTCTTCAAGGACGATCGACGTCTGAACGAGGTCCAGGACCTCTTGTCGACCCACAAACCAAGAATCGTCCGCATAGACCAAGATCCCGGATTGCCCGAAAGTGATTACCTAGAGAAACAAAAGGAGGTAGTGTCGAGGATTGCTACTGGCACCATGGCCATCCCGGCCGGGCGAGGATTGCTCTACTACAGTCTCCGCTTCCCACTGATCACACAGAAACTTCACATTGGTGGCTTCAACCTGAACTGCATAGTCAGGCCATCCAACGTTACCGTCGGTGTCGACAAATCACTCTTCACGGAGGAGAAGGTATGCTGGGGGTTCTTCCACCAGGGAGTCGCCGCTGGTCTGGCCATCTCCCCACAGGCCAAAGGAATCGACACCTCGTGGATCCTGTACAACAAGCCGGGCCAGGAGCTGAGCAATCGCCACGCCGGATTCCTCCTGGCACTTGGGCTCAATGGTCACCTCAGAGGGGTTGCAAAATGGGTCGCCTTCAAATATCTCACGCCGAAACATACCATGACCTCCATCGGCCTTCTACTGGGCCTCGCCGCCTCCTACATGGGCACCATGGACTCCCTCATCACCCGTCTCCTATCCGTGCACGCAACACGCATGCTGCCGCGCGGTGCAGCCGAACTGAACCTATCGCCCCTGACGCAGACGTCCGGTATCATGGGTATAGGTCTCCTGTACTGCGGCAGTCAGCATCGGCGCATGAGCGAGATCATGCTCTCGGAAATCGAACACGTAGAAGACGAAAACGAGGAGGAGCCGCTGAGAAACGAGTGCTACCGTCTCGCGGCCGGTTTCGCCCTCGGTTACATCAACCTGGGCAAAGGGGGCGATCTGAAGGGTCTCCACGACATGCGGTTGACAGAGAAGCTTATAACACATGCGACAGCCACCAAAAACGTGGAGATTGTTCATGTCCTGGATCGGGCATCGGCCGGCGCGGTCATGGCCATCGCCCTCATCTTCATGAAGTCAGAGGACCAGATCGTCGCCCGGAAGATCGACGTCCCCAGTTCCGTGATGCAGTTCGACTACGTCCGGCCTGACATCCTGCTCCTGCGCACACTGGCGAAAAATCTGATCCTCTGGTCCAAGATTGAGCCGACTTTCTCGTGGATTCAAAGCAGCCTTCCGACATCCTATCGTTCACGCCACAGGCTGCAAGCAACGACCAAATTGCGATCCACCGATCTTCCATTCTTCAGCATCTTGACCGGCATCTGCTTCTCCATAGCATTGAGATTCTCCGGGAGCGCCTCGCTGAAGGTGCGGGACTTGCTGCTCCATTACCTAGACCAATTCATGCGCATCACCGGCCTGACGGGAGCTGCGAGATCGCACCCCGAGGCAGGCCCGAGCTATGACGAGGAACTGGCGAGGACCAATGCCAGGATGTGCCAGGACGTGCTGGCCGTGTCGTGTGCCATCGTCATGGCCGGCACAGGCGACATACCGGTCCTTCGGCGCTTGCGTGCCCTGCACGGGAGGGACGACCCGGACACGCCCTACGGATCTCACCTCGCAGCCCATCTCGCCATCGGAGCTCTCTTCCTCGGCTGCGGGACGGCCACGTTCGGGACGGACAACAAGTCGATAGCCTCACTCCTGGTGGCCTTCTACCCAATCTTCCCGGTCAATGTTATGGACAACCGGGCGCATCTCCAGGCCTTCCGCCACTTCTGGGTCCTCGCGGCCGAGCAGCGCTGCCTCGTGGCCAGGGACACCCTCACCGGGCAGCCCGTCAGCGTCCCCGTCCACATCAGGATGCAGCAGGGCTCGTCCGCCGACCAGATCCTCGCCCGGACCACGCCCTGCCTGCTCCCGCCCCTGGACCAGATCTCGAGCGTGTCGACCGCGTGCGGCCCCCAGTTCTGGGACGTCAAGCTCGACTTCTCCAACGAGGAGGTGCGCAAGACGTTCGCCCAGCGGCAGAACCTGTACCTGCGCCGGCGCTCACCCCGCGAGGGCGCCTTCACCTCGACGCTCCGCGCGCTCGGGGAGGACAGCAAGCGGGAGAACCCGCTCGCGTGGGTCCTCGACCTCGACGGCCTGCGGGGGCTCAGCTACGCCGAGAAGGCGGCCGTGCTGGACACGGGCGACGAGGAGCAGGGCGGCATAGGGGGCTCCGTCGACGCCGTGCTCGAGATGGAGCACGGGATCGCCGAGGGCGGCGACAGGGAGCGGCTCGAGGGCACACGGCTGCTCTTCGAGTGGGCCAACGTGCGGGATCGCCTGAGGCCGCGCACGTTCAGGGACCCCGACGTCAGCGTCGATGAGGACGGGCTGCACCATGAGATGACGGCGTTGCAGGACGATGACGCGGGAGACGCCGAGGGCTCGTGGTGGATCCGGGACAGCGCGATCGAAGCCCTCAAGGGGAAAGTGTGGCTGGCAGCTCAGGAGAGCGAACAATGAGTGACGCAGCCGTCTGGGCTAGATGTTCACCTTTCGAAAGACCTCTGAGTGTTGTAGGCTCATATTTTTCATGTTGCTGTGGGCAGAAGGACGTTCGGCACCACTTCTCCATGGAAAAAGGCCTCACAGAGCCGGCAAAGCAAATCATCAAAGAATCGTAACTTGAATTTCATTAAACCATTGTCCCCCCCCCGCCCTTCTTTTTTTTTCCCCGCTCACAGAGGAGGAAGAAAGAAAAAGACCCAAGACATCTTCCACCCCACTCCCTTGACCGAATAAACGCCGTGCAAGAATGCAAACCGCATCGCAGCAGAGATTTCAACGCGAAATATATAAAACAGGGATTTGAGTTCCACGGTCTAGCTCTTTCCTTTTTTTTTTCCCCTTCCGTTTTGCCCTCTCGTCCCCTCGTCTCACTGCCCTTTTCTTCTTTCCCTTTTCCCGCTTCCACCACCACCTCCGTCTTTGCCCTCCCTGTTTGTAGGCGCTCGGCGCCGTTCAGTAACTTTGGGATGGCTGCTTTTGTTGATTTCTTCGGGGAGGTGGAGGCAGGCGGAGTCCTTGTAGACGGCGGCTGAGGGTGAGGGTGAGGGGGTGTGTGTGTGTGTGGGTGGGTCTTTAACGCACGCGCGCTCCGGAAACCTATTTGGAGACGGCGGCGTTGAGGACCTGCGTCCTGAAGAAGCCGCCCTTTGTCTTCTCGATGACCTGCTGGTAGACGTTGTTGGGCGGGTGGTTCATGATGACGGTTCCGTCCTGGGAGTCGATCTTTGCGTCGAGGCGGGTCTCGCGGATGAGGTTTACGATCCACTTCTCGCCGTCGTCCGGGTTGAGGCCGAGCTTGGCGCTGAGGTCGCGGATGTTCATGCGGCTGAAGATCTTGCAGTAGCTCTCGCAGATGAGGTGGCGGGCGGCGTTGACGAAGGCGTCGGCGGAGGCGGCGAGGAAGAAGTCGCCGCGGCAGACGTCCTCTGCGGCGCGGAGGGCGTCGCGGGCGGCGTCGAAGTCGTGGGCGATGTAGAGGGCGTTTACGAACTGGGTGACGGGGTCGGAGTACTCGTGGGCCTCCTGGCGGACGTAGCGGACGATGTCCTTGAGCTGCTTCTGGTGGGTGGAGGAGTTTCGCGCGCGCGTGCGTCCCGTGATGACGGCGGCGATGAGGTACCGCAGGATCCAGGGGCACGAGGTCTGGATGGTGTTGATGTAGGCGGCGGAGAAGAACATCTCGAGGATGGGCTCGCGCGCGCCTTCGAAGTTGAAGAGCGGGAAGAGCGACCAGTGCAGCAGCATCGTGCGGTGGTCGAGCTGCGCGCGCGGGTTGTTGAAGAGCCGCGTGTCGATACCCTCGCGGACGTTCTTGAGCTCGTCGACGGCCGACTCCCAGTTGGTCGAGAGGATCTCCGAGGCGAGCTTGCCCCACGTCGAGGCCGACACCTTGTCGTTGTCTGTGGAGAGCACGCGGAACTGGTAGAGCATGTCGGCGGCGGGGCCGTACTGGCCGCATCGGAACTGGAACTGGCCGAACTCGAACAGAGCATCAACCATCTCGGCGGTGACCTATACGTGGGGAAGAAGGAACAGAAGAAGGTGAGTCAGTGCTTCCCTCGAGAAAAAGAAAGAAAGAAAGAAAGAAAACATGCGCCCGTTCGTCATCGTTTTTTGCGAGTTTTCAATCTCTGTGCTACGTACGCCGTGCTGGTTCTTCAAGAACTCCAAGTTGGCAACCTTGTCGCTCCGCAGGCCGTTGACGACCTCGTCCTGGGTGAGCAGGTTGGCAATCTTCTCCGTCGCCTTCTCGTGCTTGTCGAGCTGGGCGAGCACGTCCTGCCGCTTCTTGGTGTACTCGGCCGGGGGCTCGGCCACGCCGTGCAGCTGGCAGTAGAGGCCGGCGACGTAGTCGGTCATGTTGGTGTCCTCGAGCAGCTGGATCTTGCCGGCCAGGAGCCGCTTGGCCAGCTCGACGTCGCCCTTCTCCTCGGCCTGGTCGCTCTCGAACTGGATGAGGGGGAAGAGGAGGTGTCGGCTGAGGTAGGGGGCCACCTTGGCCATGATCGACGATCGGTCCGCCGACACGGCGCTCACAATGTCCTCCATGTTGGGTAGGTAGGTGGTAGTGGTGGGTGGGTGGGTGTCTGTCTGTCTTTGACGGAAAGGAAGAAAGGCGAAGTCTAGAGAATCTCTGCTGATGCTGACTCTCGATGGACGGCGGCAGTCGATGATGCCCGGTGTAAAAAAAAAAAAAAGGGTCTCGGTCGGAGGGGATGAGGGCGAGTCCACGTCAGGTCGTGTTGGGGTGTCGCAAGAGGAGGAGGAGGAGGAGGAGGAGGAAAAAGGGCATCCCGTCACTCTTCGCTCGTCGACTCTCCCATCAATTGGAGGGGCAGATTTTTAGCGAATTTCTCGAATAAACTGGACGTGCTGTGGGGGTTTCCAGCACATTCCCCCGAGGTTCTGCCGCTCGCTCGCCTTTTCCAACAGTACAGGTTAGTGATTCTAGGACCCTGTACCTGTACCTGTACCCCTTAGTACCCGTAGTAATGGTGCTCCGTACGAGTACAAGTACTAAGGTAAAGCACCCACTGTACTCCGTCAGTACCTCTCCGTACTCAAACCGCCGGCGACGAGCGCGAGTCATGTGATCTGGAGATTTCGACTTTGGACTTCGACTTCGCGCCAAAAGTGCTGGACTTCTTCGCGCTGCTCGGACTTTCGACTTCGAGATTTGAGATCGAGCCTCCTCCTCCTCCTCCTCCTCCTCCTCCTCCTTCCTGCAGGCCAGTCCAGCACCAGCCGACCTCGCCATGAACGGCCTCCGCCTCCTCCCCCGGTCCCTCCGCCTCGGAGCCGCCCTCCTCCCGCGCCCTTTCCTCCCCACCATCCAAGCCGCCTCCCTCTCCCAGATCAGGACGACAACAACACCACCACCACCACCGACAGCAACAGCAACAGCATCATCATCAACAACAACAACAACGACAGCAACAACTACAACAACGACACCGAAGTCAACAACAAGTCCATCCCTCACTTCAGCATCCACATCGACGAAAGCGCGCCCCAAGAAACAGCAACGCGCCTTCAGCAAGCGCCAGCCCCCGGCCCCCACAAAGACAGAAGAACAGCTCGGCGCCGAGCTCTCCTACGTCGTCAAGCGCACCGTCAGCCAGGGCATCCCCGTCTACAGGAAGTGGAAGGCAGGCCACACCCGCGAGATCGTCCTCGTCAAGAAGGTCGAGGGGAACAGGGCCAGGCTCGTCGAGGACCTGACCGGCGCTCTGGGCGTCGCGGGCGATCGCATCCGGATCAACCCCACCACTCTGCACGTTGAGCTCCAGGTATGCGACGGGATCGATCCAAAGATGAGGGAGGCCCCCCGTCCTACTGTCTTTCCAAGGTGCTAATAGTCATGCTTTTGTCCGACAGGGCGATTATTTCGAAAAGGCCAAGGAGTGGCTATTACAAAAAGGGTTCTAGGAGCTGGGGGCCTCAAAGCCATACACAATACAGAGGATCTGGTAAAAGGCGGACGCGGCATTCTTTTTCTTCGGGAAATCGGGTCACCAATCTCCGCCATGCTAGGCAAACCATCATCATATGTACAACAAAGAGGCATCCAGAAAAAAACATATAATCAGCCCGCACCGGCAGCGAGGTATCAGTGTAGTTCACGACCCCTATTCTTATTTACACAGACGCCCCCTCCCCGCCCATATCCCGCCAGATCCATTCCAGCCCACGAGCTTCTCCTATTGAAAAGCCCACTTGTACGCCATTGGAAAGCTATGACATGCCGCCGGAAGAAAGACATAGAAGAAACAAAACAATAAAGGGAAAAAAAATAAGAAGAAAGGAAAACAACAAACTCATCTGCACAGGATAAACCATTCACACGTAGATCATTTCAGCTGCCCCTTTGCCTGCCCTCCATTACACCACCGCCCTTGTGCGCGGAGGCATGCCTTTTCCCTATGACCTCCTTTCCCGACTCCTCTATTCGCCAGAGACGCCAGCCCCTCAAACTCTTCGAAACATGGGAGAGGAGACCGAAGTGCGTTTTCCCAACCAACCCCCAAAAGGGCTTAGCTTGAGAGATTGACAATCGTCGACAATTGTTGCAAGAGCCCTTCCTTGGTCCACTCCGGAGACTGCATTGACAGTGCATCCATGAGTGCCTGTGCCGTGGGCAGGAAGTTGCCCAAGTCAAGACAGCTCGGGTTGCTTGGGTCTCTGGCCTTCTCGACGAGCCTCCGCAGCAGCGTCACCGCGACAACGCATATGTAAACGAGCTCAGGGTCCTTTCGGGCCGCGGCGCGACTCGCTCCGCGACCGCCTGCTGGTTGCGGCTGCTCATACATATGGCTCAGCTCCTGCACCAGTCGGAAGAGGTTCTGAGCCAGGCTGTTGCCGGCAGTCAGCCACATCCTGACAAGGCTAGATTCGTAGCCGGGAGCCAATGACGCAATGATCTCTGCCGACAGCAGTCCTTGCATCAGATACGGCTTTCGCACCTCCACGAGTGAGGGGAAGTTGGCGGGCCGATCGCGTTCCTTGACCTTGTCTGGGATCGGTGAAATGGCCAACGCGAAAGTGCGGGTGATCAGCTCATGCGGTGGGACATTGACGGCATCGAATGCGAATAGGGTCCGGTAGTAGCCTCGGTTCGGCTCGTCGCGGGCGAGAAGCTTCGCAAGCGCGTCGACAGCATGAGGGAGGTAGGGATGGACGCTGGGATCGTACGTGGTGAAGAAGAGAGTCTCGTGCGTCATGGTGGGACTGGGAATCGGAGCAAACGCTAGCAAGAAATGCAAGAGGCACAGAGCCTGCTCTCGACCCGGGATCTCCACAGAACCAGCGATGTTCGAGAGAAGGACCACGACATCCTTCATGAAATCCAAGGTGTTGCCATGCGTTCGGAGCAGCATCGTGCGCGTGCCGAGGTACCGGATAGCCGTGCTTAAGAATCTGATGACAGACTCCTCTCCGAGAATTGCATGATTGTCGTTTTGCTCCCCGGGGAACGACAGATTTCGCAGAATTGTGGAAACGCAGATCAACTTGTCCGCGGCTCTGTCCAGCTCGTAGTCCTGAGTTCCAAAAGCAGGAACGTCTCGAACCGCCCATCGCTCGATACGACAAGCCCGAACGACATCTTCGTATGAGGTCAGCTGGATATCATCCGAGACCTCGACCGTGTGCTCCGTGAGCAGCTCCAGTTGCTCCTCCGCGCAGTCGATGAGCGCATCTATCAGATCATCGCAATATCTCAATTGAAGAAAATGCGCCTGAATCGGCGAGTTCGAAACCGTAGCCAGTGTATCCAGCGCAAGACGGACTTCCCCACGGATGCCGCATTGCAGACTGCGCGTTAAGGCAGAGATGTCGATGTTGCCAAGCTCGTTGATCGCTGGCACCGTGGGGATCCAGCGCTCAAGATCGGCGCCCAGCAGGTTTGCAGCATACAGATCCACACCTCCGTAGGTTGAGAGTTCTCTGCCACAGGGGCTGTAATCTTCGGATCTTTCCACCATCTGAAGCGTTCGTTGGTCGCCGCCGGGCATGCCAGCGGGCCTGACCTCCCCGTGAAGTTGGTTGAGGCTCCCTGGTCTCGAATGGGCAGAATGCGCGGGCGAGGACAGCGAAAATTCGTTTGGAACAGGAGTCTCTATCCCTCGCGAAATGCTCCGGTTGTGAGCAGGGCCGACTCCGGGTTGCTGGATATGACCTTGCGGCGTCGTGAAACCGTTGGGTGGAGGTTGGCTTGGCTTGAGGGGGGTTTGCTGCTGCTGGTGCTGCTGGTGCTGGTGCTGGTGCTGCTGGTGCTGCTGGTGCTGGTGCTGCTGGTGCTGCTGGTGCTGCTGGGGCTGCTGGTGCTGCTGGTGCTGCTGATGGGGCTGCTGGTTCGATTGCATCTGACCCTGATTGATCTGCGGCGAGCCGGGTTGCAGCTGTTTCTGCGGCGTTAGCTGGTTCGCGAGATGAGGATGTGGCTGTTGTTGCTGTAATTGTTGCTGCGGTTGCTGCGATTGCTGCGGTTGCTGCGGTTGCTGTGATTGCTGTGGGTGCTGTGGTTGCTGTGGTTGCTGCGGTTGCTGCGGTTGCTGCTGCTGCTGCTGCTGCTGGGTTTGTGGCGGCGGCGGCTGCTGCTGCTTTTGTTGCTGCATCATCCTCTGTTTCTGCTGCGCCGACCAGACCTCTTCAAATTTCAGAAGATTCCGTTCGTAGGCCTGTTTCAATGCTGGAGGAACGGTTGGGTTCTGCGCTGGTAGCCCGATCGCCTGGGCTATGTGAGGCCATCCATTAGCAGCCGTCACTGATTGGTATCCCCCGCGGCTCTGCACGGTTTGGAAGAGGACTATCAGGTTCACGGCGCGATCTCCCACGACGGGATTTGGATCGAACGGAAGCCCTTTGATCTCCATGAGCCCCGTGAGATTCTTCATGAACTGGTCCGGGTTAATGCTTCCCGTCGATCGGTGTTGAGTTCGCATAGGTCCCTGCGGTATTTGGCCGTTGGGCATTGCTGGCACTGGTTGTTTCGCCATTGCGCCACGACCCATGTTTTGCGCCTGAATCTGGGCCCGCATGTTCCCTTGCAGCTGTTGTTGGTATCGCATTTGATACGCCGCCATCTTTTGCTGCTCTGACATCGCCTGAAGTTGTTGCTGCTGCATCTGGAGCTGTTGAGGCTGCGGTTGAGACTGAGGCTGCTGCTGCTGCTGGAGAAATTGCTGTTGCTGTTGTTGCTGTTGCTGCTGCTGCTGCGACTGCTGCTGCTGTGGTTGTTGCTGTTGCTGTTGCGGCTGCGGCTGCTGTTGCGGCTGCTGCTGTTGCGGCTGCTGCTGTAGTTGGGGATACATATTGCTCGGCATTTGACCCAAGTGTTGCGGCATCTGTCCCATCTGCTGGGACATCATCGGGGCCCCGGGCATCGCGGTCGGGTTTGGCGAGGGTCGCGGGTTCGAGGGCGAGGGCGCAAAGGCAGGGTTGAAGTTTGGAGGCATGTTCTGCAGAAACGGGTTCGGCTGAGGAGTGCCATGGTCTGAGGGTATCGGAGAGGCCTGGGAGCTGAACTGCTGGTTACCGGGAGAGAAAGGGTGAGGAGAGGCCGTTGCCACCCTCTGGGGGACGCTACCCGGTCGCATCTGGGTGCCCATGATGGGGGAGGGGCTCGCGTTGGCGGAGCCGTTGGCTTGCAGGTGGGAAAACTGCGCCGAGTTTTGCTGGGCCATTGCACTTCCGGGCTGGAAGGCGGCAAAATTTTGTTGGGGCGTCTCGGAGCGCGACGTCGGGAGCATGCCCTGGCTCTGCCTCGGGGAGCTGGTGATGCCGTCCTCGTGGGGTCGGGGTCGCTTTGATGGAATGACCGGATTCGTCTGGTAGGCGGCAGTCTGGAAGTTGGAAGGGGATGCGTGGCGCATCGGGCCGTTCTGCATGGCATTCATCTGCTGCGGATTGGCGAACTGCGCGGAGGGATTGAACTGGGTCGGGTTCGTCATGAAGGCAGAGGGATCCATGATTGTGCCCGTGGCGTTGGGGTCATTGATGTGTGGAAAGCCGTTGCCATTGTGGTTCTGGACGGCGTCGTTCATCCAGGCGCTCATGGCGACAAACCCGACAGGCTGTGCGCAACAGGGTCAGTAATCGACAGGCACGTCGGCCAAAGAGCCCATTGATGGGCGCAGGGATTGATTGAGATGGGGCCGTCACACGGCACGGTGGGCGGTTGATTGACGACAACGTCGAGTCGCGTCGCGGGTTGGCGGATGAAGTGTGTGTGTGTGTGTGGTGGATGTGTGTGCGTGTGTGTGCGTGTGTGTGTGTGTCGGGTGGGAAAAGGCAGACAAGGCAGAACTTGGAAGACTTGGGAGGTAAAGTCGGAGGTGGTGGTGGTAGAGAGAGAGAGAGAAAGAGAGAGAGAAGAGGGAGAGAGAGGGAGGGAAGAGAACAGGCCACTGAGCCAAAGAAGGCCTGAGAAAGAACCAGCGCTGCTTCGCTCAGGCTTCCTGGGTCTCTGGGGGGGAGAGAAAGAGAGAGAGAGAGAGAGAGAGAGAGGGAGAGAGGGAGAGAGGGAGAGAGAGGGAGGCGTTTCTTCGGCTGAGAGCCGGCGGTGCTAGAAATGCCCAGGCGTGTTGAGAGGTACGCGGCGCCCGCCCAGAGGTACCTTTCTCTGCGCAGCGAGTGAGCCGCGGAGAGGCGTGCCAGATGCTGAGAGGGAGGTACTCCAAGGCCGGACACGTGGTACCGCGCCAAATTGAACTCGCACGCGGACCGACTCGTCGCTGGCAGGAGACTCCCGCTTCTCAGGAAAAGGCGGGAACAAGGACGGGAAGAACTTCAAGAAATTCAAGCATTGAAGTGTTCGAGTCGGGCGACCGAGCGGCGCGGTGCTACTACAGGCAAGGTAGAGCGTACCGCTTCGTACCGGAGACTTCCAGTGGCTACTAACCCACTGCCCAGCAGCGCGCAGAGAACAGGTTGTGTCCTCGATACCTCGAGTCCCTCCAAAGCAGGAACTGGAACTACTCCGTACCTGTAGGTAAGTTCTAAGAACCTCAACTCTCGCAACCGAAGGCTCAATCCGCTGCCTCTCAGAATATGTATGCCTGAAAGAGCAGTTTCATGCAATTTTGGACGGATTGGGATGATGATGATGACATGAGGAGGTACGGAGTAGGAGGTAGGAGGAACGGAGAGTACTCAGTACTCCGGAGTACTACTCTGTACTCGTACCTGTGTCGATGGGCCGGAGGAGAAGAGAGAGCAATAGACTGGCTGTGGTGGAAAATGCAGTGGTTCTCACCACAAAAAGGCCATGCCACAGGGGCCTTTCTATGGCAAGGGCCCGTACGGAGTACCAATTGCCAGTGCCAATGCCAGTGGGAGACGAAACTGGAAGAAAACGTACCTCGTGATGCAGGCGGTGCTCCGTACTCCGTACTCCGTCCTCCGTACCTGTAGGCAATGTTGATCGGGCCCAGGCGCGAGATTACTAAGCAGCAACCGGCCAGCAAAGCACGACGCCCTCTCTGTTGGATCCTCCGCCCTTCCGTGCTGAGCTGGTAGCGGGCAGGGCTGTATCCGCAGTAGGGGGCAGAAACGACGGCAGCCGTGGCCGCGACGGGACGGGGTTCGGCTCGCGGTGATTGCGTGCGGCAGGCGCTCCGAGGATGACGATCCAGACCGACGGAAATGCAACTTGGCGCGCCCAGTACTCCGCAAAAGGCCGGGAAACGGGAGGTGGTCAGTGTCTGTAGGCAGGTCCGGATTTCAGTGGGTATGGGCTACCTCCTGGTAGCGGCGGCAGGACGGTGGGCGCGCGCGTTCTTTGGAAGAGAGAAATTTTCGTGCCGGCAATCGGCGCCAAGTTCATCCAGCCCGTGCCACGAATCCTACAGTGCCGATTCCCTTCTGCGCACTGCCGGACGGCCAGACCCCCCCTGTTGGCTGACCTCAGGTCTCCGGTGAGCTTTCATAGATCAATGGTACCTGAACTCGTACTCGTACTCGAACGAGTACCATCAATCAATGGACCTGCATGATCCGACAGTGTTGCTGGTGCTGGTCCACGAGCCGAGAGATCGCCCAATGTCCACTTCTTCTGTAGGAGCCCATGAGTCGATTGAATGAAATCAAGATTGAAGTCTGCGGCGTCCTCGGCAGAACAAGCAAGAAGGGAACAGAGGCACTTTCTCAAGAGACTCTCACCTGGCCTGTGGAAAAGTCCCCTCGCAAGACCTCATGCGAGTCACCAAGCTCGATCACAAAGGCACTTCCTTGGCCGCCAGTCTGCGCCTGCAGCACAGCAGGCATGTTGATCAAAAAGACGAACGCCCGTGGGATCATCCTGACCGGAATGAGATGCAGCGCTTCCCTGGAGGCAGAGCAGCCGACTCAAGTCCCCCGGCCGCAGCACTTTCAACTCCGCTTTGTCATATGATGGTCTGGACGCGAACGCGACGAAACGGGAGTGCGCCTTGATCAAGGGGCATGTCGGATCAGGTGCCGATGATTGGAAGAGGCTGGGACGATGGACATCGAGTCTCTTCGACCTCACGGGCACGAAGGATCGTCGAGAACCAGGCAGTCTTGATGGCGCACGCATGAGCTGTTCCCGTCGTCCTGCGCCAAATTCGCGGTGGTGGTTGAGACTCTCCTCGCGAAGGCATAACGGCGGATTCGAGGGTCTCGACGCTCGTTGAGTCGAAAATGAGCTCGAAGCTGAGGAGAGCAGCCAGTTCTCGCGAGCTGTAAGGTCGCAAGCCTTGTGATATGAAAGCAATCTTCTCTCTAGCACGCGACCTTGACCGAAAACCAAGGCATGCGCGCGTATCAAGGTAATGCCCCTTGTTGGAAGAAGCCTCACCGAGTGGTTCGGGCACAAGTTGGTGAACGACGAATGGCTCCCCCAACATGCCAGACATTGAGGACGGTGCTGCTTCTTCTCCAATCCTCTCCCCGTCTTTTGCTGGTGGAAGCTTGAGGTTCTGATCCGTATCCTGTGGCCCCCATCCTCCCGAGTTCGAGGTGTCCAGGCAACAGCGCGTCGTCTCAAACAGTCAAATGGGATCGTCAACCCCACGATGCTGGCTCATGACTGGTAACATGGCCCATCAGATGCGCGCTGACGGGCGTGCACGAGTGGTCGCTGGTAGCCGAGTAGCCCCACCTCCGCCCTGAACGCACCGGGCTTTTGGGGCTTTTCATGGCGCAAAATCCGGAGTAAAGCGCCTCATTTTGCGAGCCGGTCTGTCCTGGTTGTCTGCTCCAGTTTCTCGAGACGCGCTGATTGCCTTTCCCAGCATAGCACGAAATGGAGCGGATTGCTGGTGGTTCGCACTCCGACCAATGGATGCGCCCAAGATTTGGGACCGCTTCCTCATTGCCAGGTGTATCGAGAAAATCGTCGAGGAATCTCCATCGAAAGACACACCAGTCACGGATTCGATCATCGCTTCGTGGGAAGGCTATCTTCCCGTCCCGGCTTTGCCAATGGTTGAGGGGGGAGTTCGGTCGAATCTCAAATCCTGCCGAGCTGGAGGGAGGAACCTCTGGGGGTTTTCGGGGTCGCTTCCATCCCGTGTTGCATCGCCAGGTTGTGACGCCGTTTGGTGATTGCCAGTGCTCACTTCTCCACAAGGGTCAGCCACCCCTGTCACGACGCACGTTCTCCAGCTTTTAGTGGTGGCACTCGTGTTGGTTGCACGAGATGCAGGTAGAGTCGAGGAACAGCGCCGCTGATACCTGGCCATCGTGTCCCAGCCGGCCCTCCCATCCCAGCACCAATTTTCTCCTCCGGTAATGATGGGAGATGCGTCGCGGGATTAGGTCGTCATACGCTTCTCGAAAGTCGCTCATTTCGCCCAATTTGATCGTGGATGAGGCCATGTTGAAGACTGAGCTGGCCGTCTTTCTGTCCCTGTTCGCTTCCAACGTCGCCTCATTGGGGCTCGGATCTTTCCGCCACTTGTGAAGGCCATGATCTCGACATGGCTCGCTGCCTGCGACGAAGCAGCCTTCGCTCGATACGAAGACTCCGCAGACATTGATGGATTCTCGACATTCTTGAGTCAATGGAAATCGTAGGGTCAAGAGGCATCGTCTGCCTGGAAGCAGAAACGGAAAGAAAGAGACCACCAGACTGCGAGAGACTGGAGAGGAACGGGGGAGGAAAGCAGTCTGGGGAGAAGAGTATAGCAGCAGGTACTAGTAGTAGTAGTAGTAGTAGTAGGGGCCGGGAGAAGAACTTGAGGAGGCGAAAAAATAGAAGAAAAGAAAGAAGAGGAGAAAGAAGAGGGGGGGAGAGGAGGGAGAGGAAGAGGAAGAAGAAGAAAATATTAGGCAGGCATTGGCGAGGAACGCGGGCCGGGGTGGAGGGGGTCAAATATAGGTCAGAGGCCGAGGAGAGACGATTGAGCACTCCATCGGAGTCGATGGGCTAACTTCCATGCGAGGCGCTGCTGCCTCCTCTGAGATCATTCCTCGAATTAATCAATCAATGATGTGTGAGGGTAGAGGAGGTAGGAGGTACGGAGTCGGTAGGCAGGTACGACTCGGACTCGAAGGCAGGCAGGAGGCAGGAGGCATGAGGTACGAGTACAGTGCCCGCGCCTGCCTTTGCCGACGACTGCTGGGTTCCTCCTTCCTCCGTCTTCAAATTGGACGAAATGGAATTGATACTACCTCTACTACCTCTACCTTTCCTACTGCCATACCTCGTACTGAGTACTAAGTAGTATCTCCACACGGATCAGGCAGGCAGGCAGGTCGATTTCGCCTGCCATCATCTTCTGGACTCGGCTCGTGAAGGGGAGGAAGGAGCCCTCCGTGGCCTCGACTGCCGCTTGCCGCTTCAATGACTTGGACCTTCCTCTATATGGAGTTGAGTGATTGATGGATCCCGTGACCTCTTCAGACCTCAAGTTTGAACAGGCTCCAAAACGACGACTCGGCTCTCTGATCGGGCATCAGGCAGCACGAGTCTTACGATCAAACCCATCTACGGAGCACGGAGTAATCCATGACGATTCACGTATGTACGTCTTGCAGAGGGACTGCCGTTATGACTACGGAGAATAACGTTTCTGCTATCACGGCCATGCGAGGTAAGCTGAGAGACCTGGTGACGGGAAGGGGGAGAAGCACCGAAATGAGATCGGGGGGGGCATGGATGGGCATGCAAGTCGAAAGGTTGTCTGTCGACGAACAGCCTTTGCCGTCTGGTGGTTGGCGCAGGAACCTGGCAGCCAAGGGCAGGTGTGTGAGAAGGTTGCTTGAGCCTTGCATCGAGACATGGACTTGGACCTCTGATCTAACCCATCCAGCGCCGGCCCAACCTCATGCGTCCTTCTTGCCGCCAGAGCCCAAAAGCCTCCAGGACGAGCGGAGAACATCTCGCAACTTCAACTCGATCAGCAATGATCTTGAGCCCGCCGACAGCAGAACTAGTTACCAATATACCCTCAAAACGCGCCTGGAGACTCTGGACATCATTCGGAGTACGAGTACGGAGTATGTCTTCGTCACCTCTGCCAAGTAGCAGCAGAAAAAAAAAACGGCATGGGATCCTCCCTACCCCGTGCTCCGTACAAGTATCGATGCAATACACGAGCTGGATGACAGAAGCGGCGGCGGCGGCGCCAAGCATGCTACACCCAGGCGTATGGGCTAGTGCCAACATGGCGGGCCGCCACCACTTTGCTGTCGATGCCGCCTCGAGCAGCCATCCAAAAGGGCGACGGGAGCCTGAGCAATTTTCTGTCTATTTTTATTTCCAATTCTGGTGAGCGTCTTGCGGTGATTTCTGCAAGAAACGGGGCGACTGCCTGCCCACCCCGTCACCTTCCGGCCTCACCACTAACTCTTCCATCCTTTTATTCTCCTGTCCACAAGTGAAAGAGATCGGCATCCTCAGAGAACGGAAGCCCCGATCCTGGATAAATGTCATCCCCACGGGCTAGCACCAGTCCTGGACCAGGAACTTCCCTGCTGCCCGCGAGCCCGGTTCCTTGGGGGATCTCAATTACTCAACCTCTGGCCAGCTGTGGTGACACCGCTGAGTGCCTGGCTCTGTGGGTGTGAAACAGCAATATGGTGGGGTTGGACAGGTGCCAAGCGAGAGGATCGTTTGCCTCGGGGCTTTGGAATGGATTTTGGAAGCGAGCTCTTGCATTCCCTTCTGCCTTCGTGGGGAATGGGGAGCTCGAGATCTCTGCAAGGTCATTTGAGATGTTGCAGCAGGAAAGAATATATTCATGGATTCGTGCGGTCGAATCCGGGTGGAATTGATGCATTGAAATACACAGTCACATGCAGCTAACCGGCAGGACAACGGGCTGGGAACACATAGGAAAAGGAGACCACGCATACTGTGCCCCTGAATTTTCTCACGATATTGAGGCGTGGCGAGGCGTAGCCACGTCGCAGCGCCCGTTTCAATTTTCGGAGAGCTTCGATGATGCCGCTTGTTTCATGACACATGCTGTGACCTCCGAGACTCTTCTTCCCCATTTCCGATCTTGCTCCCTTCTGGCTCGAAATCATCGTTCCGTCCGCTTTTGCGCGGATACTAGATATAGATTGTTGGAAGGAAAATGAAATGCACGCCAGTTCTATGCCCCTAGGATGAGATGGATTCCTTTGTAGTCGGCCGCTGCCCTCCATGACCCGCACCACCGCCCGCCCAGCTCAAGCGTCTGTGGCTGCGAGCTTCTCCTTGGTGTACTCCAGCACGCCTCTGATGCCCTCATCAAGGCCTTGCATTACCAAGAACCTGCTGATCCACGCCAGCGTTTTCTCTTCCAGCGCTTTCCTGTTCGTGGTGCTTTCCAGGTACGACCCCAGCCTCGAGAGCACCTCTCCCAGCCCCCTGGCGAAGTCCGCCGAGTGCGGAGACACCCCCAAGATCGGCTGCTGGATGTGGCAGTTGCAGCTCGACGGGTCGTTGGGGAACTGCTCGTCCATGACGTCGAGGACGTGCTGCGATAGCTTGGCGTGAGCGGGGAGATCCCTGAAGGAGGCGAACATGAGGAAGAAGGCCTCCGCGACCGACGCCCTGTAGAATGGCTGTTTCCTGGATATCTCGAAGATGGCCATGGGAATGGCGCCGTCCATGGCGGGGCTGTTCCGGAGCTGTTGCGACTCGTCCTTGTTGAACACCTTGGCCGCGGCTTTGGCCTCCGGCACGGGCAGCCCGGTCTCCTCGTCGTCCTCCTCGTCGCTGTCAAGCAGTCGAAGCTCGTCGTCGTCATCGTCGTTGTTCGCCGGTCGGGAGGCCGCCGCAGCCGCTTTCCCGGCGCCGCAGCCGCCGGCGGCAGCGGCCTTCTTCTCCATGCGCTCCAGCCACTGCATCTCGCACCTAGCGTACTCGACCCAGAGGATGCAGTCGTTGGTGCAGAAGCGGCAACCCCTCATGAAGAAGCTCCGGGCGGACGCCATGTCTCCGTCGCGCGCGAACCGGCGGCCCGCGATGACCCACATCTCCGAATCCTTGGGCATCATGCGCAGCGCCTTGTTCATCGTCGTCCGCCATCGCTTCGCGGCCTTGATGGACGACGTGTACGCCAGGTACTCCCGCCACAGCGCTCCGTTGCCGGGGTGCCTGCCGACGCTCCGCTCATAGATGGCTAGGACCCTGCCCTGGCCGGCATGCGCGGACTCGAGATGGCGGATCTTGAGGCGCTGGCATCGTTTGGAGCGGAGGGACTCGAGCGACTGCTCCCACTTGGCGTAGGAGGACCATTCCGAGGGCAGGTTTCCGGGGGATAGGATCTTGTGTTCGTAGTCGTTGCGCTGCTTGACGATGGACCGGATCTCCTCCTGCGGTGTCTCGGTCAGCGAGGATGATGACAAAAGCGCGGCGATCATGGTTTCAGCCCACCTTGTTGAAGATTCCCTTCTCCTCCCACTCGCGCAGCTGCGGCACTGACCGCTCGAGGTAGAATCGCGCCTTTTCCGCGACGCCGGCCATGATGAAGATATCAAAAGTCCTGTATCGACCGCACGACCTCGAGCACCGCAGACCTGAGAATTCGAGTGACTTGAACGACGGGGAATCGAGGCGTGCGCCGGGGTCTCGTCTCGCACTCGGGACGTGTCGAGTTTTCACGAGGCTGACAATAATTTTAGCGGGGCTGGATCGCTCTGCAGCTGATTGGCCAGAACGCGACCCCCCACTCGACAGGGGCATCAATGCATCATTAGTCATCACAGCAAGGAGTCTCAGCCTTGCGCATCTGCGGAGAATATTCCGTCAAGGGCGGCCCCTCGTTTTGGGAGATGATCCCTACCTCCTCCTCTTCGCATCTCCACACGCACGACGCACGACGCACGACGCACGCACGCAGGCTCGCAGGCTCGCAGGCTCGGACGCACGCACGCAAGACAGGCCGGCACGCAGAGGCGCACGGCGGCGGGCTGGAACTCGGTGGCTCGATCCTTCGGGCATGAGGGCGACGCATTCGGACACTCAAGCCAAGCTTTTTTGTTTTTCTTCCCCATCGTTGGCCCTCAACCCTTGGCGGATGCCGCGAACACTCATTTGATCGGCGCTTGTCGGTTTTGCTTTTTTTTGACTCTCTTTCTTTCTTTCTTTCTTTGCATCCTTAATTCTTGCCTGGTCCTCTCATACCCTCGTTTCTGTCTCCGCGTCGCGATGACTTCGAGGTACAAGGACAAGGACGGCCCAGGTGTCGTCCTGAGCTTCGGCGGGCAATGGATCAGCTGGACGCATACTGCCGTCGCCTACAGTACGTGATGCCAACACTTCCCCCGGCAGAGGAGGCCCGGGCGTGTCGTTGGCGATGACGCCGCCGGCTGTTCCCCTCCTACGTAATGGATGGCTATATGCGCGCGCGCGCACTCACACACATCAATCAGCATCAGGAAACCGGAGGCTAATCGCGTTCGTCTGCAGTGGCTTTTTTCAGTGCATTGATCGTGGGCACGTCTCTGCATTACCACAAGATTGTGCAGAACGAGTGGTATGGATACCCGGATGAGTGGTTCCCGTCCGTCTCCGCCACCATTGGTGATCGCTACCCGGAGCGATCATTCTTCATGATCTTCATCGCCATCACGTCAGGTATGAGGGTTCCGCGAGAATGAGACGCTTTGGGATGAGTAGAGCTACCTACTGATGTTGACGTTGGGGGACAAAGGCCCTCGATTTGCTCTCGTCGGTCTATGGTATCTTTTGACCCGCAAGCCCGGGACGAGGCTCCCCGGCTTCGTCGCCATCATGGGCCTGCTGCGCACGCTCACGTGCGGCGGCTGGACCTACATCACCTCGACCGACGATCATGACTGGCACGACATTCTCATGATCTCGTACATTGTGTTCACGCTTCCCTGGACCACGGGTTGCATCGCATTGAGCCCGCTCAACCCGGCAGCCATCCAATGGCGCAAGAGACTCGCGGGGCTCTTCTTTGGCACGCTTGTGCCCTTGATCTACTTCTTCATCCAGCACAAGGTCCACCGCGTTGCCGGAGGTAGGTCTTCCCGGTTGTTTTTTTTTCATGATCGATGGATTTCCGACCTTGCTGACGCAACCAAGCTTATACGACCTACGCGTTCTTCGAGTGGTCATTGATCATTTTTGATGTCGCATTCGATGCCGTCACGGCCCTGGATTTTGATTCGTTCGAGGTTGTGATCAAGGATGTCAAGGGAGTGAGCAAGGGGTACGTCCAATGGCTCCCTGAGTGAGAGGACTCGGCCTTTCCCTTTCCCCCCCTTTTCTTTCGCAAGCTGTGTCCAATGTATCTATGATCCCATGAGAAAACTTTCTAAGTTGTTCTTGGTTCCTCCCTGGGCAGTGAGAACGTCTCGTCTTTCACAGCAACAATCACCGAAAAGGAGTAAGTGCTAGATTCCCTTGTCCAGTGTGGATTTGGTAAGAACATTCTTCCCCGGGCACTTACTTACCGACCGATCTCTCTTCACAGTAAGGAGCAGGCTACTGCAGGTTTCTTCTCCCTCCGATTCACCGCTTCAGAAGCCATGGACACAGCTGCCAACATCTACCATGGGGTGAGTAGAGAATGCTGCCATTATGCCGTGTGGTGTTTGGTCTGACAGTCATCAGTTCGTCTTCTGGTCCATTCTCACCAGTCTCGGTGTGGTCGTGTGGTGTGAGTTTCTCAGCTGCCCCCGTCTTCCATTAATTACTAGTCAGCTCATTCTTTGATCAGACTTTCCGCTGTGGCACATGGGCATCTCCGGCTTCGAAGCTTTCGTCATGGTCACCATTTCTCCCGTCTTCCTCGGTCTCGGCCTGTTCCGCTCCTTTGTGTTCCAGAACCTGCGGATGATCCATCTACTATCACTGCTCAGCGTTGCCGCTTATCTCATCCCAGACCCGGTCTTTCGTCTGGTCACCATCGGGTTCGGCCTCGCAATGGCATGCCTCGGCTGGGCGGGCTCCCTGTCCGCCGATTCGCTCCACGATGTCCGTCTCGAGTCGAAGCTGCTGGGTTGGATGATCGGCCTGATCCTGTCCTCGACCATGAAGTTCGCCTGGCAGACGAACAACCCCATCTGGCCAATCATGCACGCGGCCAACGGCGGCTGGAACGGCACTGGCCTCGTGCTCGGAATCCTGGCCGCTCTTCGCTTCACGCGCAAGGCACCACTCACCAGCGGGTCGCTCAATGGAGGCGAGAAAGATCAGCCTCAGGGCTCGGCCTTCTTGGCCGCCTGCGGGATAGGAGGCCTGTTCTTCGGCCTGCATTCTCTCCTCTCCGACACCAGCACCATGATTCTCTGGGTGTGGGAAGGCTTTCCCATCCGCGGCCCTTACTTTTCGACGCATGGCTGGTTCACCGTTGCCGCCATGTCGGCCGGCATCTTCCTGGGAGCGAACAAGCCGGGCCTTGCAGGCAGCTGGCTCCTGTACGGCGTTGGAGCCATTGGAGCGATGGTCCTGACGTTTTTCAGCCACTGGTTCGGCTACTACGGCGGTCTTGCGATCGCCACATATCTGATGGCCGCCTCCGTCCCCCTGATATCCAACGCCGCTAAGCGATCGCCCGCCGTGACTTTCGGCGTCGGCTTTCTTATCTACAACTTCATGGTGCTGTTCCACGTGTGGGTTGTGGCCTACGCCTTTGTGCCGGGCGGTCCGCTCGTGCGGGAGCGCACCGACTGGATCATGATGACCATGATGGGCCTGATCGGCTGCGGCGTGTATGCCTACAACAGCTCTCAGCCTCGAGGCCAGCCGATCCGTCGCTCGAGCCCGTCTCAGCACAAGAAGCAGTTTGGTCTGCTCACGATCCTGATCAACATCATCTTCATGTGCGCCGCCTTCATGCGCTTCCCGACGAACGATTACAAACCCTACCACCCCGAGGACCGCATCCTGACCGCCG
This sequence comes from Escovopsis sp. Ae720, assembly GCA_003055925.1. NCBI lineage: Eukaryota > Fungi > Ascomycota > Sordariomycetes > Hypocreales > Hypocreaceae > Escovopsis > Escovopsis sp. Ae720. The sequence goes on along the minus strand of NQYQ01000001.1, from coordinate 586,774 downwards.
GCATCTGGACGATCCACTTCTCGCTCGACAACGACATGTGGTCGTCCGAGTACCGGATGAGGGACCTGATCAAGGAGCTCGAGGTCGACGTCATCGGCCTACTGGAATCCGACCTGCAGCGCATCATCATGGGCAACCGCGACACCACGCAGTTCCTCGCGGAGGAGCTGGGCATGTACGTGGACTACGGGCCGGGCCCCAACAAGCACACGTGGGGCGCGGCGCTGCTGTCCAAGTTCCCGATCGTCGAGTCGAAGCACCACCTGCTCCCCAGCCCCGTGGGCGAGCTCGCGCCGGCCATCCACGCGACGCTCGACGTCTACGGCCAGCTCGTGGACGTCTTCGTCTTCCACTCCGGACAGGAGGAAGACCCCGAGGACCGGCGCCTCCAGACGGAGTACCTCTCCGAGCTGATGGGCTCGACCGACCGGCCGGCGTTCCTGCTGAGCTACCTCGTCACGGAGCCGCTCGAGGGCAATTACAACACGTACGTGAGCGAGACGTCGGGCATGCACGACGTGGACCCGACGGACTGGGACCGGTGGTGCGAGTACATCCTCTTCAAGAACATCAAGCGCGTGGGGTACGCGCGCGTCAGCCGCAGCACCATCACGGACACGGAGCTGCAGACGGCCAAGTTCGTGGTCCCTCGCAGCGGCGAGGAGATTGCCAGGCTCGCGGCCCAGCCGGCGGAGGAGCGGGATCGGAGGGTCGAGGAGGACGAGGTGCCCGAGGGCTGGCGCTACCCGGACATGTTCAGGGGCGAGGGCGTGAGGGACCATCGATACCATGTGTTTGACGAGCCGCGATATTTCAACTGAAAAGCCGGGCGCAGCTGGAGGTTGGGGCCGAAGGGGGGCGCCGGGCGCTCTCTGGTCTGAGACCCCCAACACCGAGAGGCAAGCGGCAGAGCGCAAAAGAAAAGAAAAGAAAAAGATAAGAAGAGAGAGGGAGAGAAAAAAAGATGAATGGATAATATGAAGTAACGGTTATTGGATATGAGACAAAGAGAAAAAAAAAGAATTCTGTACCTGTAAGAGTTGAAGCTGTCCGAGCCGGGTCTTGTGGGTGCAGGTGTGGGTATCCAAGGGTAGGTAATGGTTGGATAGATGCAAAAGAGATCCATAGAATCTCGGTGCGGAAGAGGATGCCGAAGCCCCCCCCCTCCCCCCCTCCCCCCCCCTAATGCAGTCAGCGCAGGAAAGCAATATCTGTGCAGGAAACCAGATTCCATCGATGCATTGATCGCTGATTCATGGAGCACGCCAACCAACCGCGGTGGACGACAACCGTGGGGTACATACAGAAACTTTTGCCCATTACTCGTACGAGCACAGGTATGCACATCACAGAGAAATCGGGGCACAGCCATTGTGTCGCCTACAGCTACTCCTTGTGGGATGTGTGGGATGTGGGATGTGGGATGTGGTTATCGAAGGCACAACGAGATGCCGAGTGGGTGCCGGGCCTTCTCCGGCCTCGGCGGGAGGTACGGGTACATCCGCCCATGCCGGCCGCGGCGTGCAGGGAGGTACCGGTGAGAAATAGTGGCGTGGATCTTGGGGATGGGATGGACCAGAACATGAATTACATACCGGTATCCGTGTAGCATCAATTCGAGATGGGACGACTCTGCATTGATGAGAATTGTTTTGCCAGAGCATCGGTATTGCTTCATGTTCAGATCTTTATGCTCCCACGTACATACCTGTACGAGTACATACACAAAAAAAAAAAAAAAAAACAAGAAGAAGAAAAACAAAGCAAAGTCGGGGTCTCACGGCCGAACGAGCGCCTGCACGTGCCGTCAATAGCACTCGGCGCCGCTGCCCCCACAGGCGTGCCCCGTCGACCGGCCGGGGTGGGCAAGTGGGCACGTACTCGTACCGGTACCGATACCTCGGTACGCCACTGGACCAATCCAAGCCCGCCGCGGGCTGCTTGCGAGTCCCATGAGCCGTGACAAGCCGAACGACCGGAGCTCCTGCCATGACGTTCCATGAGCAGGGTATGACTGCTTCCTTCCTCTACTCGTACTAGTATCCTCGAAGAATTCAGCGGGAAGGAACGTTGTGGAGAAAAAAAAAAAGAGAGAGAGAGAGAGAGAGAGAGAGAGAGAGGGAAAAGTAGAAAAGAAAAGAAAAGAATAAAAGAAAAGAAAAAAAAGAAAAAGGAAGGAAAAGGGAAACAGAAGGCATCAATCAATCCCTCTTGGGGCTGGTGATCGCGGGGTTTGCTACTTCTTGCCCTTCCTCTTTCCTTCTCCTCTTCTTCCTCCTCCTCCTCCTCTTCTTCTCTCTATCAAATCCTTCTTTGCCCCTCTTTGAAACAAGACATCCCGCCTTCTTGTTTCTCGTCCCCTGATTTCGCAATCCGGGGTGATTCTGGGGCTGTGGAGGTCCTGGCTCTAACAACCTATTTATTCTTCTCCTGCTCCGAACCTTGGATTGCTCCGTCTCTGGCCCTTCACATCTACCGTAGAACGCGATGAGCGAGCTCACAATGGCGGAGTTCGGATTGCAGCATTTGGGTCTCTACGCGGGCATCCTGCTCGCTGCCGGCGGGCTCTATGTAAGTCTCCCCAGTGAGTGTGATCAGTCGACAGACGGCCAGACACTGACCTCGTGGATCTTGTGTGTCATAGGTTGTCGGTATCGTCGTCTACAGAGTGTTTTTCCACCCTCTGGCGAAGTATCCGGGTCCTTTCCTGGCAAAGATCACGGACGCATACCAGCTGTACCACGCATGGAAGGGAGATCGCCACCTCGAGTTCTGGCGCATGCACCAGAAGTATGGTGAGTAGAATCTAACCAAAACCCGACCAACGACTACTACAGGTCCTCCCACCATTGTCGTCAGTCGAGACCCTGACCTTGATGTCCTTTCAGGCAAGATTGTCCGCTTCGGCCCCAACTCCCTCTGCTTCAACAGCAACACTTCCCTCAAGGAAATCTACGGCTTCCGCTCCAACGTGCGCAAGGCTGAGTTCTACAACGCCTTCGCCCACCCCGTCGCAAACACCCACAACACCAGGGACAAGGACGTCCACGCCCGCAAGCGCCGTGTCCTCTCGCACGCCTTCGCCGAGGGCGCCATGAGGGAGATGCAGCGGTACATCCTGCACAATGTGCGCACCTTCTGCGAGCAGATCGGTATCCAGGACGGCGGTAGCGAGTCCAAGGGCTGGACGAAGCCGAGAAACATGGCCGACTGGTGCAACTACCTGGCCATGGACATCCTGGGCGATCTGAGCTACGGAAAGGCCTTCCACATGCTGGAGAGCGAGGAGAACCGGTTCGCCCTGAAGCTGGTCGAGGCCGCCACCACAAGACATTTGATTGTGAGTCACTGCCTTTTCCTTTCCAGGCTCCCTCATGCTCGAAGATGGGGGTTTGGGTTATGGTTTTGGATTGGGGCCAGACACTTACCATCTCATCAGTGCGGAACCATGCCCATCGTCGACAAGCTCGGAATCGACAAATACATGTTCCCCAAGCTGGCTGCTGGCCGTGCCCGATACATGGCGTACAGCAAGGGCCAGCTGACCGAGAGAACCAAGCTTGGAGAGGACACTGATCGCCGCGACTTCTTCTACTACCTCCTCAAGGCCCGTGACCCCGAGACTGGCGAGGCCTTCAGCACCCCTGAGCTCTGGGGAGAGTCCAACTTGCTGTGAGTTTTGGGAAGAACCAATCTCAATGGTCGTGCTTTTCGACTTCTGACAGGAGATTCAAACATGTAGTATCATCGCCGGATCCGACACCACTTCGACCGCTATGGCCGCCACGCTCTTCTACCTCCTGCGCAACCCTGATGCGATGAAGAAGGCCACCGAGGAGATCCGCGCCAAGTTCAACAACAGCGAAGAGATTGTTCACGGCGCGACGCTTGCCTCATGCACTTACCTCCGCGCCTGCATCGACGAAGCCATGCGCCTCTCCCCCTCTGTCGGCGGCATCCTCCCCCGCGAGGTCCTTCCCGGCGGTATCACCATCGACGGCGAGACCATTCCCGAGGGAACCGTCGTCGGAACCCCGCACTACACCATCCACCACAACGAGCAGTACTACTCCAACCCCTTTGACTACGTCCCCGAGCGCTGGCTGGCGGGCGCCATCAACCCCCTGACCGGCAAGGCGACGACCGAGGACGACATCTCGCTGGCCTCGAGCGCTTTCTGCCCGTTCAGCAGCGGGCCTCGTGGCTGCATCGGCAAGGGTTTGGCTTATGTTGAGATGACGCTCATGCTTGCGAGGACTTTCTACCTGTACGACGCGCGCAAGGCGGTCGGCGTGGAGGACCCGAGTGAGGGCCGGGCGGATCTGGAATGGGGACGCCACCGGACGAGCGAGTTCCAGCTGGTTGACATTTTCACGAGCGCGAAGAAGGGACCGTTGGTCGAGTTCCGAAGGTCGGACAGGGACTGAAAGATGCCATCAAGAGATTATGAAGAATTCTGTCAACAAGAGCATTGATATGATTTGTAATGTACGATCACTGAAGATTGAAAGATTGATGTATGTGCCGGCGTCTTGCAGGACTCGAGAGCGTGAGATCTGAGGTCGAGCCTTTGTGTGTGCTTTGCTCGGTGCAGCTCGTGCCGGTAGTGTATGTACTGTGTGCATGATCACTCGCACTGTGAATAGATGTACTCGGACAAGCGTTAATTACTAAGCGATGGAGGGATAGACAGTGTTCGTAGAGCTCATGATCGCACTGTATTCTGATAACCTAGTTGGAACCTCAAAAATGAAGCTTCGACGCGGTCCAATAGATGACGGCGACCCGCCAAGGCTATGCGAGGCTGATCCCAGAGACGACTCGAGACTACGGATTTTCTCAACCCGTCACCCATCGGATCGAATTGATGCGTCATGATATGAGCGAGAGCCGCTGAAAGCACGAACCTCCGAAGCATTTGCCGTCGCGAAGATGACAGTGTGCAGATACTTCCAGCAAGGCAACTGCAAGTTTGGCAGTACGTTGAACGTTCACCAAGAGATCGCGTTCCATCCTCCCCAGCATCACCTCACCACCGCCATCGCCATCGCCATCGCCATCGCCATCGCGATCCGTATCGGCTTCTCGTGCTAATCACTTAATCTCATCTCGAACTCACAGGCACCTGTCGCTTCGAGCACCCGGCCAATGCGAACCGGAACCAGCCGCCGAATCGATTCGGGGCCTTGGGAGGGCCAGGTGGCGGCGGAGGAGTCCAAGATCTGCTAGGTAGGGAAGAGGTCTGAACACGCAGCGGCGAACAAAGGATCAGCCGCATCGTAGGGGTGGAAAGCTGACACGAGGCGAAACAGCGAAATATCATGTCTCCGCCGACACGATCGAGAAGGACTTGACGGTGGACGCGCCGCAATGGATCCTCTCGGCGTATGCGCCCGGGAGGGACGTGCCAGAGCAGCTGTTTGGGGGCTACCCGCGCGAGCAGAGCTTTGAGGAGCTGCGACTGCACTACTGGATCGGAAAGGCGTCCGGGAACGAACAAGGAGCTGTGAGTGATCCGAGATGAACCCCATCTTTGCGTTTGTGGAAGTTTGGTGGGATTATACAGAAGGCGCCATGTGCTGACGTGTGTGCTTCACTTTTCCAGTTGAACGAGGCCCAGCAGCTCTGGCAGAACGCGAAACAGCAGATGGAGAACGCGGCGCGAAACCCACACGAGGCGGCGCAGTTCATGGTCGAAGGCGAGAACCGGCATCCGAACCGCCACGACATATGCAACGAGGGTACGCAAGGAGCGCCCTTTGGACAGTTCCAGATTGGGAGGAACCCGCCCCCCGACGCCGCTGCTGCCCTGGGCTCGGGATTCCCGTTCGCATCGGGCGCTGCGCCGACGAACACGAGCAGCGCCTTTGGCCAGCCCTCGGCCATGGGGCAACGCGTGAACCCCTTTTCGCAGGCCGCATCCGCGCAGTCGGCATCGCCCTTTGGCCAGCCGTCCCAGGCACAGAACGCATCGCCCTTTGCGCAGGCCGCGCAGGCGCAGACCGCTTCACCGTTTGGCGCTCCCTCCCAGCCCCAGGGACAGTCCGCCTTTGGCCAGCCTTCCCAGATGGGGTCGGCTTTCGGCCAGGCGTCGGCCCTCGGGGCCAAGCCGAGTCCCTTCGGGGCGCCCGCGTTCGGCCAGGCGTCGCAGCCGAATGCGCAGGGCAGCCCGTTTGGGCAGACGCAAGGCAGTGCCTTTGGCCAGGCTAGTCAGCTGGGCCAGAAGCCGAACCCGTTCGCGTCTGCGGCTGCTTCTGCCGCCACGGGGAGCAGCCCCTTCGCGCAGGGCCCTAGCGGTAACGCGCCCGCGGCAAACCCATTCGCTAGCTCAGGTCAGCCCAGCGCAGCGTCCAATCCTTTTGCCTCTGCGAATCAGACCAATGCTGGCTCGAGCCCCTTCGGACAGGCACAGCAGCAGCAGCAGCAACAGCCATCACAGAATGCGTTCGGACAGCCGTCTCAGCCCGTTAACGTGTTTGCATCGTCCAACCAAGGGCCGACGCCGGCCGCCAGCAACCCCTTCGCGCAGCAAGCGCAGCAGCAGCAATCCCCCTTTGGCCAGCAGACCGACGGAGCGAGCGCCTTCTCGAGCAACACCAGCAACGCCGCCAATCCCTTTGCCCAGCAGCAACAGCAACAGCAGCAGCCAAACGGCGTGGGTGGTGGTGGTGGTGGTGGTGCCGCCGCCGCCGGAAGCAGCCCCTACCCCCCCAACAGCAGCAGACAGCACCCTCCCATCAGCAGCTACGCGTCCAAGGACATGAGCGGGCGGCTCCTCCGCTTCAAAGACCAGCCGGTCACGTACAAGGACGGGCAGCCGGGCATCCGGTCCTTTGACGGGACGTGGTCGAAGATCTGGTTCCCCAACGGACCGCCCGGCTACAACAAGGACACGGAGCTCCCGCTCGACGCGTACGACGAGGGCACGAAGGCGATGTGGATGCAGTTCGCGCAGACGGGGCAGTTCGCGAACGGGATCATACCGGAGCTGCCGCCGCCGAGGGAGTGCACGCAGTGGGATTTCTGAGGCCCTTGCCGCTTCTTGTCCGGGGTCTTGTTGTGTCCGGCCGGACGTCGTGATTGTATTGTATATATACTAGATGCATCTTCAGGAGTTTGAGGGATTCTCTTTGATATTGAAGGATTGGTTACGGCAAGGGTTCCCGGACGGGCTGGTCCGGACGATATATACACGGATACTGCTTATTGCTCGGACAGGCGAGATCAGCTCACTCTTCTATTGGTTCTGCATCTTGTCTGGCTGGAAACGGAAGAGATGCATAAGGCATCAATCCATGATCCTGATGCAGATCCGATATATACGACCTGTATTCATCAAGTCTCGACTCCCTCCAGTGTGAAGATTCTACGAATGCACACTGTGCATCCAGGTGACTTATGTAATCAAATCGATTATCTCAATTCTTATATCGCTGGCCTTCGATGCGCTTAACCCGAATGGGGTTGCCGCGATGGCACCTGCCGTTCGACTCATCATGAAGTCCTTTGGGAAGGAGCCGACGATGATGCCCTTGAAGAGCTTCGCTTCTTCTCATCGCGCCATCATTCTCATTCTTTCACCTCATGAGATGTTGCTCCTTGTCTGAGAATTCTCTTTTCAAGAATCACCCCCCCCTCCCCCCCCGGTCCGGTCGTCTCATTTCACCGTTTGCCTGGCAGGGCTCTGCCGCGAACATGGCGAGTCTCCCCTCGTTTGCGCCGTTCCCGGGCGCTTCATGGCGGCCACACTTGTCACCTCAGGACTGGGATAGCCTCGCCACGGCCTGGATTGCTCTCTCGCGGGTTTACACGAGCCTCGACGATGCGGCGTTTGCCAAAGCCGTCCAGCGAGACGAGTCCCTTTCGGTCTTCGCTGCGACTTTCGTCGACGAGGTCGCCGCGGAGCCGTCGCTGTCACACGTCCCCTCATCGGGGCGGCTTCTGAAAGCGGTGTTCCGGCTCATTGCGCGCTCCCTCGGGGCAGAGAAACCCCCTCAACGACTGCTGGACTTTGAATTTCTGGCTGGTATGGCGCGGGTGTTCCCGCGGAGGCACACGGCGCCGATCCTGGCTCACGCCTTCGCCGAGCACACCGCGGCCGTGGAGACGTCTCTGATGGCTCTCAAGAGGGTCCTCATCACGCAGCTGGAGTTGGGGATCAAGGGCGATCTGAAGCTGGTGGAGGCGAAGCTGGCTGCTTTGAACCCCTTGCTGCACGCGTCGCCCGATGCGTGCGTCTTTTTCCTCGCGGGATCGGATTTCTTCGATGGCCTGGTCACCTGCTTCCGGGTGATGAACCCGCCGCTGCGGCAGGCCATCACCACCACGCTCTATCTCTGCCTTGCTCGCCTGGCTGAGGCCGAGCCGCCGAAGTGGTCGATGATCGGCGATCAGCTTTTCGGTCTGCAGGCCGCGGCCGAGTCTCACAAGAGCGGGCCGTTGAATGCCAACGACTCCCTCGTTGCCGATCTCGTCACGAACACTCCCATTCTCAGGTATCTGCTACGGAGAGCAGAGGGGTCGGGTGCTGCGGCGAACCTCAAAACGAGGATCACAGCCCTGCAGACATACAAGACTGGCGTAATTGTTCGTCCGAAACGGCATGTGAAGCGAAAGGTGGACAAGGGGAAGGGCAAGGAGACGAGTCAGGATGTGCACGCGGCGATGCATATTCACAGGATGAGCCAGATCACGCAGGTCCAGGATCTTTTCCCCGATCTGGGTGCGGGCTTCGTGTCCAAGTGCTTGGATGAGTATGGTGATGACGTTGAGCAAGTCGTGGCAAACCTGCTGGGCGAGAGCCTGCCGTCTCATCTTGCCACGGCTGATCGATCCGAGCCACTGTGCGTTGCACCTTGTCCTCCAAGAGGATTAGTCAAAGAAGACTCCTTGCTGATGCTCGGCAGATTATCTCAAATTGAGGCGGGATCTCTTGTGGAAACGGCGCCTCAGCCAACGCTTCCTCAGATCCCAACCCGACGAAACGTTTTCGATGACGATGATTTCGATCGACTCGCCATCGACATCTCCAAGGTGTCGTTTGGAAAGGACCCGGGGAAGACAGCGGACGACATGCTCAGAGACAGGTCCGGGGCCCCGAGCAAGGCAGCCATCTTGTCAGCCCTTGCAGCTTTCGACTCAGACGACGATGAGCGTGACGATACCTACGACGCCGCGGATGTCGGTGGCACGGTCGACGCAGCGGACCAGGAGGCAGATGGCGTTGCCGAGCGGAATGAGGAGGCACTTTTCCGCGCGTACCAGTCCGATCCCAAGGTCTTCGGCAGAGATGCAGAGACGAGGAGAAGCGCCGCAAGGGGCAGGCTGAGAGAGGAGACGGGCATGGCGGACGAGGTCATCGAGGGATGGGCGCTGATGCTGGCACGGAACCCGGGGCAGATGAAGCGCCTGGAAGCCAAGTTCGCCTTCAAGGGACAGCAGGAACGGGTCGAACGAACAGCCTGGAGAGCCACCCCCGCCGGTTCGGGCGCCGAGGAGAGCGACCCCGATGGTGGAAGCTCATCGCGGGGCGGCAGAGGTCGTGGGAGGGGAGGTGGTGGTGGGGGGCGGGGTGGACGAGGAGGTCGGGGCAGAGGCGGGTCTGCAGCGGGGCCATCTGGAGAAAAGGAGACGGAGAGTGCGAGGAGACACAAGGAGGCGAATAAGGGGTCGAGAGCGAATCACAACAGGAGAGACGCGCGGGCAAAGAAGATGGCCCGTGGAGGGTTTGCTGGATAGATCTGGATATTTGGAGAGAAAAGGTTTGCTCGCATATAGAACAGTCAGCATTTTTCACAGCAATTGAGGTGGCCCTTTTTGCAAAGATTACCTACAGATATGGCTTCATTTCTTACTATGATGCTTAACGAATTTGTTCACGAACGCCATGCAGCTATGCCGCTGGATGATATGTGCCTCTTGACCTCCTTTTGCCCCCGCCCCTTTCCCCCCCCTTTTTACAAATCTGCCTCTTCCCACCATGCTATCCAAACATTCCGAAGAAATAAGAAAATGTCAATGCCGATCAAAGAGCGCTATGATGACCCTCCCCCCCTTCCCTTTTAGACCTCCGCGCGCAATGTGTCCACAACACTACCCAGCATCTTCAGCCCGTAATACCTAGCCACCCTCCTCATAACGCCCATCTTGCGCACGATGTCCTCCCGCGAGACGACCTCCTTCCACGCCCCGCTGCACGTGCAGTGCTCCATCAGCTCGTTGACCCTCAGCGCGCCGCACTTCTCGCACTTGAGGTCCTGCGTGGCCCACTCGGTGGTCCACCCCTCGACCTGTGCGATGAGGCGCTCCTCCATCGCGACGCGGTCGTACTCGGAGTCGCAGAACGTGCACGTCCAAGTATAACCACCACCACCACCACCACCACCACCATTACTACCGCCGCCGCCGTTGCCGGTCGTGATCTCAAACAGGTCCTTGTCGCGGCAGATGTCGAGGTCGCGCGCCATGGTGCAGCTGTCGCACGAGACGGGGAGCCTGAGGCTCTCGGAGGGGTTGGCGAAGGTGCCCTCCTTGGAGAACTCGCGGACGTCGAACATGGCGAGCAGCTCCTTGCGCAGGAGGCGCGCCTCGAGGGTGATGTTCTTGTCGAGCGAGAGGACCTGCATGATGGCCTTGACGAGCTCGAGGATGGGGTTGCGCAGGGGCAGGTGCGAGCCCGGAAGGGCGGGGAAGCCGTAGTCGGAGGCGAGCTCGGGGTGCAGCATCTCGCGCTTGTGCTGCGCGATGAGCCCCTGGATGGCCTTCTTGAGGGGCTTCTCGAACGCCTTGCCCGATATGATCTGGGCGTCGTCGCCGCCGCCGCCGCTGCCGTCGCCGTTGCCTGAGGCGCGATGCGGCAGCTGGGTGAGGCGCGGGGTGGCGTCGGGTTCGAGGGGCCCGGGCCGCTTGAGCGCGTGCATGAGCTGGATGAACTCGATGACCCAGTCCTGGAAGGTGCTCTGCAGGCGCGCGGGGAGGAAGGTCGCCATCTGCCAGTGCATGATGGTTTCGAGGTCCTGCTCGTCCGTCTCGAGGACCTCCTGGCACGCGCGCCCGCCGTAGTTGAACTCGTCGTACCAGACCAGGTAGTCCCAGTACTCCTTGACCTCGAGGTCGATGAAGTGGAAGAGGGGCTTCGTCTTGATCGACTTGATGATGTACTGGCTGTAGGCGAACGCGTTGCCCACCTCGGCCTTTGTCGTCTGCAGGATGAGGCGGTTGGCGTTGGCGAAGACGACCTGCGAGCCGACGCGGCGGAAGTCGGCCATGAGCTGCTGGAAGGCCTTGCGGGACATCATCTGCACGTAGTAGTGCAGCGCGCGGTCGTACATGAAGGAGTCTGGGTTCTCGACCCAGCGCACGAGGTGCTGGACCATGACGTCCGCCATGGTGCTTCCACTGCAGGCTTCCGCCCACCACGCCTTCACCATCTCGCGGAGGACGAGCACGCCGGCGTTTGCGAACCCGTTTTCCGAGGCGAGGATCTCCGAGCCGTCCGCTGTCGGATTGAACGATATAGACTCGGCACCCTCGAGCTCATTGATGAGGGCTGATGTGAGGATGGTGTTGATGGCCAGGTTGCGGACGTCCAGGTCGATGCAGACCGACGCAAATGTCCCAGGATTGTTGATGTTGGGCATCTGAACGGTATCAAGAGGACCAAGGATATCATCCTTCTCATAGCCCGCATGGTCCGGACGAGGACTCGGTGACCACCAAAGCACCACGCCGTTAGCCTGCAGCCGTCTCGCGTACGCGATGTCGATCAGGAACCGAGGATCGTCGCGCTCCAGGTTGCAAAGCGGAACATTTCCGTACCGCGCAAGAGTCGTCAGGTGCAATATCCATGATCCGAGACCCAGATAGTGCCCGACAAGCCGACGCGCGACAACGGCCTGCCAACCCAGCGGGGGCAACGAGCTATCTGAGGCGTCGTATCGCAGGGGCAGGACTGGGAACTCGCCCAGGATGGGGACATCATGGACGAGGAGGTTGCGTTGGGATGATTGGATGACCATCATCTGCGGCCGATTCTCGTCCTTGCGCATCTTCCGGACGATGTCCGCAATCTCGAGGTGAGCCTTGCGCCGAGTTGTGACTTGCGTCATCTTGAAGGTCATCTTCTCCTGGTAAGTGAAGCAATCCTGCCAGTTCGAGCCCGCCGCCTCCTCTACCCTCCTTGCCAGTAACTCGGAGTACATCCTCGAGACGTTGGGGAGATCTTGTCCAGAATCCTTCTTCCTTTGGAGAATGACCACATACGCCTGGTCGCTGGTCGTTGAGAAGATACCGAAGATCTGACGCTCTCCCGCCGTAATCTGTGAGATGAAGATGTAGGCGAGTGGCGAGGAGTCGAGATATGTCCTCGTCTGCAGGGGTCTCTTGAGACCCGACAAGTCAAACCCGTGCTCGATGCCTTTCCCAAGAACATTGTACTGCTCCTCGTCAATCGTGCAGAGGTTCCCCAGCTTGAGCACTGCTCGGATGTTCAGCGGCACCTGTTTCTCGTACACGCCCTCCACACTGGGATGGTTGAATAGGAGAGAGAACTTCTCCGCCTCGTGGAAGTAGACACTTTCCGGTACTGTGAGCTTGAAAAGATGCTTCGACGGGTGCCCGTTCGGAAGCGTATGGTTCACCTGCTCCACTTCGCACTCGTCGATCTCGACGTCTGGGAGCTCCTCGCTTTTCAGGTTGAGGAACACCTGTCGTGGCACATTGATTTTGAGCATGTGGATCTTGGCATCGATCAGCACGAACGCGGTCACAATGCCAGGCGTGTCCGTCGGCCGGAGATGGAGCAACTGCCAAGTGTTCATGAATGTCAAGTGTGCCTGCTTCATGAATGTCTGCTGGATGTTGTTGCCGGCGGTGGCCCTTCGATCACCAAAGAGCTGCCTCCTCCGTGCTCGGGCAATCTTCTGCAGCTTCCACTTGGTCTTTTGGTACTGGAGGAATCCCACATAGTCATCCGAGGGCTGGGGCATCTCTTTCGGCAGAGTTGCCATGGGATCTTGATTCTCTGCCGGCTCGGGAGATTTTCTCTTCTGGGTGGTCGCAGCTTGCTGAGAAGATGCGACGGCCGAGGCAAGCTGCTTTGGCTTCAACAAGCTCCTCCCGAAATCCTCCATGTCGCCGACATGAGTGTCGTTGGTGGCTGCTTCGTCTCCCTGCGACGGTTCTTTCCCCTTTGTGAAGAGATCGGTGAGTTTCTTCTGCTTCATTTTGTCGTCCTTCGTGTTGATCCGCCTCTGGAGCCAGTCTGGATGCGGCACTCGCGGCACCGGATTGCGAACTTTCTGGAGCGCAGCAGGGATAGTAATGAGCTTCTGGATGACCGAACCGAGACGCTCCAAGTAGTAGTTCCAATCCAGGAGGGCTCGGGGGTCGGTATCGGCGGGGTCTTCCTTCAGCCACTTCTTCAAGAACGTTCTCTTGACAGACTCCTCTGCCGAGAAGATCGCCACGGGGATGGCCCGCTCCGTGACGGGGGCATTTCTCGGTCTCGCGCAGATGATGAACTTGCAGTTCAAGCCCTTGTCCTTGACCATCTGCTCTCCCAGGAAATCTGCGAGACGCCGCGCCGTCGTGATGCTTGTCGACTTTTGACTGCCATACTCCTCCAACGTCTTGGACATGCTTCGGTTCTCGGAGATGAGCTCCATGAGCTCTTCATCGGCCAATGTAGAGCCCTTGTTATGCAACACATCCAGCCACTGGTTCGCGACCTTGGCGACGGCGGTGTAACACTCTGTGAGATCTTTCCCTTCGAGGAAGAACTTGAAGATCTGTTGCTGGAAGATTTTGATGAGCTTGAGCTCACCGCGACGCTTCACTTCGAATCCCTTCAGCTCAGCCAGACTCCCATCGTCGTTGAAGACGGCGTATCGCTTCTTCAAGTTCTTGTTCTCCTCTTTCGATGTGGGCAGGATCATGGCCTTGTAAGGGCCGTCGACTTCGAAGAAGATGGAGTTGTCGCTATGCGTCTCGTACTTGAACGTGTTCGGATCCACCAGGGTCTGGTACTGATGATTCGTGAACTTGTCGTGGACGAGATGGTTGAGCATGACACATGGGTATGAGATGCTCAGCTTCTTTCCGTTCTTGAGCTTGAAGGTGAAGTTCTCGGGGAAGGTCGCGGGCAGCATGCACCAAATTCCGTCCGTATCGAGTTCCAGAGGCCGTCCGAGGCGCTCGACGAGCTGTCGGGCGAGCTGGATGATCGTCGCACCAGTCAGACAGGTGACGCCCGCCATCTCCATTGAGTACCATCGCGAGCCCTTTCTCATGACGTAGCCGTAGAAGGAATTGAGAATGACTTTGTGAGCTAACTGCAGAGAATCGTAAAGAATGATCATCTTCTTGGCGTCGTCGATCTCGTTGGGCGGGGCTCCGGATGACTTGAGCGAATCTGTCTTTCCCTTCCATACTTTGGCCTTGCCCTTGTAGTCGTAACGTCGATCGCGGAAATCCCTCACTGTGTTAATGTAGAAGGGGTTCTCTCTCTGACAGATGATGGCTTCGCGAACAATGGTTGTGGAATCGTGAATCTTGTGGTACACTTTCTGAGAGTAAAGCTGCAGCCGCTTTCGCACCAGGCCGACCTGCTCGTCCATGGTCAAGTCTTGGAACCTGCGCGCAGGGGCGTCGGGGCGTTTTCCAGGGAACTTCTCGTTCTCGAGGGCGTTTCTGATCATGTTGTACTCGTCCCTCTTGGCGGGGATGTACTCCCCTCTCCATGCCCAGGGTAGTCGTCTATCGCACGTCTTCCCCGGTCGGTTGAAGTCGCAGGCAGCGCAGTCAGATTCCGAGATCATGGAGTCCGGCTGCAATCGATTAGTCGTCATGATGTTTGGATACATGGAGGCGACATCCAAGTGGTAGATCAGGGGCGACTCCGTCCGGACTGGGCTCTCTTTCAGCTTCATCAGCCGAGCGGTAATCTGCTCCTTCACTTCGTCGTAGTTCTCGACGTCTTCGAGCTTCTTTTTCTCTTCGACGGTGATGACAAACTTGAGGGCGGCATCCAAGTCCCGGAGCAACTCGTCGACGGCCCCTGTATTGACGGAGAAGTCGACCGGGATGTCGGCACGAAACACACCAGCCTCGATACTCTCAACGTGACCACCGACGTATGTCTCGGAGTCAAGTAAGTGCCCGTCCCAGAAGGCCTCTTTCGGCGTGATGTGCTTGTTCGGCAGGACGATCTCCTTCTGGTAGGCCTGGACCATGAGCAACATTTCGCAGAGGGTACCGGTTCCTTTCCTCAAGACGTCGTCGCCTCCCAGCGGCAGGATGGTGCAGAGCGAGAAGATGAAGGGATGCACATATTTCATGTAGAGGTAGTATGTGGCCACGGCATCGGAGACTGAGTACTCTGCCAGGGTCTGCGGTCTTTCTGAAGCATATGGCGTCATGAGCTCCGGGTCCAGTTCGTCGGGGTCGTATCCGAGCTTGGCGACAGTGACGGCCTTGAGGCCTCGAGAGCCCTGCGGGAGATAGGAGTCTCGGTTGACCCAGTGGAAGCAGTCCATGTGAACGCTGTAGTTGCACTTGAACTGGTCCTCGCTGTCCTTCTTCCACCCTATCTCCTGGTACATGTCGATGCCGTTGACGCTGGCTCGGGCCTCGACGAAGGGCCAGTCGAAGAAGTCGCCGTTGTAAGTAGCAATGACCGTCGGCCGGGCCTCTTTGATGTGAAGGAAGAATCGCTCGATCAGGGCCTTCTCGTCTGGCTCGTTGAAGATCATGAAGGGGCCCGGATACTCTGGCTTTGGGGTGTAGTCGAAATCGCCAATGTCCTCGGAGATGATCTCTCGGTTCGTGATGAGGAATCCCTGGCCGTCTATCATGTACGATATCATCATGATCTGGTCGACCGCGGCATCTGGGAACTTCAGCGGCAGCTTTGTCGTTTCGATATCGTATGCCATGACAACCGGGTCGGCTGGCAGGGATCTCTCGGTGTTTGGGTAGAACTTGGTAACGCCATGCTTTGCCTCCACGAAGTACCACGTCCCGACTCGTATGTCTAGAGTGACACATTCGATTAGTCCTGAAGAACGAGCCGATGCAGATCCTCGAATAGCCAACCTAGATCTATCATCACTCTCACGTGGTAGGGCACATCGTATTCGCGAATGTCGACGATGAAGTCGCTCGCGTCCGAGATCGCCGCATTCGTATTCCGGTCGTCATCTCGTACATTATCAAAGAGGTCGAAGTTGCCGTTCATCCTGCGATGCTGTCAGACTCCTTGCCCTGTTCTCCTCAAGTCGGCGACGGTCCAGGGCACAGACTCACGTAGCAACCTCGGCATACGCATCCATCGCATTCATGTTCTTCCTGTTCTTCTCCGCAATCGGGGAGATGTCTCTCCTCGCCGCGAGCAGATCCGTCACATTCGCGAACCGCAGCTCGATGAAGGTCCGTCGGTAGCCCAGCAGATGGTTCGGCATGCTCAGGTCCTCCTTCTCCACCCTCCTGACCGACTTGACGACACCACCGCCGGGGACCCGCTTCACCCATTCCTCGACCTCGGACTCCCGGCCTTTCTTGACCGCGATGAGGAAGTAAGGGTCGTACTCGATCGTGGCCTTGAACGTCGTCCCGTCGATCTCGATGAAGTAGCAGTCGAGCGCCGACCGGCCGCCGGGCAGTCTCTCGTCCTCGATGGCCGTGGGCTGGACATTGACGAGCCAGCCGGCCCTCTTCTTGCCGCTCTCGTACCTGGCGAAGCCCATCTTGTCGTCGATGCTAAGCGCCAGGCGTGTGCGCTCCCATTTCTCGTCGGCGGATGTTCCCTCTGCCCTGGTGGAGGCGGCGAATGTCTGTGTCCTCCCGCCATGATAGGCCGTCTTCCCCCCGCGCCTGAAGCCCTTGAGAGGGCGTCGAAGGCTCGTGTTGGGCATCTTCGTGATGATCCCCTGGGCCAGAGATTCGAGTCGTTTCGCTTTTGTCGTGAGGCGCTATGGGAAATAAAAGACATATGCCACCCTGTGCCCATGAGATGTCGTTTACTTTTCTTTTTGTTCTCTTCCCTTCGAAGCTGTCGTGACACCTCGAGTCAGGGCAAAGCACCACAAACGAGAGTCCGTCCTTGCTCAAGAGGAATACCGCAATCCATAGAGACAGTCGCCTCAAGAAAGTGATGGCAATCGCCCGCGCAAATCCCAGGGTCAGACGGTCACCTCCGAAGCTCCAGTCGACGAGGAAGACGCGTCTCAAGCATTTCACACGCGACGAGCTTTGCCCCACCCTTAATTGATTTTCAGCCACAAAAGTCGACTTCTTCGCCCGACGCGCCACACCCGCCACACCCGCCACACTTCCTCCAGCTTGCAACTTGTCTCGACGAGATATCAAATGGATCAAATCCATCGATTCTCGAGTTGCAGTGGGCCAGACGACGACATCGAATCGATACTACTCGTCCAGTCAAGGCCAATATCACTAGGTACTACTTCGACTTCTTGTTTCTGTTTTCTTTTTCTTCTTTTTTTCCTTTCTTGATTCTTCTTTTCATCAATGGAAACGACATAGCCGGCCACCGATGGCGCCAAGCAGCGAGAACGGGCAGCCTCGTCCCGACGAAAAAGTCCTGCACGTCTGGTCCAAGCCGATCGAGCAGGGCGACCAAATCCCCGGCCAAAACCCCGACGGCTCGACGCCCCAGGCCCGGCCGAATTTCTCCGACGCGGCGTCCCAGATCAAGAAGGAGGACTTCTTGAATGTCGCCAACACGCCGTGCGCGCGACAGGGATTGCTCACGGGGATTGCGACTGGTGCAGGGCTGGGCGGGCTGAAGTTCGTTGTGCATGGTCAGTCGCTCCCCCTCCGTCGTCGCCAAGTCTGGCCCGTTGCTTGCCTTTGGAGCATGAATGATCTCCTTTTGAGGCAAGGGGGAATAAGCGCGCGCGCGCGTGTGTGTGTGTGTGGATCGAAGGCGGATGGGCTATGTTGGAGCATGTGCTGATTCGTGTGAGTTCTGGGGGTGTTCGGAACTACAGGAAGTGTGTCACGAGCTTCAAACTGGGCGGTCGGCTTCTTCGTCTTGGGAAGCATAGCGTCATACGAGTACTGCCAGTACCGGCGCCGTGCTGAGCGCATCCAGATGAAGCGGAACATCGAGGTTGTCTCGGCCAACAGGAGAGAGCAGGCCAAGAAGCTGGCGGAGGAGCAGAGGATACAGCGCCAGGCTGAGGAGGAGCAGAAGGCGAAGGAGAAGTCTTGGTACAAAGTTTGGTGAGGATAGAGGCAGACGCCGAGCACAACAAGATTGACGGAAAGAGTTTTTTTTTTTTTTTGTATATTCTCGATCGGCAAATATGGGGTATTTGATCGTGTTCGAATATCGAAAGAACTACTTAGCTATGGAAAGAAAAGAGGAGCCGCATTGAACGCAAGAAAAGCTGAAAGAGCAAGAGAACAAGTGTCCCAAGAAGTAGCCAGGATATCGTCAAGTCATCAAAGTTCGTAAAATGTTTCCAAACGCCAAGGGCTGCGCCAAAGACCCAATCGCTCCCAAGAATACCTCGCGCGCAAGATCAACGAACATCAAGGATCCATCCTCCTCCGCTCATATGATTCGTGGTCAACCAGTCTTGACCGCAATGTCCCTGCCTTCGACATCTGTAAACCTCACTCGTCTCGGTGGCGACTTGTTATCCCGCCTGGCTGCCAGGATCTCCCCGCGGCGCCTCTGGCTCCTCTTGGCCCTCGCATCGTTCTCCTCTCGTCTCCTGTACTCGGCCAGCTGTTGCCGCCGCTTCATGCGCCTAGCCTGTGCCAGCGCGGGGCTGGGCTTGAAACCGATGCCATTCACTCCGGTGCCATCGTCGTCCTTGTCGTTGGGGTCGTAGACTGTGATCTCGTCCTCATGCCAGGTCAGAGCCTCGCCAACGAGGTCCGCGGGATCTGCGTCGTCATCGCCATTGGAGTGGTCATGTCTTGGGGCTCCTGATTGATTAGCCCTTTTGGCACGCAGCGGTGGTGTGCCGGCTCTTCTTCTGACTCTGGACTTTGCCTCCGAGGGCCGATTCCCGGACAGAGTGGCTCGCCGTGGACTGCTTCTTCTCGGCGAGGAGTGTTGTTGAGGAGATGGGCTCTGCTCGGTTTGGTTTGTCTCTGGTACGGGTAGGAGACTGGATCCCGGCTCGAATCCCGGCTGGCACCCCGCCTCGGACCCCGGTTCGTCCTTCTCCTCCGATTTATCCTCCGACTTCTTCTTCTTCTTCTCCTCCTCCTCCTCCTCCCCCTGCTGCTGCTGCTGCTGCTGCTGCTGAAATCGAACTTGCATCTGCGGCCGCATGGTCTGCTGCATGACATGGTCGTGCTTCTGACGCTTGGGCGCCGAGGCCTCTGCGTCGAAATCCGGACCGTCTGCAGGCGCCCCGGCCCCACACTCGAGCATCAGGCCGCTGAATCTGAGTGCTATTGAAGAGGAGATGCTGTTGAATCCATGATCAGGGCTCGCGGGGTGGACGGCCGCGGGATCGAAGGAGAAGGCGAGTGGCGGTGGTGAGAAGGAGACGCTGTGCTCTCCACGCTTGCGCTTCGGGGTCTGGATGCTGGGGGACGCAGCCTCCATGCTGCAGGCGTCGTGAATGATGGATCGCTCGTTCCTGGGCTTGCAGTAGTATTGTGGTATTCCAAGTGCCTTTTGCGAGAGAGGAATGGGTTCAGAGTGATTGATTGTCCTTGGTTTGTGTGAGATGGATGGATCAATGGATGAAGTAGCGGAAAGTACAGAGGCAATATCAGTAGGGAGGAGAATCGATGGAGCAACTCAGCGGTGTTGAAAGGAACAGAGGATGCCGGAGTGGCTCAAAGGAGCGGCAGCCTTGAAGTTGGGGCGGACACCAAAAGCAGATCTAAATCGAATCGGTGAAAGAATTACAAGCAACCAAAGACTTGATGAAAGATGACGCAGGAATCCAAATCAAAATGTATCAATGGATCAATGGATCAAGTTGATGGATGGATGGATGACGACAACTGAAAGGAGACTGGTGTCCAGGGCGGTAGCGAATTGAGTTGCCGCGGCCGAGATTGATCAATTTGATTCCACCTCATCGATCTTGCCTTCAAATACTCCGTACTTAAAAGTGAACCTCAGGTTCCTGAATGCACCCTTTGTTCAATGGAGATGGATTGAATCCATGGATGGACCCAAATGAAAGGATCTGACCTACTGGTACTCCGTAGTAGTAGTAGGTACCTTAGAGGTTAGGTACGGAGTAGTAGTATAGTAGTTCCCATGATCCATGCTGATATTGGAATCTCCCGATGCGACAGCCCATTGATCCATCTATTCATCCACTCATCTATTAACATTAATAAATCAAAGATCAGCAGGTAGCTCTTCCACATCTTTAATCTTTAACCTGCTGGTCCGTACTCTGTATGTATATACTACTCCATCAATATATCAATCCATATCAATATCAACATACATTAATACATATCATGCTAGTACTAATACCACATACATGGCGTGCACATGTACAGGTATGTGCCCTGCAGGGTAGCTGAATATGTATGCACATACATACCCTGTACCTGCACGTGCAGCGTCACTCCGGGATGGAACCAACCGTGCGGAGAACCTGGCAACTCCCGCCCAGTCGCACCTGCATCAATTGATGCATTGCGCCAGGGCCCCTCGCTAACGGCAGGAACCCCCCTCTCCTCTCGGCCAGTGCCTGCGCGGTCCTGCAGGCGCAGACTCTTGGACTGCATCGGACCTGCTTCAAATCGAATCAACTTCCACCATGCAGGACCGATCTTGGCTCTTTCCTGCTCTAAAAACAGAACTCCGTACTCGCGCTGACGAGTCGGAGAGCCTGAGGCATTCCCGGCTCTCGCCAACTGGAGATCAATCATGATGGCTTCATCGCAGCATCTCCACAAAGTCTGGCTCGCGCATCTAAGAGGTACCTTCTTCGTGATCTCCCTCATGAGAACTTTCTGTCCGTGAGCCATGCCCATCCTCTTCCAGTCCGGAGCTGCTCGTGCTGACCATATCTCAGCTGCAAGCCCGCCGAATTTCTCCGTCTGTCTCGACCGCGTCGTCAGACCCCACCTGCTCACCAGACCAGACACACAACGTTCAATACTACGAGTACAGGTACAGGTACGGAGAGGTAGCTCGAGGCTTGCTTACCTACTATGTGCGGAGTACCTTAGGCGGGGTTTCGCTCGAGCTTGGACGAAGCGCCATGGATCCGTCCTTTTGGCAGGCCACCGACAAGGATGCCAGAACAGGGGCCTCATGCCATGCCGATCTCCCCCCCTCACACAAGACACACACAACTGCACTGGAGCTTCCCATCCATCAATGCACCGGTAACCCTTCCGGATCTCTGTTTCCATCCGTGCTCAATCTTTCGGCATCATCGCTGTTGCCGCTGAGAAAGGAGAATCCGGCACGGTTGATGCTGTTGCAGCGAGTCTCGAGACCATGAGGCCCGCGAGCGCTTGCCTGACCTTGCAGGCCCATGCGCATCGTCGCGCCGTCCGCCGCCGCAGCTCCGAGCCATGCGGCTATTTCAACGATCGGGGCTATTTCACGTCAGGGCTCTTCGGACAAGCGGCTATCGGAAGTTGAAATAGCCTGAATCCATCATCTTTAGCTTGAACGCCTCCACGACATGCACCTTCGTATTCGGCATACAATCCTAGTACTCCGTACCCGCACCTATAAATTCCTCGACTTCCTTTTCCATTGCTCGCCTAGGGACAAAAAGGGGATTCAGAACAAGGCCGAAGAGAGGGATCGTTCAGTCACTGGTAACTGTGCTCGTCAGCCAAGTCCCTCAGCCAAAAGAACGGCAACACAAACCATCCATCCAACAATGGCGGAATCCTGCTTTGCTTTCCTCCCCCTGGGAGCCATCATCCAGAGCTTCAAAGTCAAGGGCATCGACATCGTCCTCAACTTCCCCAGACAAGAAGACTACGTCAAGCACAACTCTCCCCATTTTGGCGAGACAATCGGCCGCTACGCCAACCGCATCCAGGGCGCCCAAATCACCCTCAACGGCGGGCAGATCTATGCCCTCGGCGCCAACGAGGGGTCCAACACCCTGCACGGCGGGCTCAAAGGCTGGGGCAAGCACGTCTGGAACGGGCCCGAGATCCTCGAGTCCAGGAGCATCCCCGGCATCGGCGGCCTCCAGGGCGGGGAGACGGTGCGGTTCACCCTCGTGAGCGAGGACGGGGACGAGGGATTCCCCGGCACCGTCGAGATGACGGTGACCTACACCACCGGCACGCTCGACCACGACGGCAAGGAGGCCATGGTCCTCGCGGTCGACTACGAGGCCAGGCTCCTCGGCGGCGCGGACGAGACGGCCATCAACCTGACAAACCACTCGTACTTCAACCTCTCGGGCGACGCCACAACAGAAGGCACCGTCGTCACCCTCTCCACCAACCAGCACCTCCCCGTCGACGCGCAGCTCATCCCCACGGGAGGGCCCGTCCCCTTCTCCGCGCTGGACGTCACCAAGCCCTTCACCCTGGGCGTGCCCGAGCCCTTCATCGACCACTGCTTCGTCACCAACCCGGACCCCGCCTCCGTGCCCATCGACACGCGCGGGGAGACGCTGCTCCTCAACGCGGAGGCGCACCACCCCAAGTCCGGTGTCCACCTCCAGGTCTTCAGCACGGAGCCGTCCTTCCAGTTCTACACGGGCAAGTTCGTCGACGTGCCGGCCGTGGACGGCGCTCCGGCCAGGGGCTCGTGCGGCGGTTTCGCGTGCGAGCCGAGCCGCTGGGTCAACGCGATCAACGTGCCCGAGTGGAGGGGCATGGCCCTCCTGAAAAGGGGGGACACGTACGGCTCACGGATTGTGTACAAGGCGTGGGCCGACTAGACCAATTCCTCTGGGCAAGGGTGAATGATCAATTGCACATCGAGACAGCTACCTACTAGGCACCTAGAAATGCGCGAGACCCGATTTCCACGAAGATTGCTGCATAGCTTGTTGCAAATGAATCCACTTTTCGCAGTCATGGCGCTCTGACAATGGCCCTCCCACAGATGAATCGACCGCATGGTATCGTAGATGCTGTAGAACTCTGGAGTAAAAAAAAAAAACCCTTCCCCGTTAGTTCCCCTTCCCCATTTTCTTTTTCTCTTCTCACCCCTATCCCGACTGGAATCCAAGCGCGCCAACCGAGCCCGCAGTGGCCTACTCCGAATCGCTATCATCGCCCAGGAACGCCAGATCGGCATGCGCCCTCCTCCGCCTCGCCGCAAACGACATATCCTCATCCTCGTCCTCGTCCTCCCCCCCACCCACCTTTCCCCCCCCGGCACCCCCGCCATCCCTGCCGTTCGCCTCATCCCCTTCGCCTTCGCTCTCGCCGTCGAGGTCCACCTGCGCCGACTGGCTCTTGCTCTTGCTCCGGCTCGCGCGCCTCCCGGACGTCATCCCCCACAGCTTGTTCATCTCCTGCGCGGCCTCGACGTCCGCCTGCAGCTCCCTCAGCTCCCTGATCTCGCGCGCCTTGGCCTCGGAGAAGCGCCCGTCCATGCCGACGTCGGAGAGCATCGTCTTGAGGTGCCGGATCTTGGCGCGCGCGTCGCCGCCGTACTGCCGGAGCTCGTTGTGCCAGAGCTTGCGGATGCCGCACTTGGCGAGCTGCGACTGGAGCTTCTTGATCTCGGCCTCCTGGGGGTCGTCGGGCGCCGCGGGCTTGGCCTTTCGGGAGGAGGAGGCGACGGCAGCGGCGGCGGCTGTCTTGGGCGCCTTGGCCTTTGTGTCTTTCGGTGCTGACTTTCTCTTGCCCTTGGCGGGCGCGGGCTCGTCGATGACGTCTGAGTACTCGTCTTCTTCTTCGTTGGGCTGCATGTCTGCCTCTGCCTCCTCGGCGCCTTTCAGTTTTTCGACTTCGTGTGATGTCGAGTCTCCGTTGGTCGCTTCGTTGTTGGGCTTTCCTGCCTTGGGCTTGTCCTTGTCGGAGTCGTCAACCTGGTCATCGGCGTCGACGTCAATGCTCATGTCGTCGTCCTCAAGGTCGTTGAAAGTTTCCTCGTCGATTGACGACAGTTCCTCAGAATCTGACACAGAAATGGCCTTGGTCTGGCGAGCGGCGGCCTGCTTCGTTTTTGAATTAGTGGTGGTCGTCTTGTTATGGCTTGACTTGGCCTCCTTGGGCTCTCTGGCTTTGGCCTTTGGGGCTGTCGCTTTTTTAGATGGCTTTGGCTTTGGCTTTGGCCTCTCGGTCTCGCTGGCTTTATCTTCTTCCTCGTCATCCTCCTGCTCCTCTTCCTCTTCCTCTTCCTCATATTCCTCCTCCTCCTCCTCCTCCTCCTCCTCCTCCTTCTTCTTCTTGTTCTTTGTCGCAGCGCCAGAAGCCCGCTTCTGGCGCTTCGCCTGGGGTGACTCCGACTTCGACTTGGGCGACTGTCGCTTCACACCAGTCGTGACCTCAGGCTCCGACCCTGTCTCGGCAGCATCCAGCAGCTTGTCCTGCGCACTGATCAGCTCCTGATTCCTCTCCTCTCCCTTCACTTCTTCTTTTTTTCCTGCAATGGAGTAGGGAGATGAAAGAATGGGGCCACCCACGACTTGCTCCTTGATCACGGCCTTGCTGGTCTGCTTCCACTTTCCGACGGTGAAAAAGCCCTCCTCCAGGCCCAGCTGCTCCTCCACGTGTTTTCGGACCTTGTTCACAGAGGTCTCGTCCGGCTCGGCCTCGAACACCTCGCGGGTGCCCCGCACGAGGGCCTCTTTCAGTTTCGCGGCTGAGGGCGCCATTCTCCTCAATCACATCCGTGCCATGCAATGCAAAGCAGGCGGTCCTCGAGGTCACCAGTGAGCGTTGGAGTCTTCGACGGAAATTGCCTGTCTGATGTATTGATGTATGGATCTCCCCGACGGGACACGCAATTGGAGAGC
>NQYQ01000001.1:541788-552203 GCA_003055925.1 Escovopsis sp. Ae720 | reverse complement strand
GAAGCGCAGGCCGCCGTCGCGCAGCCGCTCGAGCAGCGCCCTCTGCTGCGCGATGCGCGCCTCGAGCTCGCGGATCTCGGCGCGCTGCTCGTCGACGGTGCGGTCCATGTCCGGCAGCGCGCGCACCTGGGCCCGCGCGTGCTGCAGCTTGTGCTTGAGCCGGTCCGTCGCGCCGGGGACGTCCTTGAAGGAGAGGTGCTGCTGCTGGGCGCCGCTGCTGCTGCTGCTGCTGCCGCCGCCGACACCGACACCAACTCCAACTCCAACTCCAACTGCACCGACACCGACACCACCGCTGCCGCTACCGCTGCCGACGGGCTCGCCGGAGGGTGTCGTGCCGGTGGCGAGGCCCTGTGAGGATTGGAGGCCGGCGCGGACTTTGCCGAGGACGATGGAGAGCTCGGATAGGGCGTCGAGGTCGTCGGGGGAGAGGGTCGGGGGGAGAGCGAGCGGAGGCGGGAGGTTGGATGACATGATGGCGCGGGGGGGGGGGGGGGGGGGGGGGGGCGATGTTGAGATGGTCTGGACGTACAGGAAGATAGAAAGAGACAGAATATAAGAGAGAGAGAGGGAGAGATGGAGATGGAGAGGGAGAGGAATGTCTGGGATGCTTCGAGAGAGGATATCGCAGCACAGTGTCTATGTTACAGTCCGTATGTTATACGCGCACTGTACTTGCATCCACCTGGAATTGATTCCTTCAATCTCGAATCATCGACTGACTCGCTGCCAGCAGATGAATCAATCAATTGATGGAATGGATGGCAATTGCTCGAAGAGAATGACCCATTGATCATGTATGAGATTGAGATTGGATTGATATATCGTATACGAGTACACATAGATCCATCAATAGATTCATAGATCCATCAATTCAGAGATCAAGACTGCTCCCCCCCCCCCCCTCCTCCTCCCTCTCCCCACTACTCCGTATCGGCTGCTTCATCGCCAGAGAAAATAGATGGCCAAATCAATCCCATCAAATCACGCACGTGAGCCACTTTGGACGCTTGGTCTTTTTCTCTCCCCGCCAAAAACACCATTGAAGAAGTCGAGCTTCGAGCTTCCTCTCGACAACTCGACATCCTCCCTTTCTCTCGCGCGAACTTCTTCCTCCAGCATCGCCGTCTCCGTCTCCGTCTCCGTCTCCGTCGTCCTCGTCCTCGTCCTCGCCCGCCATGTCCAACACCGAGCACACAAAGACCGAGCAGAAAGCCTGTCTGAGTAGGTCTTGCACGCCTCCATCCCCCCCTCCGCTATCGTCACCGTCGCCGTCCTCCCCCCCGTCTGCCTCGCCGTCGCCGTCGCCATCACCACCTCCCCCTCTTCCTCACCATCATCATCTTCCTCCTCGTCCTCGTCCTCGTCCTCCTCCCCATCCCTCAACATTTCCCTCCCGATCCCCCGTCCATGCGCCGCTCTCGCTCTCGCTACCGACATCCCTCAGCGGGGACCCCAATGCCCGCCGCCGTCATCGCCATCAGCCCGAGTCCGCATCTCCTCGCCACGATCGCATCGAGAAGACTCCTCTTCCTCCTCTTCCTCCTCTTCCTCCTCCTCCTCCTCCTCTTCTGGCGGAGGACCCGGCGCGCACGGGCACGAGCACAAGCGAGAGCGAGAGCGACAGCACCGTCCCCCAGCAGAAGCGCCCAGACATGGTCCTTACCTGCTGCTTCATCCTCATCTACCTCGAACTCGGATGGCTCATCCTCTTGCTCTTGCGCTCTGATTGACACTTTTCTTCTCTCTCTCTTCTTCTCCTTCTTCCACGAAAACAGTCGTCATCGACGGTTGGGGCATCCCCTCCGATGAGAGCCCCAAGGATGGCGACGCCATCGCCGCCGCCGAGACCCCCGTCATGGACGCCCTCTCCGCCGATCTAAACGGCTTCACCGAGCTCGACGCCTCCTCCCTCGCCGTCGGCCTTCCCGAGGGCCTCATGGGCAACTCGGAGGTCGGACACCTCAACATCGGCGCCGGAAGGGTCGTCTGGCAGGACGTCGTCCGCATCGACCAGTCCGTCAAGAAGGGCGAGTTCGCCAACAACGACGTCATCAAGAGCACCCTCGAGAGCGCCGCAAAGGGCAACGGCCGCCTGCACCTCTGCGGTCTCGTCTCCCACGGCGGTGTGGTACGCTCCTTCATGTGGCCCCTCAAAAAAAAATAAATTGAAAACGAACGAAAGCTCGACGACGAAGACGGAGAAGCTGACAGAGGAATGATTCCATTCATTCCCCCCCTCCCCCTTCATCTAGCACTCGAAGCAAAACCACCTCTACGCCCTCCTCAGGGCCGCCAAGGAGTACGGCGTCCCCAAGGTCTTCATCCACTTCTTCGGTGATGGCCGCGACACCGACCCCAAGTCCGGCGCCGCTTACATGCAGGAGCTCGTCGAGTTCATCAAGGAGCTCGGCCTCGGCCAGATCGCCACCGTCGTCGGCAGATACTACGCCATGGACCGCGACAAGCGCTGGGAGCGCGTCGAGGTCGCCCTCAAGGGCCTCGTCCTCGGCGAGGGCGAGGTCAGCGAGGACCCCGTCGCCACCGTCAAGGCCCGCTACGAGCTCGGCGGCTCCAAGGACAAGGACGAGTTCCTGACCCCCATCATCGTCGGCGGAGACGAGGGCCGCATCAAGGGTAGGACTTTTTTTTTTCCCTTTCCCCTTTCCCCCAACGCAATATGGCGCGCCACCAAATGCTTTTGCTGATATTTGCGTCTCCGTCTCCGCGCAGACGACGACACCGTCTTCTTCTTCAACTACCGCTCGGACCGCGTGCGCCAAATCACTCAGCTCCTCGGCGACGTCGACCGCTCCCCGCTGCCCGACTTCGCGTACCCCAAGATCGCCAAGCTCGTGACCATGACGCGCTACAAGACCGAGTACCCCTTCGCCGTCGCCTTCGAGCCGCAGCGCATGGACAACGTGCTCGCCGAGTGGCTCGGCAAGCAGGGCGTCGAGCAGGTGCACATCGCCGAGACCGAGAAGTACGCGCACGTCACCTTCTTCTTCAACGGCGGCGTCGAGAAGAGCTTCCCCTTCGAGGTCCGCGACCAGGACCAGGACCTCGTGCCCTCCAACAAGTCCGTCGCCACGTACGACCTCGCCCCGGAGATGTCCGCCGACGGCGTCGCCGACCAGGTCGTTCGCCGCCTCGGCGAGCAGCGCTTCCCCTTCGTCATGAACAACTTCGCGCCCCCGGACATGGTCGGCCACACGGGCGTCTACGAGGCCGCCATCGTCGGGTGCGCCGCCACCGACAAGGCCATCGGCAAGATCCTCGAGGGATGCAGGAAGGAGGGCTACATCCTCTTCATCACGGCCGACCACGGCAACGCCGAGGAGATGAAGTTCAAGGACGGCAAGCCCAAGACCAGCCACACCACCAACAAGGTGCCCTTCATCATGGCCAACGCCCCCGAGGGCTGGAGCCTCAAGCAGCAGGACGGCGTGCTCGGCGACGTCGCGCCCACCATCCTCGCCGCCATGGGCCTACCCCAGCCCGAGGACATGACGGGCCAGTCCCTCCTTTCCAAGGACCTCAAGAGGAACGCCGAGTGAAATGGAGGGCCCTGATGAACGTCACAAAGGCCAGGACCCAAAAAAAAAAACGAAGAGAACAATGAGCTCACCTCAAACGACAGATGAGGAAGCAGAAAAAAAAAAGAAAGAGAAGAGGGAACGAACAAAAAAGAAGAGAAAGGGGGATAGACCAGTAGAGCGGCGGAAGTTTGATAGACGCAGATCTTGATTTTTTTTTTTAGGAGGCATAGACGAGAGCATTGATGCTTGGAGCGATGAATAGAGAAGAGAGGCGGCACGACTGTTACAAGATGGCGCGGGACCAGAGAACACACCGAATCCCATTCCAAATGTCGGATTCGATGCGCTCGCCCGCGGCGCTGCTCCACCAGCTTCCCCAGCTCCCCCAGCTCCCCCAGCTCCTCGACCCCCTCCGTGAAAAGCGCGTGACAAAGGGGTGAGGGGCGATCACACCTTCTCGTATGAGAAGGAAGGTTAGGTAATAAGACCATGATGCCACCACGGACGACATCGCCCCATCTCGTCTCATACATAACTCATACTCGTACGTTTGCGCGCACACACCCCCAGCAAGAGGATCCGGCGGCGCATGCAACTCCTTTACCGGTACGGGTACGGGTACGAGTACTCGTATACCGGCGCCCAGACATGGACCCGACCCGTCCACCAGCGGGCGACAGGCCGCGCTCCTCGGGGGTTTCCCCTTCTCAGCATATCGACCCCGTCCTCCATCCGCGCGCCTCGCAGGTGTCCGCGAAATCAGGGTCCAGCGTGGGAATGTGTGTGTGTGTTCGCACATTCTCATACATACGAGTATGTACATACATGCTCACGCAGCAATGTGCCAGGCAGCGTCTTTCGGGCTCTCTCTCCCGTCATGCGAATGTACGAGTACAGCTCGTACATACATACATTGATGCATACTGGTACTCGTACACGGAATTGTACATATGTATGTACTCACAGACGGGAACAGGTGGTATCATGGCCCAGTTCTCGCGCTCCAATCTTCGTGCGGAGCACAAGAACCCGACAGAACAGAGAGCATGAAGCGCGGGCGAGCCCAGGTGCGATGATATGCACGAATGGGTCGATGGGGCCAATCTAGTGATGGACCCGTCGGTGGGGATGGGATGTTTCTCGTCCCGAGTTCGGCAGGGAGCAGATCCCATGCGGTGTGTGGCTAGCGGTACGGAGGTAGGTAGGTAAGGTAGAGGCAGGATGGCTCTCCCCTCGGGGTACCATGGCTCCCGCAAGGATCCAGGGAATAGTCATCGGGGATCGAGGCGAGCCGTCATGTCACGACGAGTCTCGTCGGTCGCTGTGGGAAGGGTTCGCGCAGCTCGGCCGCCGGCGTCATGGCATGTCGGTCGACTCAAGACTTGTCGGGCTCGCGGTGCTTCGCAGCCTTGGAGTTTGCATTGCCGAGATGAGATGAGATGCGCTGACCAAGGACGTGTGTTGTGTACGAGTAAGCATTGGATCCATATTCAATGCAAGCCGCTGACCATCCTGATTCCCAGGTTCGTCCACAAGGAGGAGGTATCAACTCCATTGTGTGTGGGTTGTGCTCGAAATGCCGACTTCGTGATTCGCGCTCCGTATATTATACGAGACAGGCTCGGCGCAGCACCAGGTCCCATTTTGCTGTTGTATTTCGAAATTGAGCCCCTCGAGGGCCTGAAACCCAACAGGTCGTCATCTGTCGCCTGGACAATGGTTTCGATCATGCCACGGCAACCCTTCACCGACCAAAGATCCCAAACTCTCCACACATCAATGGGCCCCCCGTTCGTCTGATCAATGGCGCGGGATCCTGCAATCATCCCGTGTTTGCCTCGACTTCCTGTCCTCGGGTCAGCTTGCAATTTCAAGCTCCTTGCAGTCTGCGCGTCTTCACAGGCGTCCTGTCGCCCCGGTCCGCCGCGAGCTGCCTCGATGCCGATCCAGGCTGCCATCCCAAGGTCTGCTCTCGGACTTTCGACCAATGATTCCCTTCGGTAGATTTGTTGAGGGCGTCTTGGCGCTCTCCCCACACTTCTTCCCAAGGTCGTGACATCCGAGAAAGAGAGAGAGAGAAAGGGGGAGTGAAAGAGAGAGAGAGGCAGAGAGAGAGAGAGAGACAGAGACACAGAGACAGAGACAGAGACAGTCGATGATGAAAACCCTGTCCGTCTGGGGGCACGTCATCTCTCCCTGCCCGCTACCGAGAGGCTGACCCCGGAGAGCCATGCATCGCGTGCGTGACGGATATTCCTGACCGTTTAACGGCACGGCATCTCACATGCTGGGCCATGCCGCGCGCCGGCAGACATCTCGATCCGACCGTTGGCAAAGGCCTCGAATTCCTTCCAACTCCATCATGATTTCGGAGGGGGTCTCGCCGTCGAATAGAAAGCTCGTGTGACGTCAGACAGGAAGAGCAAGGCCATCTCGATTTCGAGCTGGGCTTGCCAAATCCAGCTCTCGCTTAAGCCGATGCTTGTCTGGCATCCCAAGCCTGCCTGCCTCCCCTCCCCTGCCCCTCTCTGCCCTGCGTGTCCCCCAACTCCCCGTCCCCAGCTCCGTCGACGACAGCGAAATAGGGGCACCCCGGGAGTGAACACCAGCGGCCTGGCCCTAGCGCCATCCCCACAGGTCTCGAGCCTCGGACAAGGGGGGGGGTGGGGAGGACAGACTGCGATTTCTCTGATGGCCATGCGATGGCTCCGATCTGCATAGGACGAGTCTCACTCGGGAATCGGACCCTCGAGAGCAAGATCAGACCATCATGTCGCGACTTCTGGCTACTTCCATCGCGCGCAACGGCCCCGGCTTGCTGCGTCCTTTTTCCCTGCTTTTCCCCCCTGGTCGGTCCCAAGGATGGCGCGACTCTTTTCATCGTCTACTTCACCTCTCTGTCCTTCCGGCTCATCACCTTCACGTCCTTTCTTGACACGCGCACGCTCTTGAGCCGCGTCTCGAAGTCGAGCTGCTTGAGGCATCAGCTGAAGCTCCTGCAGTCTCAACGGCTTGACCAACGTCTTTCCACTCAGAAAAGGTCTCGTTTTCCCGTGCGGAAGTCGCTGAAGGTTCCGCTTTGAGAAGTCTCTCGCGCCGCGCCTCAACTGGTGCCACCAAGCAGGGAGGTGAGTAGCACAGCGTCATTGGAACACTTGCATTTGTTCTGTGTCCTTTTTCTTCTCGATTCTTTTCTTTTCTTTTCTCTCTCTCGCCGCCCTATCTTCCATCTCGATTCGTTTTCTTTCAGTCAGGTCCAGTCCATAGAAAAAGACTAGGAGAGGTAGGGATTCCCACCTTGTTGCAAGTGGCGCGCCATCCTTCAAAATCATCAGCTTCTCCATTCGGATGTGGCCTAACTCGTCCCCCTCCCGCTCCAGCCTCTTGGCCTATCATTCCGATCGAGATCTCTCTCTCTCTCTCTCTTGCCGTCCTCCCGGGAACAGCCATTGGGTGCCGTCAACTGCGGCTCAATATCTCTTTCTGAGATCCCCCCAACACTTCCCGCACACGCCGGTTGATCGATCAAGGGGAGGGGGCAACCAGTTGGACCACGCAGGGAGGCCGCGCACAGAGCTCCGTTGCCACCGTGACCCTTCATTCTCATTGTCATACGGATAGGTCCGCATTCTGAATCCATTGGGCGAACAACTGGGATCTTGTCGATGCGAGATTAGTTTCTCCATCTCGATTGGAAAGTGGCTGAGATTGTAACTTACCAAGTATATTACAGATCCTCCCCCTTCGATGCACAGAGAAATGAATGCTTGATTAGACCCAAGCCGGCAGGACTTTGGAATTGACTTCCATCTCTCACTGCTCTGAACGGTCTCCTCGCTTTGTTGATCTGGCCTCGTCTTCTTTCCTTCCCCAGCTTCTTGCGTCTTTGTTGAGAAATTGATCGAAGATCTTGCAATGCAGCCGACCGATCTCGTTTCAGGGGGACCTTCGTCAGGGGCCAGTGAAGATTCGGCCTCCCCACCCCACCAGGACCATCCGAAGACCTCCGCAATGTCCTCTCATGATCAACAAGCTCGACAAGGCTCGCTGCGAGCGAGCGATGGCTCGTCACCCCCCAACCATGGCCAAGCGAACGCGACGTCCTCGTCGCAGGCCGGCCCGTCTTGTGAGATCCATAAGACGGTGCAGAGCGAGGCCAAGCATTGGTTCAATCACTCAAATCGACACCCTGCAGGGGCTTTTGTTTCGAACGTCATGGATGATGAAGGCAAGTGTCAGGAAGCTCTTCCCTTCCAGTATCGACGGCTCCCCATTGCTGACAGACGATACCTTAGTCGACCCGCCCTTCTTCCAAAAGGAATCAGACTCGTCAGTCGGCGAGAAGCCGTATCCGAATCACCAATTGGCCGCCCAAAAGCTGGACCGGAGGACCCAGAGTAGCAGCGCTGATGACTATCGTAGCGTGATAGACGACCTCACAGTCGAGATCCAGGAGCTCAAGGAGGAGCTGAAGAGGTACAAGCAGAGCGGTCCCGAGACGATGAGGAGGGACAAGCTGTTCGAGATCAAGGTCCATGGGCTGCCCTGGAGGAAGAAGCGAGAGCTCGAAACGACTCTTCGAGACTTTGCTGCGAGATTGGGAGAGTCCCCCACCGCGTCCTCTCCGCAGCGGAAGAAGACGCCAAGCCAAGCCACACGCCATCACGCGTACTCCGGCTCCCGGTCCAAGTCCGTTGCCATGTCGATGTCCATGTCGAAGCACGCGTCATCGTCATCTGGCTCCAACAATCGACCAGCGGATTCAGCCTATGCGTCCATATCGACCGGAGCCGGTCCGAATCGGTCACATGCGGACTCGCGGCACCGATCGTCGGATCGAAAAGTGGAGAACTATCTGCGCGACATCCCCGAGGGCTTGTATCCACGGCATGTAGCCATGACGGAGAAGGAGAAGAAGAAGCTCGTAGTCAGGCGTCTCGAACAAATATTCACGGGCAAGCTCTCAGGACGCCACGCTCGCCGTAGCCAGACCACTTGTGAGCCCGTGCCTGCCGTCAGCCCACGGGCTCCAGCTTCTGTTTCCACCGTCGGTCTAGCTTCTCTTCCGCCCGCTGGTCACGCTCCCACTTCTGCTCCCGCTGTTGCTTCAGCCGAGATCCAGGCTTCATGCCAGCCCAAGGAACCATCGAGAGAGGCCCAAATTCTCCCCCTCGAGCAACGGGCCGGACGAAGGGGCAAAGAGACGGGCTCCCATGATATCACGCCAGCGACCAACTCACATGAAGACCGCAACGACTTTGCGGCAGTCGGGAAACGAGACGGAAACGGCGACGACAACGGCAACGGTATCGGCGGAATGGTGTCCAACTCCGCACAGACTGTGCCAGTCCTTCCCGAGCAGCGGCCGACGCGACTGAAGGATCTCGATCCCGATCGCGTGCAGAATCCGTCGGAGAACATGGAGTACATCCGACATCTGGGAATCATACCCCCAGAGCTCGCGTTCCCGGATTCTGTTGACCTGGGCCAAGATGTCGAGACTGACAAAGATGGATGGGTCTACCTGAACCTTCTCTGCAACATGGCGCAGCTGCACATCATGAATGTGACTCCCGACTTTGTGCGCGCAGCTGTGATGGAGTTCAGCACGAAATTTCAGCTCTCGCTCGGGGGTCATAAAATCCGCTGGCGGGGCGGAACGGAGGGGACGAGGTTCAGCAGCGACAGCTCTGGCGGAGACTCGCAGCGGAGCCTGGATACCGATGGCACAGAGGTCTCGAAAGACGGTTCTCGAAAACGGCGGAAGATTGGTTGCATCGCCGGTGATGATGAAGGGCAGAGCCTCGACTCGGCGAAGAAATTGCCCGCCGAGGAAAACCGGGCGATAAGTTCTATGAGTGGCGTCCACTACCAGCCCATCTTCTTCCGAGCCAGCTCGACAAACGACGACGTACTGATGGAGGATGAGCCTGTGCCTCCATCTTCACCGGTCAGGCAAAGGCACGATAGTGTGTCCGGGTGGAACCGAGATGGATCGGCCATGACGGGAAGTCGCCGAAAACGACGGCACGACGGCGTCATCATCTACTATAGCGGGGCCCCTTTCTGCACCGATCTGTCCGGGGACATGGGAGACGTGTCACCATCGTCTTCCTTATCCTCGATGGGCCAAGAACGGGTTCACGCTCCCGCCCGATATCTTGGCTCGCCAGGCATGCCGTCAAACTCGAAGCCGGAATGGGAGTCTGAAACTTCTCATCTCCGAGGACCTCGAGGAGAGAACAGCCGTGGCGTGGAGACGAGCCCCAAGGTGAGGGCGTCGGAACAAGACTGCAAATTTGCCGGCAGCGGTGACGATACCTTGGGGGGGCAACCGATGAGGGATGAGGACAGCGATACTGAGGTCGAGCTCGACTTTCGCTGGAGCATGGCGCAGCAGTCTGTCGAAGTCAAGCCTCTGGAGCCATGCGGACTTGGCGGCGTCATGCCCGAGGACCACTTCATGGTGATAGTCACGACAGAGCGCCCGAGACACGACGCCAAGCCCAAAATCGGCGAACGGGCACGGCACGGCCTGCCAGCGGAAGCGAGAGAGGCCGTGGCTGCTCGGCTGGCCCCCTTGTCTGCCTCATCTTGCGATCCCGCGGGCTCGTGCTCACAGAGGAGCGTCAAGCCTCCTGGAATTGAGATCCGATACGTGATGGACTGCTTCAAGCGGCTGGCGCCGGAAGCACTCCCACCACCTGCAGCTTTCTTCCCGCCGCTGAGTGACGACTCTTGGTCTGAGGAGGGGGATGAAGAAGTTGAGTCGTCCAAGGAGTCTGGGGGCCCTCTAGCGCATCCCTATGAATCTGACGACTATCCTGAAGATGCCCAACTTGGTCAGTAGGGTCGAGGAAGGCAGGTGAGGGG
>NQYQ01000001.1:514765-529669 GCA_003055925.1 Escovopsis sp. Ae720 | reverse complement strand
ACCACCATTCTCAAAAACCCTGCCCTGTCGCACATCTCCTCCTCCCCCGCCTCCTCCTCCTCCTCCACATCCTCCCTCTCCCTCGCCCCCTCCACCGCCGCGACCTCAACCACCTCCACCTCCACCTCAACCTCCTCCCCGCCGCCGTCATCCGCCCCGCTCTTCGTTACCTGGAACACCATCGACAACAGCAACGACGACGACGACGACGACTCCGAAACCTCCCTCCGCGGCTGCATCGGCACCTTCGAGCCACAGCCCCTCGCCAACGGCATCCCCGAGTACGCCCTCATCTCCGCCCTCCAGGACTCCCGCTTCCCCCCAATCACCGCCCACGAGATCCCCAACCTCCAGGCCGCCGTCACCCTTCTCACCGACTTCGAGGAGGTCGACGACCCCTACGACTGGGACGTCGGCACGCACGGCATCCGCCTCTCCTTCACAGAGAGGGGAAGGCGCTTCGGATCCACGTACCTCCCGGACGTCGCAAAGGAGCGGGCCTGGTCAAAGGACGAGACGCTCTTCAGCCTCATGCGAAAGGCAGGGTGGATAGGCAGCCGCTCCAGGTGGAAGGACCTGGAGCTCAAGGTCACCCGCTACCAGGGGAAGAAGGTCAGCGTCAACTACCTAGAGTACAAGAGGTGGAGGGACTGGATGGCGACGCAGCAATGACGTGGATCTCCTCGCGGCTTGTTGGTCCATTCTTGTCTTGATGATATTCGTCGGAGTTTCGAGGAGTTTCGGTAGGCACATTCCTAGGTCATGTTTAGAGCATAGAGCGGGCTCATGCCGTCCATGCCAATACATAAGACAATGTCGTCGATGTCCAGAATTTGGCCTTGATCTTTTCAAAGAACGAAGGAAAACCACACTCTCTTCACTAAATTGACATCGTCAGACCTCTCCGTTTCGTCACAAAGTCTAGTGCCTACAGAATAACACAATCAAGTCCGGGATCCTTCTATTGTCCAAGTGTTCTATGAAACCCTCCAAGATAGAGTCTGGGGAAGAGTCCCTCAATTCTTTCACCTTCAATTACTCTCACGAGAAGGCAGACAAAAGATTACGCACAATGCCGGATTCTCCTTCCGAAAAACAAGAAAAAAAAAGTCGACAAAAAAGGTTGTTCCCTGTGTCATCACCCTCCTTCACTCTCTTTTCCCGTCAACGCCGATTTTTTCATGGTATCTGCCCTAGGTATGAAGCAAGCAAGCAAGCAAGCAAAGAGACGAAAATCAAAAAAGGGACCGAAGAAAATATGAAAAAAAAAAGGATACGGTCAATCGACACAAGCTGGCAAAACGCAAAGACAGAGGGGAAATCGAAAACAATAAATGGTGATCGGAGGAGACGACGAGAGCTCGAGGGCCCAAGCACCCGTCATACTCGCAACCACAAAAAAGAAACAAAAACAAAGAAACGCCAGAAACATCACGTCATTCAGAGCGATATCGCCAAGGCATCACCAACACAGCAGCCTTCTCCAGAAGCTGCCGCCGCCTCGACCAAACTTGTCGCCCGTGAGCATGGGCCCCCGCAGCCGGCCCTTCTCGTCCTCGTCGGATGCCGCGATGGGTAGCGGGGTCAGGGGCTTGGTCATGCCCCGCGCGTTCATCTCCATGTTGTCCAGCACGCCCATCTCGGCCATCTTGCGCCGCTCGACGACGCGCCGGACGATGAGGGCAAATGTCTCCTCGATGTTGACCTCGAGGCGGGCGCTCGTCTCCATGAAGCAGCAGCCACGCTTCCGTGCCCACTCGAGGCCCACCGCCGCAGGGACCTCTCGCTTCTCCTGGAGATCGCATTTGTTGCCCGCGACAAATTTGACCGGGGGGACCGTGCGGGAACCATAGCCTAAGTGGGGGACGTTGAGCATGCCGACGCAGCGAGCGCGCTCGGCGTTATCGAGGCGCGTCTCGGCCTCCATGTCGATGAGCTCGTCGAAGTACTGCAGCGCATCGAGCGACGGCCGCGAGGTGATGTCGTAGACCATGAGGAAGGCATCGGCGCCGAGGTTGGACGACGCCCACATGCCTCGGTACTCCTCCTGGCCCGCGGTGTCGGTGAGAGAGAGGTGATAGGTTATGCCGTCGATGCGGCGCGTCACGCTGTAGTTGTCCTCGATTGTCGGGTCGTACTCCGAGGTCCATTGTGAGCGGACAAGACGGAGTGTGATGGAGGATTTGCCGCATCCGCCGTCGCCACATATGGTGACGGTGATGGGAGTGGGAGGGGTTTGGGGCTGAGAGGTTGTAGAAGCCATTGGGAAGATTCTTCCCGGATTCCGCTTTCTTTCTTCCTCTCTCTCTCTCTCTCTCTCTCTCTCTCTCTCTCTCTCTCTCTCTCTCTCACGCGCTCTCTCTCACTTCTGGTTCTCAGAGAGAAAAAAAAACTTGGTCAATGAATGGGACTGGGACCACAATTCAGGAAAAGACGGGGTGGCAGCGACAAAGATGATGGAGAGAAGTTGGATAAAGTATAGATGAGAACGGCCGAGGGCTTGGGCGCAGAAGACGTTGGATGGGAAGAACCGCGCAAGGGATGAGTCAAGGAGTAAAGGTTTCAGTTGGTCCCCTCTTTGACGAAGAAAAGCAAAGACCACCAAAAGAAAAGAAAAAGGAGGGCAGGCGGAGGGGCAAGGGATTTTCACAAGAGGAGGCGCCAGCTCTTGAAAAGCAAACAAGCAAACAGAACCCGCGAGCAGCCTGGCCCAGAAACGATGGATCTATTGCGACAGATCAGCATCAGCTTGGAAGGCTCGAGCGGCGAGTTGAAGAAGACGACCTGCGCGACTATGCCGAGACAGTTGCGGAGGGAAGACGATGGATTAATCTGACCGTCGAAGAGTGAGGAAGCCGAGAGGACTGGAAGGTGATAGTAGTAGGTAGTAGTAGCCGTCGATGCTCAAGGCTGCATTACATCTAGAGTATATGTATGCGTATGTATTGTGTGCTTCTGCGGGTAGTATTTGGGAACGATGGTTCGGGACGATGGCGAGACCCCTTGCCGATGTGCGAGCTGCAATCTGGACCAAAGTGGTTTGGTCGGTGTGTGTGTGTGTGTATGCCCCAGTTGTATGCATGTATGAAGCAGGCCACTGGCATGTACAGTCTGCATGCATACACAGGAGGCTGTAGTACTCGTGCCGGTACTGGTAGTAGGCAAGGCGATGGAGCCGGAGTCTGGAGTCGCAGGTCGGGATGTCGACCGAGCTGACCGCTCTAGCTTCGTTTGTTCTTTTCTCTTCCCTTGACGAGGAGGTGGTCGAGACACGAGAGAGGGTGTTGCGGAGACTGACTTGTTTGGTCCGGCGTCGGGCGCAGCAGCAGCAGCAGCAGCAGAAGCAGATGATCTTTATTGCAGCGAGACCTGAGACGAGGAGGAGGCGGAAGTCAGAGAGCATGGAAGGGTGGGAGGAAGAAGCGTAATAAATGCAATGAGGTTGAGGGTGGAAGAAGGAGGCAGAAGAGGAGGATAGATGAGGTTATCCCGAATACATCAAGAAGGCATCCAACTCGATGCCGACTCTTTCCCTTTTTCTCCCCCCCTGCCTTTTCTTTCATGGTGGTGGCTTCCGTATTGGAAAATCAGATCGATCCAATGAAGCTCGAAAGGAAGGAGGGGAATGACGTGCAAAAGGAAACAGCACTGGCAGGAGCCATCTTTCCAGCAGCATTGTCCATTTCCTTCTCACACTTGCTCTCACACTTGCCCTCTCTTGTGCCCTCCAGCTCTCTCTTGCTCCTGCCCCCCCGGAAGGTGCAACTTTCTCTCTAGTACGGAGTAGTAGCGACCACCCCAATGTACGGACTCCCGGTATCTCACCTCCGGATTGGACAGAGCCAGGGGCCAAGGGGAGAGACAAGGGAAGGAGTGTGTGGAGCCCAGCCCTGGAGGGAGGCGGTACCGACGCAAGCTCGGCAGAGGAGGAGGCGGAAGGAAAGGAGGGGTTCAGCGACGCCTCCCTTGTCTGGCTGGGAACATCTTGATTGATTGATCCTCGACGGGGAAGAGAAGCCGCGACTCCTAGAGGTAGGTAGTACTAGTAGCAGCACGACACTCGTACCTCTACCGATATGAGTACTAGGTACTAGTACTACTACTAGTACTACCTACTGTGCGCTACTATTAGTACTTCTAATACTGGAAGTTTCAATGAACCTGGAACCTTGCTCAGCGGGATCCATGGATGCCCCAGCGGTGCCGCTCTGGCTCCAAGTCCGTTTACAGCTCGGTAGACGTGCGGTATCCAAGATGGACAGATCCAATCGATTGATCTCTGCTTGGAGAAAATGATAATGTCGTCCGCGCTTGGGAAGAACGAGGCTCCTGCGTCTGCAAACGGCCTTGCTGTGAGGCTCAATGGAAGGCCCTCCGACCCTCTGACTCGGATTCGAAGCATGATGTGAGGCTTCCGATGTGAGTGCTCCGATGCGGCCCAAAGAGAGGCCACCACAAGTGCAGAGCGTGCCTTGAGCGGGCAGTCTACTCGTACCGGTAGTACTACGCATACAGGTAGTGCGTGTGGGGAAGGGGCATGGAGGACCTACATAGCTGTTACCCCCGGGCTTATACGGAGTACTCCGTACTCATACTCGTACAGTGACATCAGCAGGTGCTTGCCTGCCTGCCCAGTGCCTGCCTGCAAGTGCGAGCTGCCTGCCTGCCACCCTGCTAGCCGTCGATCGCTCCTCACGCGCGCAACAAGGCAGTGATCTTCATAACTTGAATAGAAAGAGGCACCGCGTGAGGTACCCAGACCTCCTTCTCCGAGCTCCAGCCCTGGCTGATCAGCACCTTCCGAAAGCACCTGAGCAGTGCATCGGACGGGAAGGAGCCAGACAGATCAATCGATCGATCAATCCATCCATTGATTGGTGCATCATCAATGTGCTTGGCGGTAAAAGAAGTTCAAGTTGTTGCTTCTGGGATGGAAATCTGATCAGACCTGCAGGCAGCAATGGATCAATCAATCAATTGATCTTCAACTTCAAATGCTCGATCCAATTGATCAATCAATCCATGGATCCCTCCAGCTCAGAGACGGTGGTGGCGGTGCAGGAACTGAACTGAACACCTAGCGAGGATCGAGTACCGAAGACCTACGATCCAGCTTGAGATACTACTACCTACTACTACCTATCGACAGACTCCCGCAGAGGGTGCGTGGCCCCGGGTCGTCATGGAAATATCGTCGGCTCCAAGACTCTTGTGCGTCCTCGGTCAGAAGCCTAGGGGCCAAGCACCCAGCGAGAGGGTGTCGCCAAGTCTCATGGATCCGTTCCTCGGGCCCTTCTCCGCGGCGATATCGCCAATCTCTACAGGGAATCAGAGGCAAGAGAATCAATTGATCTCGAGTCTCGAGTCTCGACTCCCAAGTCCCAAAGTCTCAAGCCTCAAAGGCTTCAACAATTTTCTCCGTCGTCTCGCCCCACGCGGCTGAGTAATGAGCCGACGCAGATATCACTTGAAGGCAAGTTGCAATCCGGCTTCCCGTCTGCAGAATGTCTCGACTCTCCAAAACTGTCTCAGTTGTTTATCTACTGACCTATATATTTATGCACACGGAGCACCATTGTATGTATGCTCACACTGGATCATCATCAAGGTGATTCAAGGTGATCTCTGGTGCCTCATCGGGAAGGAAACCTCGGCATTGCCCAGGTACGGGATCCTCGAGCCTCGCACAAG
Source organism: Escovopsis sp. Ae720 (assembly GCA_003055925.1). Classification (NCBI taxonomy): domain Eukaryota; kingdom Fungi; phylum Ascomycota; class Sordariomycetes; order Hypocreales; family Hypocreaceae; genus Escovopsis; species Escovopsis sp. Ae720. The sequence continues at coordinate 523,978 of NQYQ01000001.1, read as the reverse complement.
CCTGGCTGGTGAAAGCCGGTGCCTGGGGCCTGCATTGCGTGCTGTGGCGCCCCTCGCTTTGGGCTCTTCCGACTCTCGACCCTCGACTCTCGGCTCTTGACTCTAGATCGCAGCAGATGCCGGGGACGCAGTGCCTAGATCCATGGCTAGACATGCAGCATGTCGGATGATTCGAGATTGCCTCGCCATACGGAGCACTAGCCCGAGCTTTGGATCTCAGACGGCCCGTCGACTGGTCCACGGGAAGACATGACGCAGCCAGCGACGACTGAAGGGGGAAAATGCCCGAGGCCGTCCTCGCCAAAGAACCCATCTCCTTGTTTCCCGACCTCTGACTACATACAGGTATCCAGAGATCGCACATATGGAAGATGAGCCCGCCTTCTGGCACCAGCACAAGATCCAATGGGCCGCTCAGCGAGACTTCTTTGCACGCATCGCCCACGACACAACAGCCAACTCTGTCCAACCGGGCCAACCAGAAGCGTGTCCACCAAGTTTCGACCCGTCGATGCCGCACCAAGCCAACCTAGCCGGGTCAGCAAGCGCGACGAGAAACACGATGCTGGTAGCGAACTGCCTGTGGCTGATCATGCCTGGTTGGGATCACCCGGCCTCCCCAATCTTGAGGAAACCCTGCCGCCACACGAGGGGGAAAAGAAGAGAAAGACAAAGGAAAAAGAAAAAAAGAAAAAAAAAGAAAAAAAGAAAAAAAAAGAAAAAAAGTACTCTGTACACTTCCCGTCTTGTCTGATCTGCAAGGTGCAAAAGCTCTTTCTCTTTCTCTCTTTCTCTCTCTCTTTCTCCCAAGTCCTAGGATGCCTGGCTGCTGCTCGCCACGGCGGCTCTGGCTGGTGACCACAGGACGCCAACCATGCACGAGCGATGTGACGGCTGTGCCCGCCTCGCAGCAAACATGATGACATCCCGGCAGCCACGGCGTGTAGGGGAGGCGATGCAGCGACCAGTACGGCGTACCGTGCAAATACCTCGTGGAGGCTTGTCGTGACTCGTGAGGCACTATTTTCTCAGGTCTGGGCAGCCTCGAGAGCACCTTACCCATGCAGTATCAGGACTGTGTCCTCGAACCGGCCATGCGGCGGCCTGTCGTCGAGGCCCAATGGGTCTCACACCGGTCACGAGGAAGACGTGACGGCGGCAAAAGGACGGACGTTTCTTGGTGGGAGTTTTTGGTCTTCCCTTTTTTCCCTCTTTTTTCCCTTTCTTTTTCTTTCTTTTTCCTGTTTTTCCTTTTGCTCAATCTTTCTGTTTCCAGCCCTGTGCCCGTGCGCAACACATTCTGCCCACACACGAGAAGGGCGGAAAAAGCAAAGAAGAGACTGGGCAGAACTGCTGATAGGTGAAAAAGGAAAAAAAGGCAGGAAAACAGCCTTGTACTTGCAGCGTGATGCGCATGACACGCATCTCGGGAGTACGAGTACTCGTAATAGGAGCTGCCCCTCTCTTTCGGGCCCGAGGGAGAAGAAGAAAGAAAATGAGAGAAATAAGGAGAAAGGGAGGAAAGGGAACAAAGAAACGATAAGAAGAAAGTGATGAAGAGTCAGGGAAATCAGGAGAAGGGGCTCAGCCATCGCAGGGAAAGGCCCATAGGGGAGGAAAGACTCAAGATGGCAGTGCAAGCTGATGTGCGATGGAGGTGATATTGGTGACTGACGCAGATGCCCGAGATGCGAGTCTATATTTTCCCTATCTGTGTGTGCCTGGCGAGGGGTGTGGTATCATCTTGATCGAAAACTTGAGCATCGCGGTGCGCGGCACAGGTGATTCTTCTTGAGGCTCAAGTTTTACCTGTGCCCATGAAGAAGTTGAAGTCTTGAGCTTCATCGGACGAGTCTCTTGTCTCGATGGAGATCCAATTCGGGTTGGAGAAGCACGTGATTGGGAGAAGCCGATCTCCCGCTTGAGACGGGACATGTCGAGAGTGCTCGTATCTTTGAGTTAATATCCATCATGTTTGAGAATATAGCCTCGTGCCAGAGTGGGGGTTTGATCCATCGGATCACACATCTATCCGCATGCTACCAGAGCATTGCCAGATCGTTGAGCATCGAAGCTCAATCCAAACTGGTGACATTTGTTGATCGAGAAGGGAAACGACTTTTTCACGATCTCGCGAGGAGTCGAAACTCGAGGTGCAGGCCGGACCCACCAGCTTTATCTTATCAGGGAAAGACTATCTTATCGTATCTTATCTTATCTGACCGCAGCTCCAAAAAAAAGTCGAGGATGAAGCAGAAGGAAGCAGATCGACGAGGACTTCACGGCACTCTGGACGGAGCCATTCGACGACACTCGGCGCGCCGCTGCCTCAGATTTGCACGTTGTTTCTTTTCTTTTACCTGAATCATATGGACCACTGAGTTGTTTTTCGAACCAGCATCATGCCCAAGCCCCGCACGAAACGATCCCACATCCGCGAGGAGCGCAAACGCAAGCGGCTCGAGGAGGAGGAATCCTCCCACTACGACAAGAAGCGCCAGCGCCATGTCGACGGCGACAACAACGGCCACCAGGGCGAGCAATACGGCGGCGATGGCGATGGCTATGGCGATGGCTATGGCGAGGGTGGATTCCCCGGCGCCGAGAAGGAGTTCTTCGGGATGCTCGCCGACGAGGAGCAGGAGTACTTCCGGCGCGCCGACGAGATGCTCGAGCTGAACCAGTTCCCGTCGCGGGACGAGCGCGACGTCTTCCTGCAGAGCGTCTTCCACGAGGCGCGCGGCAAGGAGCTCAAGCTCGCGAGCAGCCAGTCGTGCTCGCGGCTCATGGAGCGGCTGATCCAGCTGTCCGGGACGGCGCAGAAGAAGCACCTCTTCGAGGCGTTTGCGGGCCACTTCCTGTCGCTGGTGCAGCACCGGTTCGCGAGCCACTGCTGCGAGGCGCTGTTCCTGCGGTCGGCGGGGGTGGTGACGCAGGAGCTGGCCGGGTTCGTGGTGGACACCAAGGGCGCGAAAGGGGCCGACAGCATCTTCGACCAGAGGCAGCAGGACGGCCAGGATCAGCAGCAGGAGCCGGAGCAGTCGATGGAGAGCCTCTTCCTCGCGACGCTGGACGAGCTCGAGGGCGGGCTGGGATACCTCCTCACGGACCGGTTCGCGTCGCACACGCTGCGCGTCCTGCTCATGGTGCTGTCGGGCCGCCCGCTCGAGGACGCGTCCGCGCGGACGCTCATGAAGAGCCGGAAGAAGGAGAACGTGTCCGTCGTGGGCGCCGCCGCGGCCGACGAGCAGAACCAGGGCGCGCGGGCGGTCCCCGCGTCGTTCCTCATGGCCGCGGGCAAGATCATCCGCGACTCGACGGCGGGCATGGACGCCACCGCGCTGCGCGTCCTGGCCACGCACCCGATCGGCAACCCGACGCTGCAGCTGCTGCTGGAGCTGGACCTGACGCTGAACAAGGGTGAGAAGAAGAAGAAGAAGAAGAACGACAACGAGGAGAGCAAGGAGGAGGGTGGGGAGGACAGCAGCCCCGGCCTGCTGAGCCAGCTGCTCCCCGGGGCGCCGCAGTCCCTGGCCGACCCGACGTCCGTGGCCTCCGAGTTCATCAACGGCATGGTCTACGACCAGATCGGCTCGCGGCTCATCGAGACGCTCGTCGCGCACGCGCCCGGCAAGATCTTCAAGACGCTCAACCAGCACACCTTCCTCCCGCGCATCCAGGGCTACGTGCGCAACGACATCTCGTGCTACCCTGCCATCAAGGTGCTCAGCCGCCTGAGCAGGGAGGACCTCGTCAGCGCCGTGGGCCAGATCGCGCCCACGGTGCCCCAGCTCGTCGCCAAGGTGCGGTACAACGTGCTCCGGACGCTGTTCGAGCGGTGCGCGGCCCGCGGCGCAGGGAACGAGATCAAGAAGCTCATGAGGGGGCTCAAAGAGGGATGCGGGCCGCGGCCCGTCGACCTCGTCACGACGCTATGCGGGCTGAGCACAGACGACGACGACGACAACGACGACAACGACGACGAGGAGAAGAAGAAGAAGAAGAAGAACGACAACAAGAAGAAGACAGCAAAGGACGTCGCGCAGCTCACCCGCAACGAGTACGCCATCCGCTCCCACGGCGCGCAGCTGCTCACATCGCTCCTCTCCATCCCCGGCCCGTGCAAGGCCGTGCACGAGGCCCTCTCCGCGCTGCCGGCTTCCCAGCTCGCCCAGCTGGCCATGGCGTCGATGCCGAGCGTCACGCTGCTGACGAGCGCGCTGGCGACGCCCTCGCCCAACGCGGCGTTCCAGAAGACGCTCGTGGACGCGCTGACGCCGCGGGTCGGGGAGCTCGCGGCGTCGCAGTACGGGCACAACCTGGTGAACGCGGTGGCGGAGATCCCCAGCCGCGGGCGGGACCGCAGCGTGCCGCCGCACAAGAAGGACGCGGTGATGGCGGGGCTCGCGGCGCGGGAGGCGGCGCTGCGGGAGTCGTGGATGGGGCGGAGCGTGTGGCGCGCGTGGAGGGGGGATATGTGGAAGACGAGGCGGGGGGACTGGAAGGCGTGGATGAGGGAGATTGAGGACCCGGCGCCGGCGGTGGCGTCGGGCGCGAATGGGCAGCAGCCGAGGAGGGAGAAGAAGGAGGCGAAGAAGGACAAGGAGAGGCAGCATACGGCGACGAAGGACTTGGACGGGGTGGAGGGACAGGCCGTGGAGGAGGAGGGGGGGGATGTGGAGATGAAGGATGACGCGGCGGCAGACGGGCCCGAGGAGAAGCCCGTGGCGTCTCGTGATGAGGCGAAAAAGGCTGAAGGCGAGGAGGGCGAGGGCGAGGGCGAGGGCGAGGGTGCACAGGACGAAAAGAAGAAGAAGAAGAGAAGAAGAAAGCAGAAGGACAAGAAGGAGGAGGAGGGCGCGCAGGAGGACACGGAGATGAAGGACGACTGAGGCGGGGAGTAGTAGTAATGGAACTTGGAGGCAATTCGCATAGCACACAGCCAGAGCCAGAGCCAGAGCAGCCCCTGAAAGGTAGAGGCCGAGACACGAAGTCGCATCAATACTAGATCTGAAAGGCATCATGACCCCGACTTTGCTCAGGAGACCCAGCCGAGGGTTGACGGTTCTTCATCCGATGTCGTGATGCGGCTCGGCCAAAGTAAACAAAGCTCACATTTCGCTCAGCTTCGGTTTCAGAATGGATCTTGTCACTTTTCCCATCCGCCAGCCATCTGCTGCCCACCAGCCCCTGAAAAATAAAATAAAAAAAATAAAATAAAATCTCGATATCCTGACCCTCCCCCTCCCCCTCCCTTTCCCCCTCCTCATCCTCCACCTCTCCCCTCCTTACCATCCCCCGCATCACCCCTGACGATCAACACCAAGCCAAAGGACCCCAACTCCAAGCATCATGGCCCGCGCAGGCTACGACTGCACCTGGCTCCCCGACAACGCCCCCGGCCGGGACGACGACGGCGACGACGACAACGACCCCCTCAAGCCCCCCTCCGGCACCAACGCCGCCCCCCGCGCCCACAACCCGCAGCCCTCCGACAGGGCCCCTATGGCCCTCGACCCAGACTGTACGAATGCTGCTTCAGGCTTCATCGTCCCGCCTCCCGCCGCCGCCGCCGCCGCCGCCGTGGGCACACAGCAGCCCCTGGGCATGGACGCGCAGGCAGCGTTCTATCACCATCTCGCCCTCGCCGGCTTCACGTTCCCCGGGCCCCCGCAGCCCGCCCCCGACGGCGGTCAGGATAGTATCCAAGACAGTAACAACAACAAAAACAACAATGGCATGAACAACATTAGCAATAACAACAGCAGCACCACCACCGCCACCGCCACCGCCAACGACGGCCACGGCGACTTCAGCACCGCCGCCCTCCTCAACGCGTTCGGCATGCCCATGCCTATGTCCATGCCCATGCCCATGACCATGACCATGCCCCAGGCGCCCATGCTCTGGACCCAGCCCGTTCACGCCGCGGGTCAGTTCGCGCCGCCGTCTTTCCCCCCGCAGAACGCGCAATGGGGCCAGCAGCAGCAGCAGCAGCAGCAGCAGCAGCAGCAGTTGATGTCCTAGAACGGCGTCTACTTCCCGCAGACCGGCAGCGCGCAGATCAGCATCGGCCAGGGCCACGAGGCCAGCGAGGGCCACAGCGCCGGACACGGCCATGGCCACGGTCATCTCCATCCCGGAGCCATCCCTGACCAGGGCCCCGCGCTCTACGGCCGAGGCAGCCTCGAGGACCCCTTCGTCTCGCAGCCTCACCATGTCCCGCAACAACCTGGTCTCCAACAGCCTGGTCTCCCCCAGATGCCTCTCCCGCAGATGCCATTGCCCCCATGGCCCGCCCCTCAGGTCCCATACCCCCCCCTCCCCGTCCCCGAGCCATCTCAGGTCCAGCCCCAGCATCAACCCCAGCACCAACCCCAGCCCGCTCTCCGCGAATGGAGCAACCGCGTCTTCGGCCCAAACGCATTCGCCCCCCCGACACCACAGCACAGCCCCGTCCCATACACATGCCCGATCCCCACCCTCAACCCAGCCAACTCCGCCATCTGGGCCCGCCGCCGCCGGCGCTACCAGGCGCGCTTCCGCAGGGCCCACGGCCAGGAGAGGACCGGTTAGGGTGAGGGAAAAAAAAAGAGGTGAGTAGGCTCTGACTCTGGGGATAGACATTTGATTCAATGGCTGACTCGTGGTAGGAAGTAGTAGAGTCTCGCTCACTCGGACAATGCGGTTCGACGACGACAACGACGACGGCGACAACGACGACGGCGGTTTGCTCCTGGAGGAGGTTCAAGCAAATAACTGACATGGGAGCTGGAATTGGCAAATATCATCCGAATGGTCGGTTGTTGGAGGCGTCTGGATATCTTCTTGTATTGAGGAATCGTGTCCTTCAATATAGCAAGTTGGCAAAATGGGATCACGAACACTTCCATCGTCCCAATCCCTTTCCAAAAAGACGGACTAGGCAGGATCTTGGATTAGGGCATGGCAGGACACGTTCTCCCGAGCAAGGCCGGTTTCGTCCGATGCTACACGTAATTCCCGACATCACGGCTTGCAAGTGCGGCCAGCAAATGGTGGTTTCGAGCTTTTCTCTTCCCAACATAATCCGCACCTATAGACAATCGCCCCCACCTGCGTATCCAATATCCCGATAGGCCAAGAGTCTGGGCAGAGATCAACTAACAACTCTCGCACCTCCGAGGAGCCACGCGTCACAGAGCGCGAGGGCTAGATGGTGCCTTGCGGGACAAGCCGTCCAGGAATTCGCACAGGAATCTCTCGAATTCTTCGGGATCCCAGTCCTCGAACGCCTCCTGCGAAAACAGCTTGTCCGTGCTCTCCTCGGATGATGGAGGGGTCAGGGTCAAGCCCTGATCCTCCTCCGACGGCGGTGTTGACTCCTTCGACCCCTTCCCCAGCTCTTGCGTCACAGAGGGAACCCCCAGGGCCGAGCCCGAAGGCTCCCTGACTCCTTGCCCCTCACCAGGCACCAGCAGCGGCAAACCTCGAGCCATCACCGGCACCGGCTGCTTCCGATACTGCTGATGCTGCTGATGGTAACCCCAGCCGGGACAGATCTGCATCTGTCTTGCGGGGAATGTGGGCAGCTCCTCCTCCTCTATGACGGGATACTCGTCACCAGCCTCAACTAGGGCCCTGGTGACGAGGAGACGATCTCCTTTGAGGTGCCAGTGAATTTCACTGGCCTTCCTCGCCGAAAGAATACGATCCTCTAGGGATCTATCATTTCGGCGAGACGCCCCAAGGTGAGAGCGATATGTGCTCATCGTCAACTTGAGCTGTTGTTTGAATTGTATTAGTTTCTCCCGTGATCAATTGCTTCCGCGAGGAGGAAGAGGCTCTCGAAAACGCACCTTATGACCTTCCCACTCAATGGTCCTTCCGGCATTCGAAGCCTTCGAAGCCGGGCACACATTGTTGGACTCCATGTTGGAGTTCATTTCTACCCTTCCATATCCATGTCAGTCAAGAGGCAAAGACTTGGTGTTTAGTGCTAGCGGCTTGCTTATTGAAGAGGAAACATCAAGACAGACGTTGGCCTTCTCTTACTGCGATTCATTTCATATAGGAGGCAAATATGAGGGGCCAAATCTTCTACTTTGGGAGAAAGACAGTGATGTCTTGGGGCTTCTTCGGACAGAAGAGACAAAGAGAAGACGACATACCTTTTGGTTTTCTTCCTTTTTGAGGGAAGGGAGGTGATAGTAAGGACCTCGGGGAGGTCCGGAGGTATTGCGAGAGACTGTCGCAATATTTTAATGCTTTTCTCTTCTTCAGATTTTGTAAAGTGATGGTGCTTCTTTACTAATGCAGCATCACCTTGGGTTCTGAACAATTGAGAATAAGCGGTGTAAGAAGTATGGGGAGAGAAGAGATTGGAGAGAGGAAAAGAGAAGAGGGAAGAAAGTAGTAGTCCTCCTCCGCAGGGGAAAAAAACGGGCCATTTATGTTTCAAGGACTACAGTTGATTTGTAGGCAAGAGCAGCTCGTCAGAATTCGACTCCCCTGACGTCTTTTGGTCAGAAGATCGATTCTTTCCCCCTCCATGCCGTTAGCTCCTGTGTCCAGGCTCATGCATCCTGCCAAAGATCCGGAATTAGAACCAAGGAAGCGAGTCTTCCAGCGGGCCACTCGGCCTTGACGGAGGCGATTTCGCCATGCTAAGGGAAGAGGACCTTGTGTATAGGGGTGGGAAGCGAAAGGGAAAAGAGCCAGTGGGAGGGGCGGGATCGAGGACCCGACCACACCATCTCTGAGGGATCTGCCCTGGATGGTGCCTGATATCGTGACCCATCGTGATATCATTGGTCTCGTCAGGGGTTTCGAGCCGTTTTTGGCAAGTGGAGATCTCCTCCACCATTTTTCTTGTCTCTGGTCCTGCCATTCCCTGAGAGGGCAAGTGTTTGGCATCAACCTTATAAGGGCTTGTGCGAACTTCTCGACTTTTTTTTTTGGTCTGGATAAAAGGTCGTCTGGGTAACAGGTCCGACGTTAGTGATGGACACTCGTCAAGAATGAAAGGGACCAGACCGTGAGAGCAGCACGGCATCACCATCTGTGCGTGTCCAGCGTCCCTCTCGCTTCTGAAGAGAGTCATAGCTCTCTCTCGATTCTCCACCACGTCATCCCCCATCCCACCATCTCCTCCTCCCTCTCCACTCTCCCAATGATCAAATGCTTTTCCGTACTCGTACACCCTCTTTCCCAGGCCACCCCCCCCCCCCCCCC
>NQYQ01000001.1:504604-514753 GCA_003055925.1 Escovopsis sp. Ae720 | reverse complement strand
CCCCCCCCCCCCCCCCCCCTTCCCCTCCTCCCCCCTTTCCCTCTTGCTCTACAAAGCACACCGAAAAGAAGACTTGCTCACCTTGCCTCTAGTCTTGTCAACTAATCTTTCCCCAGGACTGCCGAGAGCCCGGGGACGGCGTAGACGTTGATGGTGATGGTGGGAGAAGTGGAATCGCAATGTGGGCTGCCCGTCTTCCACGAAGCGAGAAGCAGCGTTTGGGGGCTCGTGCCTGGCTGAGTAAGCCATCAGCCCTGCAGAAATTGGCAGTCGCGACCACGTGGGATCCCTGTCGAGTCGTTGGTGCAGGAGCGCACGGGCTTCCTTCCCGAAATCGTTGTACGAGTACGAGTACCACCTGTACCTGTAACACTATGTACGGGTATCTGTAAGGATCTCCCCGGCATGCGGGCTCATTCAGGGTCTTAGACCGCAGGATGCGGCTCTCCCAGGTACTCGTACTGGTACGTCAGCAAGATGCACATGACAATCGGCATTGAGTTGAAGGAAGTCAAATGAATTGCGGGCGAGGCGAGGAAGAGGGAAACAAGGCGCATGAGACGATATTGCTACGAGAGCATTGCTCGGAAGAGTTGGCGAATTGCGGTTAGGTAGTAGTAGTACTCGTACGCAACGTTGGAGACCCTCGATATGCCGGCTCATCATGTCTGCCCAAGTTCGTCAAGAGAGGCAAGCGCGGAGCACAAGCGTGGTTTGATACGGCCATACGAGTACTAAATGACACACCAAGAAGACATTGATGACATCAATTTCACCACAGCGTATAAGCTTCGTTCCTCAGATCTCTACTCCGTCCTCCCTGAGCTCTTGTCATTTTCATTTCTTCCATCTCGCTCACTGAATGTGCAGCTGCTGCGAAACATTGATCTGACCCGACGCAGCATCTAGTACTTCGTATTGATCAATCTGTTCCTGAGGACTGGACTCGGGAGGTGATTGGCGCACGGCCTTGTTTTGTTAGGCCCCTACCTGAGTATAGTAGGTAGTAGATTTCGGGAAGCTCCCGTTTATAGTGGGGCCCCTAACCTGCGCCGGACCATCCCCAAGCGAGCCAATCACCGATCCGCCAGGGTCTGCGTCATGCTCCGATTAGGGAAAAAAAAGGGCAATAGCATGTTGGCAGGTTTGGTTTGCTCAAGGCACGGAGTTTGACTGACGGACTCGAGTCGCGGGCGCGTCGACGACATGCTCTATCGCTTTCCCGCGTTATTGCGTTAACGGACGAGTTTCTGCTTTTTTTTTTTACCACGCTTTTTCTACATGATGATTCACTTTACACATTTCAGCACAAGAAAAAAAAAGCGTATAGTAATAACTAGGAAGTGCTAAATGAATGATGCCAGAGCTTCAGACTAATCTTGAACTTTTTGTAAGAAGCAGTAATATGGTCTTTTCGCGAAAAAAGATACGTCTTACCTAGTATTTACAGGCTATAACTCTTCTCATATTTAAGGTGAAAAGGTTACTTCAGGATTAAGTTATCGCAAAAGCTATTAGCAATAAAATAAATCTGTGATTCCTAGAAATTTAACTTCACCGCTTACAGCAGTCGAGAGTCGAAGTCCAGAAGGGATAAGAGTCCACTTGCTGAAGATGGCGAGACGACGAACATCATAGTCCAGGAAAGTGCGGCCTCATTCTCTCCGATGGACTTGCCACAGGTCAAAGGGGAGGCGCTTCTTTACACAATGATATAAAAAGGGAAAGAGCAGTCAACTCTCAGGACCTGTTGAGCTGGTATTCCCTCCTTGTTTGCTCTTACTAATATAACCATATATAGACAGCTTATCTCTCTCTCTCTCTCTCTCTCAAAACCTATCTTCATCCTCTTCTCTCATTCTACCTCTTTTTCAACCCTGACTTCAGGAACTTATGTCTTCATTCAAGAATTGATTGATGGAAACATGTATGCCTGACAATATCAATTGGTTGACCAGGAATTGGAGCCTGGCCTCGCAGTTGATACTACATGCATGAGCCATGGGCGACCTCAGGCATTGAAGACCATGAACTGCACAGCCCCCCTCCAACCCGTTCAATCAAGCATCAATCCAAACCCTTTGAGAAATACTATTTCCTACTGCTTTGAAGATCCGGCAATTGAGGTGTGGTCAGCTCCAAAGATTTGCACAGCCTGTTCTTGAATCTGAACGCGAGCGACGATGACTCCGAATTGAAGTCACATTGACTGGCCTCTAAACTTCTAGTCTTTCTCAGCCATTTGAAGAAACGAGGGAAAGGGTAGATGCCTGGGCTAGGGACAGTTTACAGGGAGTGATGATACGCCCACCTCTGTCCCTTTCATGGCTTCCCCAAGTGCTCTCTCTTTTGATTTCCGTATGTAGAAAGACGATGTAAGTCGGCGAGCACATCCATTACCATGGGGATTGATTGTGTCTGAAGTACAGAAGAGGTCTGCTTTTGACTCCCTATCCGCCAGTCCTTGTCTCTCGACCGAAGATGATGTATCTTTTGGAGATCAATATATGCATCTGAACGGCCTTCGTTGATCAAGCTCTATAATTGAGTCCACCATGACGGTCAAGGCAGAACCACAGGAGGTCATGTGAGAAATGGAAGAGGTCTCTCAGCTATAAGGGGGAAGACCCGTGTCGTCCCATAGCGACCTGTGACCAGTTTAGAATCAACCTTCTTCTCTCCAGAATTCCATCTACGTGACGAGCAGACATTGAGCTTTGCACAGGGATGAATGGGCTGCCAGAAGCCGTGCTACGGGGAAAGCCCAGATGCTGTTCTCGACGCCACAATCTCTGGCTCGGACTGATCAATGTCGTTTGAAATCAAGGTGCAATTATCAGGCGACTTCCAATCCAATATGCTGTTTTCGATATCATAATGAGGCTTAGACATATCCATTGGGCATGTACATGTAGGCAGTTGGCATAGAAACACCAGACTTAAGGGCAACTCGAGCTGGGATCTGTTACCGGGTTTTCCTTCGTCTATATCTCAGCGTCAAGCCCCATCCGAGAAAACAGTTTTTTTGAGGGATACGTTGGAACATATTAGCTTCATTGCATTTGAAAGACTTTCAGGAATACATTAATCTGGCCTAGTCGAAGGGGCACGTAGCGAGGCATGGTCGGTTTTCCTTTGAGACTAAACGACGACTTTCTCTAGACTCCGTATATCCACAACTTCACGCAATCGAATACAGCTCTGTCCATTGTCTAGACTTCGATTATGGGTTTCAATGGGTGCTATGCTGGGATCACACTGCTCATGAAGGCCACAAATATTCCGAGGGTAGAATTCCGTATATCTAACTTACTAGGTAGAGTAACGGTTTGGGGAATTATTTGGCTCTACGTTCAAGTTTTGATGATCTTTTTCATTTTGAGAAAAAAAAAAGAAAGGTCTACTTTTGAGACTGCCGACATCCCTCTGGATGAATTCACGCAAGCACTTTCTTATGGCCGGGTATCTTAGTAGTCGCCACCAATACGCAGATCTAAACCATAACCAATTCTGCCAACTGGATTCTCGTGGCTGGCAAAGTGACATAGACAAGGTTGTTGCCCGAGGCATCCAAGTTTCGACGCTCCTCGGGAACACACCTTCTGGGCTTCCAAGACATTCGTAACGACCCTCACAGATCAGTACGAGAAACCATTTGGGGCCCAGCTCGAGGTCCTGAAAAACCAAAGCTGGCTCGGGTCCTGGAGCTATTCGGTGTCTCTTCGAGTTGCATCTGAGTCAGTGCAGCGTTGTGTTCCAGTACTCCGTAGAAGTCATCGGCATCCAAGAAACCTGTGGCAAGGGGAAAGACTTCGCGGTTTGGGTCCACCCAAGGTGCCGAATGATCGCACCGGGGCGTTTGATCGGGACACCAGCGCTCGTGGCTCCTTGCACGAAGCCCCCCCCCCCCAACTCTAAAACGACGCCATGAGCCTCAGACCATCTCGAGTCGTGCAGACCTCAATAGGTAGTAGTTGCCATGTCCGCCACATTCTCTTGCCGAGTCCGAAGAAGCCGGGAAAGAGTCTTCCCCCGAGCTGTGCCCCGTACTTCTGTCCAACATCAGACACATGCACCGATGACACCAGGAGGCTTTGCCGGTACCCTTTGAAATTTGATGTCGCACAGCCGCGTCTCAGCGCCCGGTGGGAACTTCGTCCGAGTAGAGGTTTTCGGCCCCATTCCGTGCAGTCGTCCCGTTATTGAGTAGGGAAAGCTCCGTACTCCGGACGGAGGAGGTAGTTGAAAATCCCGCCTTCTCGGCAAAGACCAGTCATTGTATCACAAGTCCCTGGAGGTTCCCCGTGAGGCGATATCAGCAAGACCAGAGGCCCGTTGGCGTCGAGTCCGCGCGGTCTCCTGGCCAGAGACGGGAGCATGTGGTCGTTTGATAGGGCCATCGTGATTGGCTGGGCGGCCCCCGCGCAGGGTCGGAACAGGGTTGGATCATGCAGGACTGTGTGAGATGATGCATCGTGGGCCGGGGTCGAGACGACTGAGGCTTCGTTTCAGCCTATGAGGGGGGGGGGTCGGGCTGGGAGTCTGACGTCGAGGCAGCAGGTCAGCAGAGGAGCTTGATTCAAGGACGCCGATGCCTTACCACGACCATATACTCCGTACGGAGTATTCCATAGCTCAACAACTTTTCTGTTGTCTCCATCCATCTTCTTTTCTTTCCTTTTTTTTCCCCTTTCTTTCTTTTCTTCAAATTGATGTCTCTGTTCTCTTCCGCTCGAATTCTACGGACAGCGTCCAGTCTCTCCCATTCTTTTTCTCAAGGCATTCGTGTGCCCCCCAGCCCCCGTATCGATAACGCGGTCGCATCCGTCCAATCGCCGCTGTAGTGTCACTCAACTCGCACGCTGATTCGTCCGGCGCTCCTGGGACGCTCCAATTCTGGCCAATCAGCGAGCGCCATTGGGCCACTTGGTCGTTGCTCGCCCGCCCGCTGGAGCCTCTCCGTGGCCCCCTCTGAGGTCCCCTCTGGAGCCGCCGCCTGAGGGCGCGAGCCACAGCGGACACGGGCCACAGGAGGCGCCCATCTTCCAGCGCCTCCTCCACTGCGTCGCCGCTGTCACATCCATCAAGTCGATAATTGATGGATCAATTGACTTGATTCATTCGAGGAATTCCATGCTCCAGAGAGGCGACTTCTTGGCCGTGCCGCCGCGTGATTGGCCAGATTTACAGCGAGTCCTCTTCTCGTCCGGGAGGGCAGGAGGCACCGCCAAAAGTACCCCGTACTCCGTGCCTTCCTGATGCGCCTCCATCCCTCTATGCGCGCCACGGCCGCACCTTCCCCAAGCTCTTCCAAAATACCCAGACTGCCTCTTCGTCAATTTAATTCTCATTTTCTCTCCGTCCATCCCATCTCTTCTTCCTCGTCTGTCCTTTTGGGATCGTCCTCAACCCCTGACATCGGTGGACGAGTGGGGGAATCAGGGTCTTCTTTTCTTTTTTTCTTCCTTTTCCACACCCTAATCTTCTCTCGCCCACTCTTTCCCTCTCTCTCTCTCTCTCTTCCTTTGCCGAGAGAAATTCAGCTTTTATCGGTCTTTCTTCTTGGGACGGTATATTGCCATCTCGGTTCCCCCGGTCCATCCTACATCGACCAGCGACCCGAAATCTCCTTTCCGAGCGGTCATAGCCATCGATATCGATAATCGCGACATCCTCTTCCGATCCCCGATCCTCGAAATCCTACGAAGCCGCCCTCTCATTCTTCGCCTCCCACCCCTCCTCCCCCTCCTCCTCCTCCTGACGCTCCCTATCCGGCCTTATCAACGATGCCGTCATCAACAGCGCCGCAGACCGTCGAGCACCACACAGATGAACCCCAGTCAGAGGGATCCAAGCTGAAAACGTTCATCGGCATTCTGAGGAGGTGAGGCACACCCTTTGCTCGCCCACGACCTTCTGGCGGTCGACGGCCGACGTGATCTACATCCTGCCGCGCATGGAGTACCGCAGGCATCTGCCTGCCTCGGTGCATCGGGCGCCACGCATCGATGCGTTAAATGACGTTGCCGATCCGGCGCGGTGAGCCCTCTGTGGGGGGGCGCCCTAACCTAGCGCAGAATATTCTTGACACTTTTTACTATCCTTTCGAATTTTGTGGCATGCCTCCCCTGGCGAGACTCGATGGTCGCTGACGAGCAATCTGCTTCCCATCCAGATTTATTGGTGTCTCCGATCTTGCCTCTGTGCGCTTCTCGCTGCCCTCCCAGCTTCTCGAGCCGACGCCGAACCTCGAATACTGGACCTACCTCGATGCCCCAAATGCCTTCGTCGCCATCGGCACCTCGGACGAGCCCCTCGACCGCATGCTCGAGGTGGTGCGTTTCTGGTTGACCAAGGACCTCAAGTATGCCAAGGGCAAGCCTTGCAAGCCGTACAACTCTTGCCTTGGCGAGTTCTTCAGGGTGAGTCGCCCGCTGCCTGTTGAGACGGAGATGAAGAGCGCCACCACTTTGCGATGAAATCGGAGGAGAGACCGGGGCGACAAGAAAGGTGGACAGGCGATCGAGCGCTCCATCTTTTCTTGATGGACCTTTTTCTCTTCGGCTTGCCAGTGGTTCTTCGACCCCTTTACGGTGTCTCTCAAATCTGCGAAAACTTCTCATCCTAACCCTTTCAACCTAGTGCAACTGGGAAACCGAAGATAATGCCCCGAGGATAAACACATCCGACCTCGTGGTGCCTGGCTCCAGCGCCAGCTCCCTAAAGGGCGCCGCACCGAGCCTCAAGACCGCTCCCCGGAGCGAGCGGAGCTCGTCTTCCATCTCGTTGACCGTGCCCCAGCATGGCGCGCCTCCGGATGAGACTGCCTCCTCGGTCACAATTTCCTATCTCACCGAGCAGACCTCCCACCACCCACCTGTCAGCGCCTTCCACATAGCGTGCCCAGAGAAAGGCCTCTCGGCCCGCGGGTTCGATCAGATCACGGCCAAGTTCACCGGGACGTCCGTCAAGGTCCTGCCCGGCGAGCACAACATGGGCATCTTCATCTCCCTCGAACACAGGGACAACGAGACTTACCAGCTGACGCACCCTGCCGCTCACCTCGGGGGCATCCTCAGGGGCAGCCTGAGCGTCTCTGTCAGCGAGATGGCGTACATCACATGCCCCCACACCAAGATCAAGGCCATCCTACACTACGTAGAGGAAGGCTGGCTGGGAAGGACCACCAATAAGATTGATGGCGTCATCTTCAAATACGACCCGGACAACGACACCAAGACGAACGTCCGGGACGTTCCCGAAGAAGACATTCTGGCCAGGCTATACGGCCCTTGGCGGGAGAGGGTAGTTTTCACTCTCGGGTCTCGGCCTGTGGTATGTTTCCCCTTTCCGCGCGCTACCCTTGAGTGCCACGACGAGACTGATTCGACTCGCAGAAAACGGTTCCCGTTGAGGAACAACACGTGATCATCGACATCACCCCTCTCAGCGTCGCCCCCAAGGTCCTACCCCCGCAGGAAGACATGCTCCCGAACGAGTCGCTCCGCCTCTGGTCCGGCGTCACGGATGCCATCCTCGCCAAGCAGTACTCCAAGGCGACTGAGGTCAAGGTCGAATTAGAAGAGACTCAGCGCGAGAGAGCGCGCCAACGCGAGAAGAACAACGAGACGTGGCAGCCCGTCTTCTTCGAGCACACCGTCGGCAACGGCGGCAAGCCAGACTTGACAGAGAAGGGCAAGCAGGTCCTCGAGCGAGCCCAGAAGGGCGAGTGGAACCTCGAGGGCGTGTTGTAAGAGGAACAATTCCCTCTAATCTCTCCCCTCACCCACCCTTATCATCCCCTCGCAACAAAGAAAGAGCCCAGAATCAAAGAAGCAAAGACGGGCAAGATATATGACAGCCGGGCGACTCCGAGATGGAGATCGTATTGGATACGGCAGCTGGATGGCATGGAGGGAGGGATGGATGATAATAGCAATGGGGCAGCATCCATCTCCCGTCCGGCGGTGATATACGGAGTACATTATACGGATCAGGAACGTGCATAGATTGTGTCCGGACACACCACACCGCGCATTTGAGGATAGATTTTGTTTTTTAGCCCCCTTGTTTTTTTGGTCTCTCCCTTTCTGTGTTTCTCCTCACCTTCATTTACTGCGTTACGGCTTGTTTGGGCTTGCCTTGGGTGGCTTGAGACCCAAGTCGTTGACGGCATGGACTGCGATTCGATTTGCCCTCATGCCCCTGTTCGCTTTTGCATCTTGCTCCTGCTCCTGCTCTTGCTTTTTCGATCCCACATCTTCTGATTCTTGCTCTTGCTCTTGCTCTTACCGGACTGGGACGCTCTTGGCTTTGGCTTTGGCTTTGCTTGGTAGCTAGTTGGGCAACGTTGTAATGTCGATGTCTTTCTGGCTGCGATGGGGAGTGTGCTGTAATGTGTCTTCTTATTTTCTTCTCTGGATACAATGAAGAGCGTCTGCTCTCGGGGACCGGGTTGCGATGTGTGCAGCTGAGATCTTGATCTTGAGACCAGCAGGTTGAGCTCGTGGAGTGATGAGGTGCAGGTGAGGAGTTGATAGCCGAACTAGTATTCATTGATGGCATCAAGTTCCCGTGATGGGGATGTGCCTGTTGTGCTTTTTTAGGCCTTTGCCCGATGCGTTGAGTGCTGGGGGAGTGGGTTTTGTGTGGTTACCTTTGTGCTCCAGATGTGTTGTTTGCGTTTCCTCTTGATGACATCATGTGGTGAGCGCCCCTCCCACCCCCCCCCCCCCCCCGCGGGCGACCGAGACTGGGCTTTTTGGAATGCCCGTCACCTACTAATACTTTGCAGACTTGTGGTGAATCATGTTTTGGAAGAAGCATTGACTCGATGCAGAAGCAGCGAGATGGCACGGAGTTGACTTCTGCGTGATAGAGAAAAAAAACAAAAAATGCAATTCGGAGCCAGTGGGCCATATAATACAAATGATGAGTGAGGTTTCCTTTTCCGCCTTGAAATTACTCCATATTCCGTCCTTTCCAATCCGCTACCCGTGATTCCATTACTGAATGTGTAGTTTTCGTTCTGTTTTTTTTTTTCCCGTTTGCCCCCCGAGTCATGACCCTGCGTAATTCATCCCACGTTTCCCGGCAAGAGACAGGCGACGCGCGGGTATGTGAGCGACTGAGCCTAAGCGTCCACGAACGCCTTGACGTTGCTCAACCAGCTCAGGTACTCGCGCTGCTCCTTGACGTCGACGTAGTCCGGGACGAAGACGGCCATGGCCTGGTTGATGCCGCGCTCCTCGAGGAAGCGCTCCATGAGGACCTGCAGGTCGTCGTCGAGGGACCCGAAGGGCGGGCCGGGGTAGACGTCGGCGCGGCGCTGCGCGGCCTCGGGGGACTCGACGCGGGCGACCTTTGCGTCGGCGTAGTAGAACATGTTCTCGACGACGACGACGCCGTCCTGGGCGGTGGCGTCGATGTTGAGGGCGCCGGGGGTCTTGCCGGGCTTCTCGATGACGATGGAGAGGTTGATGGGGGCGGAGGGCTCCTCGTCGGCGAGGTCGTCGGCGTCCTCGTCGAGGTCCTCCTCCTGCTGCTGCTGCTGCTTGGAGGACTGCTTGGGGGCGTCGTCGTGGATGTCCTCGTCCTCGAGGGCGGGGTCCTCGTTGTAGGGGTCGAAGTTGGTGATGTCGGCGATGGAGAAGCTGATTGTGATTCTGGGGATTTGTTAGCGGGTGAGATCAAGGTCAAGCAGACAAGACAGGGGATGGCGAGTTTGAGGGGGGGGGCAAAAAGAAGGGGGAAGGGCGGGAGGATCAGGCTTGGACATACTTCTCATCCCCGAAGGAGCGGGTCAGCTTGACGACCTCCTGGCCGGGGGTGTCGACCAGCTCGTAGGGCGTGTTGTCGAGGAAGTCCTTGATGCTGGCGGGCTGCTGCTCGTGGGCCTTGATGTCCTCCTCGATCTGGATCTCGCTCTCGAGCTTGGCAGACAGCTCGTCGTCGAGCTCGCTGTCCGCGGCGCGGCGGGCCGCGCTGCTCGAGGAGAAGGGCGCGGCGGCGGAGAGCGGCCTCAGGGCGGAGACGGCGGGGGCCTTGACGAATGCGCTGCTGCCGGGGCGGGCCGTGTGCCGGGCGAGGCGGGCGAGGGATCGGGGCGCCGCGCGCGCGAGGGATCTGATGCCGAGCATTGCGAAAAAG
>NQYQ01000001.1:478995-490018 GCA_003055925.1 Escovopsis sp. Ae720 | reverse complement strand
GGGGGTGGGGGGGGGGGAGGGGGGGGGAGAGGAGAGAGGAAAGGGACGTCGATTTATAATTGCAGTACCAACCTTGTTCGCTAATCAAAATCAAGATGGCATAGCGCCTTGTCCTTCGCATCCCCTGTCCCGAAGGAGACGGAGCCAATCCCATTGTACGGAGTACTCTGTACGGAGTAGTAGTATCGGAAGAGACTCGGGCAAAAAGGTTCCCGCGGGCAAAGGGGAAAAGAAAAGGGCATCAGAGACAAAGACCAGGAGATGAGGGAGAAGGGGGGTAGATACGGAGTAGATGGTCCATACAGGCAGAGAGGGAGAGAAGAGGGGGAGGAGGAGAAGGAGGAGGCTGGTTGTTGGCGAAGCAAGCGGGACTCTTTGAGATGTCAATCTCTCTTTTTGGCCCCTTCCCCCACTCTCCCTGATGAGTCTGTGCCGCCGACGGAGGGTCTTCCGAGAGGGGAGACATGAGAGGGGAGACACGAGAGGGGAGGCACGTGAGGGAGACACGAGAGGGAGACGCGGGGCGGGTTTTGGGAGGTGACGATTCTTGGAGAGTCGATATGGATTGATCCATTCAATCAATTGATGGCTCAATCCATGATCCATCCACCTTTCATGGCCGTGAGACGCAGGGAAGAGGACAGTGCAGAATACGAAGGACAGGACGGTGCTTGTTCCTGAGCACGAGGATCATGCCGAGGTGCTCGTCTGCCAAGTTGCCGTACGAGTACGAGTACGAGTACGCCGTCGAGCCAGCTCAGCGGCAGATGACAGATCAATGCAGTGCTCATTGATGCTCCGTACGGAGTACTAGTACCTACCTACTACCTATAGTACTAGTAGTACGGAGTAGTATGTCACGCATGAACTGCCCAGAGTTAGCATCAATACTAGGACCCATTGCTCCGAAGAAGACCACCGCACCTATGCTCACTGCACTCCGCATCGTCTGCTCTTTCCCTACCTGTACTCTACCAGTACCTGCCAGTACTGTAGTAGTAGTATCAAGGATTTCGTGCACCGTACACCAAACACCGTACTCCGTTTTTTTCCCTTTCGCCGGATCGCTTGATGCCGGTGCAGTGCCAGCTGAGGTTTGCAAACTGCGTGCGCGACACACACAGTGCGTGCAGGGCGTCATGGACTCCATCCACCATCTGGAGAGGCTTCAATCGATCTATGGCACCTGGCTCCTTCCAATTTCCAGACGCCCCGCGCAGACTCATCTCTAGGCCGCAAGAGGCAACGACTGCCAGGGAAGCCGCAAGCCACCTGAGTCAACCAGAGGCAGGCGCTCCGTACTCCGTGCTCCGTACCATGTACGAGTACTACCACTACTTACATGTAGTAGGTACCTATCAGTCATCGCCGCACAGTACGAACACTGTCCTTTTACCGATCAATCTGTGCCTGAGTCTGCACGTCCGACCAAGAACCTTGGCAAGGTGAGGACGGAGTACGAGTACTCCCGGCACGAGGACAGGTACCTAATGTATGGAAGGTTACGGAGTACCTAGTACTAACGGAGAGGTAGGACTCCGATTCGACGCAATCATCCAAACCATCCAAGGTGGACTGCACTCAATCAAAACACTGTACCGGCTTTTTAGGGTCGTTTCGCCGTCTGGCCAGGGGTTCCCAGGTGGCGCCGGGCACGTCGCAGGCCGTCTGCAGCTTCTCCGGACGTGGACTCGTGCTCAGGCACAGGAAGCAGAGTGGCCGCTAGATCGGATCTGGACGTGCGTGTCAGGTTGCCCTGTCCGGTCTACGGAGTACATAGCGAGAGGGTTCATTGTGAGGCTTCAATGAGGGCAGCAGCCCAGTCCAAGTTAGTTGCATCAATCAATGTGTGTTGGCCCTGACACGGCGCCTTGCCCGTGCCTGGCCCGGAGCGCACAGTACGACGGGAGTAAAGGTACTGCAAGCCACCTAAAGCTTCCCGGAGGATGGGTCCTTCCCCGTTGAAACGCTTCCAATCGCGTCTGCTGCGGGCAAGACCATTGAGGGCAGTGCCCGTCAGTTGAAGGGAATCATGTCTGCCCACCAGTGGTGCAAGGTCACTGTAAGTACTCCGTACCTCCGAGTCCCCGAGGTACCTGGTCATGCATCAAATTGATGTACCTGCCGACTCGTGAGACTCTCCTCTGCTCGGGTATCTCCTACCTCCCTTCCAGGCGATCTTTGGGAGTAGCAGGACTGTGCTGAATACTTTGTCTTGGCTCTTCTCTGACATGATGATCTCTGGAAACTCGGGTTAATGCCAGATTGTGGAAGTTCTACTACCTGTACAGTAGTAGTACGGAGTAGAGGTACTACCTAATCATAGACCCGAGTACGAAGAGGTACTAAGAGGTAGAGACCGTATCAAGATCATCATCATGGCAGGAGACACCGGTGCAGTCGCAGCTTCCACGGTGACGATCATTGAACTTTCAGGGCAATTCAACTCGACGTTCCTTCCATCCGAGATTCGCTCCTGCCCATTGATGTCGCCGGCTCGCGTGTCCCCTCTCGCCTCCCTCGCCTGCCTCTTCTTGAAGTGACTCGCTTTCTCTGTCTCTTTTCTCTCTCTTCTCTCTCTCTCTCTCTTCCTTCCATTGATCAAATTCCCTTTTCATCAGCAATTAAATTCAATTTCAGCACGGTTTCCCTCTCGCGCCTCCTCCTCTCTCGACTCAAACATCCTGCGATCCATCTCAATCTCTCTTCCAATACTACCTACGGTAGTACTAATCGAATCGATCCCTTTTTCTGTCCCCGCAGCGACACGGCTTGTGCATCGACAGGTACGGACGGAGTACTAGGTAGTACTACTACTGCTACTCTAGTACCTACGGAGCACTCGTGCTCGTACTCGTACCAGACGGTTCCGGGTGGCTGCGAGAGAGAGAGCGTGCGCGTGCGTGTGCATTGCCTGGGACCATGTCGATGATGCCTGCACGGCCATCCATGTACCTCCCGCTTCCATAAGACGACTCGGCCACTCTTTTTGATACTCCCTACTACTACTACTACTACTACTACTGCCGTACCACCAATCCGAATCTCAGCTCCTCGAAACCCCGAAAACAGAGGCACGCTGCAGAGAGGGTTCGAGCGCGCGCGCGTGTGAAAGCCTGTCGTCGACGAGTCGCTGCGCTTGGCTTTGGCTTCCTACTACGGAGTACCGTTACTGTCAACGCCGTCCCGACTCTTCACGAAAATACTGTATGTACAAATCAACCTGGTCCCTCGCTCTCACTCAGTGCCATTGACCACGATCCAGTACGATCGATCCAATCGTGGACCATCCAAGTCGTTCCGGCGCTGCCATTGATCGTTCCACTACCATCCACCACTACTGCCACGGTCACCACCTACCAGTACAGGTACGACTACTAACCGCTTCAAACCCGTTGCAACCACCACCACCACCAGACGTCCATCCGGCCAACCTTGCTGGCCGTCCTGCAAAGTGTCGTTCCTTGTCTTCCCTCGTTCCTCGTCTGCCGCCCTTCCGACCTGCTTCAATCCTTCATATCGACTCTCGCTCGACCCTCATCGCCTTGTCGAGGACGTGTCGCCGGTCCTTGCTGGGCCAAACAAATCCACCAGGTATTTGCCGCTCCAGCTCGTCTCCCCCCTCCTCAAAAGTGTTCCCAGATCCTTCGTCTGGCAATCGCTCTGCTGCGTGTTGCTCGCTCATGACCACGCCGAGTTTTCCCCCCTTGTCGTCGTCACTCGCCCACCAGGTCGCCTTCTCTCCCCTTCTCCGCATGCGCTAAGATCATTCAAAGCCACTCCTTCGCAACAGGTCCCATCTCCTTCGACGAACCGTCCTCTTCGAGACAGAGACTCTCTCCTCCGCGTGTCTCCCAGTCCACCTGGAAGGGGAATTCTCCCATTCGGACAATCCATTCGAGGCGATTGCCCTTCACGCTCCTTGTTCATTGCCTGCTCCACGCACGCCGGCCCTCGCGCCAGACACGCCCCAACTCCCGGACCGGCCGCTTGCCGCGACTTGTGATCCTTCTCACTCCTTTGCCCACACGAACGGCCCGCCCGCTTTCAGCGCAGCTTTTGCCATCACCACCCACTCGGCTGTAGCCTAGCGATCGCTCTCAGTCACCCGCTGTCACCGCTGAGATTTTACCCCCGTTCCTTGACGATCCCCTATACCGAGATAGATGGCCTTGGGGAGCTCTTCTTAGCCATCAAGCCGTCCGCCGAATCGCCCGAGCCTACGGAGGAAGCTACACAAAGCCTCGGCTCGCTGGGTTCCTGGGGCTACAGCGCCTCTCGAGCCTCGTTCTGGTCGTCCCCTTGTGACTGATAATGTCGGTCATGCTACAGGCCCCATCACGCGCTTCTACCGGATCAAACTCCTCCTCCCAACGCCTCTCACGACAAAACACAATGTCTTCCTACGATGGCTCGCGCTCGGCGCGCCAGTCGAAGCGGTACTCCATGTCCGCGCTGTACATGTCCATGTCAGCCAACGAGGGAGAGATGCACATCGAAGATGAACTTGCCAAGGGTAAGGAGGCCTGAGATTGGCGCTTCGCCGCATCATCCATGCAGTGACGTTTGACTGACCCGCAACTCCTTGCAGCGCAAAAGATTCTTCGAGATCTCAAGTCAAAGATCTCGTCCCAGTCCAAGAAGAACTTCGTCCTCGAGAAGGACGTGCGATACCTGGACTCGAGAATCGCCCTGCTGATCCAGAACCGCATGGCGCTGGAGGAGGTATGTGCAGACATTGACCCCCGTGATCGGCGGGACGCTGCGCGGGCCCTTTGGCTGATCGATCCCGTCGTGTTTAGCAAAACGAAGTCGCGAGTCACCTCGAAGACCCCACCGAGATGCAGGAGGGTGTTTTCCCCAACGACGACAAGACGCAAAAATACGGAAACCTCCTGTTTCTCTTACAATCCGAGCCAAGACACATTGCGCATTTGTGTAGACTGGTGTCCATGTCCGAGATCGACTCTTTGCTCCAGACCGTCATGTTCACCATCTACGGTAACCAGTACGAGAGTCGAGAAGAGCATCTTCTACTCACCATGTTTCAGGTAAGCATTGGCATCCCGCACGCCATCCAAGGCCCCCAATCTTGACCTTGTTTTGCGATGCAGTCCGTCCTCACGTACCAATTTGACAACACGCCGGATTACTCGTCGTTGCTCCGAGCGAATACGCCCGTGTCTCGAATGATGACGACCTATACGCGACGAGGCCCGGGCCAAAGCTTTCTCAAGACCGTGCTTGCAGACAGAATCAACAGCCTGATCGAGCTGCGCGATCTTGACCTCGAGATCAACCCTCTCAAGGTGTACGAGCGAATGGTGGAACAGATCGAGGAAGACACGGGGACCCTTCCCCCCTCCCTGCCCAAGGGAATCACGGCCGAGCAAGCTGCCGACAACCTCCAGGTCCAGGCCATTATCGAGCCTCGATTGACCATGCTGATTGAGATTGCCAACGGTTTCTTGTCGACCATCATCGAAGGTCTGGAGGAGGCGCCCTACGGTATCCGATGGATCTGCAAGCAGATCAGAAGTCTCACGAAGCGCAAGTATCCCGACGCCAACGACCAGGTCATCTGCACCCTCATCGGGGGTTTCTTCTTCCTGCGCTTCATCAACCCGGCCGTCGTGACCCCGAAGTCCTACATGCTCATCGACGGAACCCCGGCCGAGCGACCCAGGAGGACTTTGACGTTGATCGCGAAGATGCTGCAGAACGTCGCAAACAAGCCCTCCTACGCCAAGGAGCCTTACATGGTAAAGCTTCAAGGCTTCATCCAGCAGAACAAGGACAGAATCAACAAGTTCATGCTTGATCTCTGTGAGGTTGGCGATTTCTACGAAAGCCTGGAGATGGACAATTACGTCGCCTTGTCCAAGAAGGATCTGGAGCTTGACATCACCCTGAACGAGATCTATGCCATGCACGCCTTGATCGACAAACACACGGGAGAGATGTGCAAGGACGAGAATTCGCATCTTTCCATCATCATGTCTGAGCTGGGCCCGGTCACCGCCCAGGTGCCCCGCAAGGAGAACAGAGTCATCAACCTGCCCCTGTTTAGCAGATGGGAGACTGCCATTGATGATCTGACCGCCGCGTTGGACATCACCCAGGAAGAAGTGTACTTCATGGAGGCGAAGTCCATCTTCGTCCAGATCATGCGGACCATTCCCCAGAGCAGTGCCGTGTCCAGGAGGCCGCTACGTCTCGAGAGGGTTGCTGACGCAGCTGCCACCAGTCGGAACGATGCCGTCATGGTCCGCAAGGGCATCCGGGCCATGGAGCTGCTTTCTCAGCTGCAGGAGCTCGGAGTCATCGACAAATCGGATCAATTCGATCTCCTGAGAGACGAAGTCGAGCAAGAGCTGCAACACCTCGGCTCGCTCAAAGACGGTGTCATTGCCGAGACCTTGAAGCTTGAGGAGGTGTACAAGACCATCCGAGATCACAACACGTACCTCGTTGGCCAGCTTGAGACCTACAAGAGCTACCTGCACAATGTGCGATCTCAGAGCGAGGGCACGAAGCGAAAGCAGCAGAAGCAACAGGTCCTCGGGCCCTACAAGTTCACGCACCAGCAGCTGGAGAAGGAGGGCGTTATTCAAAAGAGCAATGTGCCAGACAACAGACGAGCCAACATTTATTTCAACTTCACGAGTCCCCTGCCGGGAACCTTTGTCATTTCACTGCACTACAAGGGTAAGTTTGCCTTCGGAATCACCGCCACGTTACGAGCAACAACGCCGAAAATACTAACATTTTCCCTCCTTGAACAGGTCGCAACCGTGGTTTGCTGGAACTGGATCTCAAATTGGATGACTTGCTCGAGATGCAAAAGGACAACCAGGACGAGCTCGATTTGGAATACGTCCAGTTCAATGTTCCGAAAGTCCTTGCCCTGCTGAACAAACGTTTCGCCCGGAAGAAGGGGTGGTAGAGGAAAGACGCAAGATTTACAACGGAAGCGCGACACTCTCGGTAGGTTGAAATTCATCTCGGCTCATATCCATCTATGTAACACGACTATATGAGGGGAAAAAAAGAAACTCGGGCGTTAGGGAGCACTGATACCACGGAAAGCTTCACTTCTTCACTCTCACTCTCACAATCCTTCGTTTTATTCTTACGCTCCCTCTCTCCCCCACTTTTTTTTCTTTCCTCTTCTTCACTCCACACACTTCCCGATCATGAGCCCCTGTCTGCTCTCTGTTTGAAGTTTGTCGTCTTCTTCCACCAAGGTTTCCCAAGGGAAAGGAAGGCTTGGGGAAGGGAGGAGGCAAGGGAGGGAGGGAAAAGCAAGGGCGGCAACGGGCTCTATATAAATACCTTGGTAATCGTTTGGAGAACGCGGCGTGGTATTATGTCTTCTTCCCCTAGGCTGGTCCGTTTGGGAAGAATATCGCGAGAGATATGCAAACGACTTCAAGTTTTTTTTTTCTCTTGATGTTTTTTTTTCTTCTTTCCTTCACTATTTGGTACCTGGCGCCCGCCTTTTTGAGGGTCTGCGATGTATTGCAACGTTAATCGAGTAATGGGATAATCAGGTCGATGATCGTCAAGATTGGTAGGCCGATGTGAAATTTGATCTGATGCTGCGAACAACTTGCTTGGTGCTGTTTGACCCTGGGGACTCAGCCTCGATAGGCGGCGGTGCGTCACCTTGAGCGAACCTCCATCACTGTGTTACCTGTAGTAGTAGTACAAGGGCAGCGAAAGAAGGGATATCGAATTTGGTATCAAGAATAAAGAAAAGTCTTCGCGACGGCTCCAAGTTCGCCTTCTTCGTTCGTGATCTTCGTTAAATCTATATATAGCTCGGGAAATGTGAGTGAACGCGCCAATGCCCAACGCGAGGACGCCGTCGAGGGGGCCCTTGGCCGCTGCGGCCGGCCCTCCTCCCAACCGAATCGTGTGACCCGTCTTTCATTGCGTCTTACTGTCTCCCTGTTTCCTTTGTCTTTTGGTATCCGTCTTCCCCTCCCCCCCTGCCCCCCCCCTGTAATTCTTTTTGTTGCTGATGCCTGCCTTGTTTCTCCTTTTTCTCGTTTTTTTTTTCTCTTCCGGTGTCCTTTTTTTCAATTCCCCATTTCTTCCCGATGTTGCGCTTGAAGTGCGGCTAGAAAGAAGGAGGGACCTAGGATGCGACGCTGACGGGCTTGGGGGCGCCGTCTACCTCCATGGCATCGTCCTCCATCTCGACCTCGACGTCGCCCTCGCCCTCGCCGTCAATCTCCTCGTCCTCCTCGAGCTCGTCCTCGCTCTCGCCTTCGATGTCGACGCTGCCGTCCTCGGACATCTCGTCCTCGTCGTCGTCGTTGTCGTGCTCGTGGTGGTGGTGGTGCTCGCTCTCGACGCCGGCCATCTCGGCGTCCTCGCCGCGTACTTGGGCGGCGGCCTCGGCGGCGGCGGCTTCCTCGGCGGCTTCTTCGTCTGCTTCCTCGGCGCCGTATTCCTCGCCGTCGGCGACGAGGTCGGCTTCAGGCTGTTCGGGGGGGAACTCGGAGGGGGCAGAGTCCTCGGAGTCCCTGTGGGGGTGGAAGGGGGGTTAATGTCAGCATGCTCGTCCGTCTCTTGGATTTCTTGTGAATGCGCATGGTCAAAACGGATGTGGATGTGGATGGGAGACTAAGGACTCACCATTTGATGGCGAAGCGCGTGACGCGGGGCTTCTCGGCGAGGACGTTGCGCTTCACACGCTCGATGATGGGCTTGGCGGGGGGCTCTGCGTTGAGCTCGTCGGAGTCGTACTCATTGTTCACGTAGTAGCCGACGCGGACGAACTCGCGGCCGTCGTAGGCGCATGTGAGGAGGATGACGGTGACGCCGAGGATGTCTGCGTCGGGGATGCGGGCGGTGTTTGGGGCGTCGGCCTCGAAGAGGAACTTGTTGACGCCGACGGGGATGGGGCCGACGAGGAGAGAGTCGAGTTCTTGGTCATACTGGTCGCTTTTGCGGGGGGGAGGCCAAGAGTATTAGCATTCGTTTCTTGATTCTTGTATTTTTTTTTCTTCTTCGAGTTTCGTTCTCGAATTTCCTTATTCCTGCTCTCTCTCTCTCTCTTGCCCTGTGAACAAGGGGTAATGGGCTGACTTACGACGTAGCGGAGCCGACGTAGGTGAGTTTCCATTCGAGGTCTGCAGAGGGGAAACGCTGTCAGCGATCGTGAGATCAAGTACAGAGAAACACGTGTGAAGCGCAATGGCGATCTCCGGAGATGGTGACGCCTTACCCTGCTCTAGAGGCTCGAGGCACTCAAAGGTGATTTCGAACTCGTACTTGTCGGTGAGTCTGGCGGGGTTATTTACCACCTTGACACCGAGTAGCGAGACGACGGACATGGTTGCGGGAGGATCGACGGCGCTGCTGTTGCTGGTGCTGATGTTGTTGCTGATGTCGCTGTGTGGATTATGGTGCGGGAGACTGGGCCTTTGAGGCGATGCGATCTGTGGTTTGTTGTGTGGCGAGAGGAAAGAATTGGTGTTGGTGGGCGGATGTGGGGGAGAACAAAGAGCAGTGCTTTGGGCGTGAGAAGTTGACAAGAGAGGATTGGATCAATGGGTTACTATCGAAAGAGGCGCTGCGGCAGCGCAGAGGGCAGAGCAGAGGCCTGCCTTTTCCTGGGCGCACGCCGGGATGCGGACTCGGTGGTTGCTTGAGGGATTGCCGGGACGAGGGTGTCTGATGAGGATGGGCGATCGACGGTTCGATTTCCGATGTTGAGATGCGAGAGGACGAGGCGAGGGATATACCGGTAGTGGTTGGAGGAGCTAGTAGAGGTAGTTGGAGGGAGGGAGATGGAAGGGAGAGAATGTCATGGATGGATTCTGAGGTCATGCAAGTTCTAACCGAGTCGACTGGACGAATCCGAGTCTTTTTGGTCTTTTGCCTGCCGACGCGGTGCCAAATCGACTTCGCGTTTGAATCGGGGAATTCGATCACAGTTACATCTGTTGGGGAGCCACACTGTGGAGAGATGGCGGCAGGGTCCTATCATTGACAAGACTGCACCATGGCATGGATCATGTTTCCGGTCATTCTACTTGCACGGGATACTCCGTACATCTCGACTCCATCATGAAGCCTTCACGATTGTGACTTGGGTTCTAGCAGGCCCAGAAGTCAAGGGGAAAGCCGATCCTCGATCGGTTCAAACATCATATGCCCTCAAGGACAGTGCTTTATATGTGAAAGACACTGTGATCGGATGTACTCCGTACTCGTATCTTGGAACATTCGAAGGAAGGCACAGGGATTGACTGGTCGTTCCTGCACAGTACTTGTAACCGGTATGACAGCATCTCGAAGACATGACGTAAGCAGATCATAGCCGCTTGTGATTGGCTGTGTCGGCTCGCCTCGCTAGTCGCCAATGCAGGCAAGCGCGACCAATCACAAAACACTAACGCTCAATCGTTCAATTTCATACACACTTGCCTTCCTCATCAGGCAATCCGAGCCGCCTTAGTCATAATTTTCTGAGCTCCAGATTTCTTCCCGAGTTTCGACTTCACGAGCATCACGACCCTCTTCATCCGTCCATCCATCCATCCATCCAGCCAGCCATCTCTCCATCTACCGACGATCACGCTCGCCGCTCTCACTGCCTGCACTGCACCCGGGGAACGCCCTCTGCGAAAAGGTGTCTTGCATCGACTCCCAGCCTCGCCGGTCGCTTTGTCGCCCTTGCCGCGCTCGATCTGGCGTCCTTTGTCTGAACGGCAACGAGCAAGCGAGCAGAGCCTGCTCTCCACACCCATTGCGCGTCGCGACTCTCCCGCCAGGGTCCCGATCTAGACGCAGACACTCCAACCCGACGACCACCTCAGGTACCTCGGTACGACACGTCTCTCGCCTCACCGCGCCCTTCGCGCCGCCCCTCCTGTCCTGGCTCCGTGCTGAATCGAATATCCCTCCTCTTGCGCGCGCCGCCGGGCTCCCCCGTGTTCTCAATGCGCTGCCACGCCCGCTTCGCCAGCGAGTCCTCCGCTTCTCGGATCTCCTGGCACTCTGCCGC
>NQYQ01000001.1:449432-476944 GCA_003055925.1 Escovopsis sp. Ae720 | reverse complement strand
CTCCTCCTCCTCCTCCTCCTCCTCCTCCTCCTCTTCTCTATGTCACGTTTTCTCACCCCACAGTAGGGTCGCAAATTCATTCAGGAGCGTTCGCCGGGCTACATGTCGGCAAAGAGCGGCAACATCGCTCTCGACAACATGACTCGAGCCTTGAAACGGGTCAACCTTCCGCGGCTGCCTCCCGCGATGGGATTCGATGGCGACCAGGAGTACCGCGACCAGGCGGAGCTGTGGAAGAAGTGGATCGACTGGGAGAAGGACGATCCCCTGGTGCTCAAGCCCGATGAGCCCAAGCTGTACACGCAGCGGGTGTTGTATGTCTATAAACAGGCTCTCATGGCGCTGCGATTCTGGCCCGAGATCTGGGTCGACGCTGCCGAATGGTGCTTCCAGAACAACATCCGGGACAATGAGAAGGAGATGGGCTCCGAATTCCTGGCCCAGGGCATCGCCGCCAATCCCGAGAGCGTGCTGCTTGCCCTGAAACAGGCCGATCACATCGAGGCCAATTATCCGCAGCAGGAGGAGGACAAGTCCGAGTACGCAAAGGCCGTCCGCAAGCCGTTTGACGACGTCCTGAACCACCTCTACGCCATGGGCGACAAGGTCAAGGAGCGCGAGAAGCTCGAGATTTCCACCCTGAAGCAGGCGGCTTCGCTAGAGCCCCCGGTCCAGGAATCGATCGAGGTCAACGACGACGACGCTGTCGGTGTCGCCGGGGGCGGAGACAACAAGCCGGCCAAGCTTTCGCCCACGGACGAACGCATCTCCGCCATCCAAAAGGGCTATGCCTCTGAGACGAATCTGCTTTCTCGAACCATCTCCTACGTGTGGATCGCCATGGCTAGGGCCATGCGCCGCATACAGGGCAAAGGCAATCAGACGGATGGCGGCCTGCGCAAGGTCTTCACCGACGCGCGGCAAAAGGGCAGGCTGACGAGCGACGTGTACGTCGCCGTGGCGCTGTTGGAGGCGGTCGTCTACAAGGACCCTGTCGGCGCCAAGATCTTTGAGCGTGGCGCGCGACTTTTCCCGAACGACGAAGGCTTCATTGTCGAGTATCTCAAGTTCCTTCACTCCAAGGACGACACCACAAGTAAGTGACTGAAGGGAGAGGTGATCCATCATGCTCAAACGCTAACGAGATCCCAAAAGACGCCCGAGTAGTCTTCGAGACGTGCGTGAACCGCCTCATCGCCAAGCCGGAGACGCTGCCAAAGGTGAAGCCGCTGTACGCGTACTTTCACAAATACGAGTCACACTATGGAGAGCTGTCGCAGATCCGGAAAATCGAGGAGAGGATGGCCGAGCTGTTCCCCGAAGACCCCAAGCTCAGCACCTTCACGTCGCGCTACTCATCCGACAAGTTCGACCCGATCGCCGCGCCCATCATCATCTCCAAGGCCTCACAGATGCGGCCCAAGCAGAGCGCCGTGGCCATCGAGCCGCCCACGTCGGCGCGAAGCAGCCACCCGCCCCCCCGCTTCGAACAGAGCCCGCGGCCGTTTGTCCGCGCTACAATATCGCCGAAACGCCCCCTCGGCGCCGACGACGAGGAGCTGAACCCCCCCAAGAGGCTCGCTAGAGGCAGCTCTCCTCTCAAGGGGGCGGCGGGACGCCGTCTCGACCAGCAGCGCCGCAACCAGTCGTCCGCGCTCCACCGCGACATCACGTTCCTCCTGGGGATCCTCCCGCCGGCGCACACGTACGAGTCCCAGCGCCTCACCCCCGGCGGGGTGGTGTCCCTGCTCCGCGACACCCCGCTCCCGGACTACGGGACGTGGAAGGCCCAGACCGGAGGACAGTACCGGTTCACGGCCCCGACTAGCGGGCACGGACGGCAGCCGTCGGGGGAGTACTCCTCGAGGCCCATCAGCCCCTACGGGAGAGTGGCGTCCTCGTCGAGCGGATATAGACAGTCGCCGCTCAGGGCGGAGACGGGATCGTCGTACGGGAACCCTTACGGCGGCTCTGGCGACGCGAGCGGGTCGCAATGGCAGGGGTCGCAGCAGGGATATGGGCAGTCTTCATCCCAGGGGCAATACGGGGGTTTTCGATTCTGAGAGGAGACGAAAGAAAAAGCCCGGGGTCAGGAGGGATTCTATCAAGAAGAAGTAAGTACGGTTTCAAAGAGCATTGGAACCGCGACCCGGTAGTTTGGATACATTTCACAGTATTACGGAGAAAAAAAAGGGGGGGGGACCAAAAAAAATCAACGGCAAGAATCATCATCGCGAAAAGTAATAGAGGTGAGGGGGGCATGACTTTGCGGCAGGGAATGCTAGGGCCGTTGATTGTGTTGCATTTGATGGCGTTAGGTGGGGGATGGGCATGGGCTACGACCTCCTGGGTCAATAGGAGGGGATTCATGCAAGGATGGAGGAGGGTCGGGGATGGAGGTGATGGAGGGTGGTGGTTGAGGGGCTTGGTGAGCAGTGCTCGTTCCATTCTAGGGCGGCAGCCTACGTGAAGGATGTCAGTATACATGAAATCAAAAAATGGAGTTCCTCCCTTGGCTTGAGATTGTTTGCAGAATGGTCAAAAAATCTTGACGTGAAGTTTACGTGAACGTTTTGGTGTTTCTCTGTGGTACGAGCTTTTTTTTTCAGTGTGCGGGCGTTTGATAGAAAAAGGGGTAAGTTGAGGGTTAGGGTTATGAGTGGAAGTCCTGGATGTGTTGGATGTGTTGAGTGAGCCACGCCATTGAGGACACCGTCATGATGCCGCGTCATGTCTTGCTCACAAACATGCCCTCAGAGATTGATTCCTGCCACAATGTATTTTTGAGAGACGCATTACCGGTCATGAACGAGAGATTGTCTGATTTCTACGCGGCGAGTAAAAGGGTAGGACTCGAGGCGGGATAGAGAAGCCCAACATGGCGAGCCTCCGGCGAGCGTCATCTGAGATTTATCTGGATTGATCCTCAGTATGGGGAGTTCTCGATATGGAGGATATGATGGCTGACCGATCCACGCTGGCGCTGTTGTACTGCGGATGGGGCGACTTGGGATGAAGCCCCTATTTCCTACGAAGCAAGCCTGGGTAGTATGCGTCCCCGGGAAAGGCACAAAGTTCTTTCTTTGCTGACTTCAATGAAACGAATGGGATGGAGAACTGGAGGCTTCAGACTAATTGAAGCTGCGGGCCTTGATCGACGAGAATCTCAAATTGCTGTGTCAACTTAGCCAGCCTTTGTGAAGCCGTACTACTAATTGATCCATAGGGTGAGGATAGTAGGGATGATAATGCCCCGGGTCTTAATACATCTTTCACAATTTTATGACTCAATGCATCAGGATAGCAATGCATTCGTCGAGTTGCATCAATCGATTTATGCCGGCTGCCATGATGTCCTCGTCGTCCGGGATGCTCCTTCCAGTCTATGGGGGCAGGTCCTGCCTGCATCCTCCCTTTCGCGCTCCTTCCGTGTGAAGGTCCTGACAGTGCGAGCTTCACATTTTCAAGAACTTCAGATGAAGCAGCAGCAGCAGCAGCAGCAGCAGCACCAGCATCAGAGACTCGTCATGTTGACAATGATTCATCAATCAATAAATCAACAATTGAATGATTCACTGCAATCGACTTCATTGATTGATTTGATCAGACGGTAGGCACCAGCCGAGCCGGCATTTCAGGCAGTCGCTGTGCCTGCAAGTGGTTGCCTGAGGGCATTCCTGCCTCAGGGCCCTCTCGCCTGGACCAATCACAAAATTCGTCTCTGTTTACTCTGACCTCCGACTTCCACTTGGCTCTCTCCCTACTAATTTCTTCTCTCCTCATCTTCCTCCCTCCGACTCCTCTTCTTCTCTTCTCTTCACAAGCACCAGTGGAGCCTCTCAAGTCTCTCCTGATTCCCCCCATTTTGGTCTCGTCTTCTGCGGACGAGCATTCGTTCGCCTCATCCTTGTCCTCCCCTTCTCGCAATCACAGACTTCACTGGCCTTTGTCACTTTGAGAATCTCATTGGTTTTTGGTGTCAAGAGCTCCAGACCTCCGCGACAATTTCAAGCCTGATCTCGACGAGAGCGAGTGTTCTTTGCCAGAAGTGGTAAGCTGTCTTTCTCGGATTGCTTGACTTCATCTTCTGCGATGGTCTTCCACTGTTTCGTCACTCCAAGGCCTCCTTTTCAGAAGCTGACTGAACCTATTAGAATCCAAGATCATCTTTCGATTGTCCACCAAGCATCCCCGCCCGGCGAATTCTAAAGGCCTTCGGTACGCGCTGTCATGCCTTCTGCCCTATTCCTGTTACTGTTTTTGTTCCTTCAACTTCAACTCCTCAGAAGACCCCCATTACTGATTTGTGCACAAGTTGCCAAAATGTCAGAACAAGGGCGCCCTTCAGGCCCCCCCAGTCTTCGTGGACCGGGGACCCCACGAAGCCCATCGATGGCATCGATTGCAAAATCTGGACAAGGCTCCCCGGCAGTGTCAGTAAGGGCAGTATCGGTCAAAAGCCAGCCTGGCT
This sequence comes from Escovopsis sp. Ae720, assembly GCA_003055925.1. NCBI lineage: Eukaryota > Fungi > Ascomycota > Sordariomycetes > Hypocreales > Hypocreaceae > Escovopsis > Escovopsis sp. Ae720. Next base: position 472,473 of record NQYQ01000001.1, on the reverse strand, counting down.
GGGCATCGCCAATGGGTGTCGATCCCGCCAGATTCGAAAAGCGACAAGAGCGTGGCAATACCCGAATGGAGCTTCCTCCGGACGCCTACCTGTCCGAGGCCGGAAAGGACCTCTTCGCCCTCCGAGGCAACAAATTCAATACTGAGGGCCGACCAGAGATGGTCGAGGTCAACCAACTGAGGATGACCAAGTTCAACTTTGCCAAGAGGATTTATCAGTACGACGTGAGTGATGACTCCTGAATGCAGCTTTTTCCTTGGAATCCAGTGGCAGGAGAATGCTGACAATAGGAAAGATCTCTATTTCTCCCGATCCCCAGAAGAGGAAGCCCGTCATGATCAAAATCTGGGCTCACCCGACTTTCAAAGCCGTCCTTGAGCCATACAACTACCCGATGTGGATCCATGATGGCTCCAAGCTCGCGTGGTCTCCCACTCTTGTCGACCGCGGAGAGCTTCGGCTTATAGTGGACCTCGATGACGGTCGGGAGAGAGCCACGAGCAACAAGTTCCATGTGACAATCCGTCAGACGACCGAGATCAAGGTTGATGTGCTGCAGGCATATCTAGATCGAAAGATAGCTTTCGGCCCCCCTGTTCAGGAGGCCCTCAATTTTCTCGACCATCTCATTCGGCAACGACCTTCCGAGAAGATGCTTGCCATCAAACGCAATTTCTACAAGTATGGCGACAAGGGACGACCTTTGATGGATGGAGGGATCGTCGAAGTCCATAAAGGAATTTACGCCTCTCTCCGCCTGAGCCACAACATGCGATTCGGTGGCCAGGGTCTTGCTTTGAACATTGACGTCGCGAACACCTGCTTCTGGGTCGGGCAACGATCCATGGCCGAAATGATGGTCCAATTTCTCGGCACTTTGGATCGCAGATGGAGAGGCTTGACGCCCCTCACCGTCGCCCACCAGCTCAGACCTGTTCAGGGGCCGAATGGAGTCTGGCAGTCATCCGACGCCTTCAAGCAGCTCCGCAAATTGCGCAAGCTCAGATTCACCGTCCGTCATCTGAATCGAAAGAATCCCGACAAGATCTTCACAGTCATGGATTTCACGTTCAGTGAGAAATTTGGCGCAGAGGGCGCCAATGCCAAGAACGTTACCTTCGATTATGAGGGTCGGACGCTGTCTATCGCCGACTACTACAGGGAGAAGTACAAGGTCCACCTGCGCTACTCTCATCTTCCCCTGATCGAGACGGGCAAAGCTGGCCGGATCCCTATGGAGCTCGCTTTCGTCGAGCCCATGCAGAGGTATCCTATGAAGTTGAACCCGGATCAGACTGCGAGCATGATCAAGATTGCGGTGACTCGCCCGACTCAACGCAAGGCGGACATCATGAAGAACGTGAACGACCTTCAGTTGGACTCCGACCCATATCTCAAGCACTATGGGATCCAATTCGATACCAGCTTCGCCAAGACCGAGGCCAGGATTTTGCCCCCGCCTCCAGTTCATTTTGGACAGGGCACAGCCGATCCCAAGTTTTCGGGCCGCTGGGATCTCCGCGGGAAGAAGTTCTTGAAGCAGAACGTTGCACCCCTTGAAAGCTGGGCCTTCATCGTCATGAATGACTGTGTCAATTTTCCGCAGCTGCAACAATTTGCCCGCTCTTTCAAGAATATCTTCCTTGGCCATGGAGGCAAATGCACAACGGACGCCCTCCTTCTCAATGTTCCTGGAAACATCAGGGACAATGCAGCCCAGGCTCTGGCTTGGGCTCACTCCGAAGTCATCAAACAGCGAGGGTACACCCAGTTGATTTTCGTCGTCGTCCAGCACAAGAACAGCCCCCACTATGAGCGGCTGAAGAAATCTGCAGACTGTCGCTTTGGCATTCTCACGCAGGTCGTCAACGGGGCTGCTGTTCAAAACAACAACGGGCAATATCACTCCAACATTTGCATGAAGGTCAACGCCAAGCTCGGTGGATCGACTTGCCGCACAGTCCCGCCCTGGAAGTCTCAGGGAACATTCTTTCCCAGGGATCGGCCGACGATGATCATTGGTGTTGACATCTCGCACGCAGCGCCAGGTGGCGTGACACCCTCGGTCGCAGCCATGACGATGTCGACTGACCGGGATGGAACGAAGTACGCGGCGATGGTTGAGACGAATGGCTACCGAGTTGAGATGCTGACTCCGGCCAACGTGTGTTCCATGTTCGGTGGTCTGTCCAAGAGTTGGAGGCAAGGGCACGACCAGGATTTCCCCAAGCACATCATTTACTTCAGAGACGGAGTTGCGGAAGGGCAATTCGCTCATGTCCTTCGTCAGGAGATTCAAGAGATCAAAAATTATCTCCACTCCGCTGCCCCCAAGAAGGAATTGCCCAAGTTCACCGTCATCGTGGCCACCAAACGCCACCATACGCGCATCTTTCCCGTGAAGGGCGACAAGTTTGGCAATGCTCTGCCAGGAACGCTGGTCGAGAAGGAGGTAACTCACCCGTTCATGTGGGACTTTTACCTCTGCTCTCACGTGGCGATCCAGGGCACCGCGCGCCCCGTTCACTATCACGTCATCCTAGACGAGATGGGAATCCCAGTGAACGACTTGCAGAAGATGATCTATCATCAATGCTATTCCTACGCCCGGTCCACGACACCCGTCTCGCTTCATCCAGCTGTGTATTACGCACATCTTGCGGGCAACAGAGCCCGAGCCCACGAAAACGTCGCGACAAGCGAGGGTTTTCGTGCCGGGGCCAAAGGCCACGAGATGGTGCGAGACAAGGTCGCCAAGGGGCAATCCGTCGGAGCGGCCCCTCAGGGGACCAACGCTCCCCCTCTGCTTCAACTTGGGGGGAAACCCGAGGGAGAAACACCCCTTGCTGGAGAGCTGCGCCAGCGCGAGTTTTTCCGCAACACCATGTGGTACATTTGATTTCCTTTGCATTCTCGCATCTCTTCTCTGTATGAGTCCTCTCCTGCACATTTCCTTCTTTCACTTCTGATTCTTCTTTCTTGACACCCTTTTCATCCTTCATCTTCCCAGCTCTCTTCTTAACATGATCATTTGACCGCGGAGGTACGAGGCGTGACGGAGGGCCGAACACATGACAGGGGCGTGGTAATGGCGAGGCGAGGCGAAGTGTGTAATACTACAAAAAGGGGTGATCGGTTTGGGGGTGGAGTGGCGGCGGAGGCCATATTTGCTCACTGGGGGGGGGATTTTATTACCTCTCACAATACACCTGCTTTGCTTCCACATGACATGTGTCCCTGTATTGGAAAGATGAGACCCTCCACAGTCTGCCCTTGAGTGATGACGAGCCGGGATGTGAACTTGGAGCTTGGAGTTTGCCCATTACCGTAGGCTCTCAAAGTCTCGAGGCAAGACTTGACCCTAACCCTAACACTGACCCTAACCCAGAGCGTGCTTACCAGAAACGGCGGATCCGCGCCAAGGACGGCTTTACAGTGCCAAGGGATCCCTGTAAGCACGGTACATATGACGTCTTCCGGTTCGCGTCGGCGTCGCATGAGCGCAATACAGTATGATAGGATTGTTGCACACTATGCGACGGTCTCACATTGTGCTCGCATCAGATGCCAAGAGCCAGAGGGCGAACCGAACCTCATATGACTTCCCTCCTCCACCATCCACCACGCTTCAGCTCCGCCGCCGCCGTCGCCTCTCAAGATCAATCACGATGGCTGGCTTTCTTCGAGGAAAACAGGCGGGTATCCAGAACGACCTGTCTGCGTCGATCCGGCCCGAATTCTTCGCCCCAGACGATCAAGCGAGGCATGGAATCGGCTCACAGATCAGGTCAGACAGTGTGACCCTTGTTTGAATCCCCATCCTATATGCTTCGCCATGAATTTTGGGACACTTCCTACCATCTGAATGCTTGCATGGCTGACTTTTGAATCGGCACCACGATAGCTGCTTTGCATATGATCCCGTCCAGTCCTTGCTGGCGATTGGCACCAGCGAGAGCAAGTTCGGCCCGGGAAGGGTCTACGTCTTCGGCAAGGAGCGTGTCCAGAAGGTGCTGGAGCCACCGCGACGCTCGACCTTCAGAAGCCTCCATTTCAGCCTGGGTCGTCTCGTCACCCTAGATGCCAAGAATGAGCTGGGCGTATGGGACCTCGACACGGGGGCGCGCGTGGCGGCGCAAGTCATTGGCGGCCCCGTCGCCTGCGTCGTGACGGACCCGATGCTCGACTGGGCCTTCGTCGGCCTTCAGAACGGCGACGTCATGGCCTACGACATTGATCGCCACGGCCTCGCGCGAGCCTTCCGCCTGCCGAACTTTTGGAGGGACAGGAACCCCTCCGCCAGGGACTCGAGGCTCATCACGATGGCGCTGCATCCCCGAGACGTCGGCAAGATGCTGATTGGCTACAGCCACGGCGTCGTCATCTACTCGTTCAAGCAGAATAAAGCGACTCAGTTCCTGGAATACGTCTTGCCGCAGGGCGCCCCCGGCGGAAGCGGCCTCGGGATGGACGCGGTCCGCCAGCCAAAGCTGACGCACGCGGTGTGGCACCCCTCTGGGACCTTCATCGTCACGGCGCACGATGACGGGAGTCTCGTCTTCTGGGACCCGAAGGAGGGAAAAGTGGCCCTGGCGAGGACTCTGACGGAAATGGGCATCGATCTCCCGACGCCAAGCGCTCCGAACCCGGGACGGACCGACCCTTGCATCAAGCTGGCTTGGTGCTGCAAGGAGAACTGCGACGACACGGGGCTGCTGGTCGCGGGGGCGCAGAGCCACACGGCGTCGCCGAAGTGCTTGACGTTCATCGAGTTCGGGCTGACCCCGATGTACGCCACTTCCACGTGGCAGGCCCTGTCGGATCACTTCCGAGGGAAGCGTCACATCCCGCTCGTTCTGCCCCCCGGCGCACAGGTCCTAGACTTCCTGACCATCCCGCGCGAGTCACCCCACTTTGCGGGGGCGCAGGATCCTATCGCGGTCCTCGTCCTGCTCACATCGGGGGAGCTCATCACCATGAGCTTCCCGTCCGGGTACTCCATCAGTCCAACGAATCAGCTCCATCCCTCCATGTTTTTCGTCCATCCCTTCATCACAAAAATCAACATCACGAGTATGGAACGCTCGAGATGGCTGTCCATGGAGGAGAAGAGGGATAGGGGTGAAGCCATTCTCAAAGGAGGCGCCGAGGGCCCCAGGCCCAAGAAGAGGTTCGAGGAGCGGACCATCATCCAGGCTGCCCATGGCGACAGCACCATTCGAATATGGGACTCGGGACACGCCGACGAGATCGAGAATCGCCACCAGGTCCAGGTAGACATCTCCCGAGCGCTGGACCGGCAAGACGACGTAGAGGTCACGGCGATGAGCATGGCAGGCAGCACGGGCGAGTTCGCTGCTGGCACGCGGACAGGCGAGGTCGTCGTCTACCGATGGGGAGGCAACAGGTTCTACGGAAACCGCGAGCCGCGGCAGCTGGATCCCAACCCCATGGGCCTCTCGGACATCAGCTCGCGAGCCGAGCCGAACCTCCGAGACGGCCTGCAGCCGTTCGTTCTGTACGAGATGATGCAGGGCCCGATCACGGCGGTCCAGGTCTCCAACATCGGCTTCGTCGCCGTCGGCTCTGAGCTGGGCTTCCTGAGCCTGATCGACCTGCGCGGGCCCAAGATCATACATCAGTCGCTCATCGCGGAGCTCGGAAAGCAGGAGCATCGCATGAACTTCCTCAAGGGCCATTCGCGGGCGAGCTCGAACCCGCTCAAGGAGTGGCCGACGGTCATCGAGTTCGGCGTCATGACACTTGATGAGGACAAGTACTCGAGCATTTGCTGTTTCGTGGGCACGAACCTGGGCAAGGTGATCACGTTGAAGCTCCTACCCCAGGGCGGCTCGTACGAGGCCCAGGTGGCCGGCGTGGTGTCGTTCGAGGGGACGATTCTCTCGCTGAGTCCTATTGAGGTGGATACGGGTAAACCAGCCGCAGCGACGGGGACCGTGGTTGCGGGGCTTCGAGAAGGACGGCAGGTCAATGGCGCGGTCGTTGCAGGTAAAGACCCTTACCCCAAATACCCCTTTCCAACCTCAACCCCAACCCCCCCTTTTTTTATTTTTTTCCTCCTTTTTATCTCGAGAAGAAAATAAAAGGCTTAACACCGTATGGCAGTCACCTCACAAGAATTGAGAATCTTCAAGCCGGCGCAGTCTAAAGGCGCATCAAAGGACTTTGACGACGCAATCTGTCACGCCGCCAGCGTCGCGGAGCTCGAGATGCAGGGCTTCGCCGTCGTCGGCGTCTTCAGCGACAAGACCGCCCGGGCCTTCTCGATCCCCGGCATGCGGGACCTCGGCAAGGCGCCCCTCCCGGCCGCCGACGCGAACCGCCTCGCCCAGTCCGTCGTCACGCAGACCGGCGACGTCTTCGCGTGGACGGGCCCCAGCGAGCTCGCCATGGTGCACGTCTGGGGCACGGGCAAGGGCCTCGAGCAGTCGACGGACCGGCTCGTCAACCCCAAGCTCGCGTACCCGCCGCGGCCGACCATCTCCAACATGCAGTGGATCTCGGGCACGCAGTATGTCTCCCCCGTGGACCTGGACCTGCTCGTGGGCGGGGCCGACAGGCCCCCGAGCAAGCGCATGATGGAGGCCGCCGCCGCGGAGCAGCGCGCAGCGGAGGGCGGCGGAGGCGGCGGCAGCAGCAGCGGGGCCGCGGCGGGGCCCTCGTCGGAGGGGTGGGGCGACTACTTGACGAGGCAGCTCAATGAGAGGACGGAGAAGCTCAACTTGATGGGGGACAACCTCGGTGAGCTGCAGGAGCAGAGCGCGGGGTGGGCGGAGGACGTGCACAAGTTCATTGGGAAGCAGAAGAGGAATATCGTGCTCGGGTCCATCAAGGGCAAGTTTTTCTGAGAATGCGAATGGAGCCGTCAGCGAGCCAAGAAATATACATAGAATCGTGTTTTTTTTTTTTTTACGAGAGATGACTCATATTGCTCTGATGTGTTGACGGCTTGCATGCTGACGCTATCGCTCTAAGATCGCGAGAGCCAATCGGTCCGGGTCAAGGGGCTGCTACGGCTTCGTACATTTTTTTCTCGGTGATGGACCTATGCACATGAGGCAATGGTGAGATGGAGCAAAGCTGAGCGTTGAGGCATCACTCCTCGGGTGATTCTCCAGAGACGCGCAACGGTGATACGAGATGGACGGAAACAACACGATTCGAGACATCGCCGTGTCAGACCATCTCATTGGCCGCCTCCCCGTGTCCCCGTGTTAGTCACTTTCAACTCGACCTCATCCAATCGGCGATGTACGCCTCGTCAAATGCATATTTGCCCCCGGCGATCGGAGGCTGCAATGGAGGGAGTGAGAGGTTGAGAGGTTGTCATATCAATGCACAACGGGAGCAAGGGCTGCAGGCGAATGACTGCCGGGTTGTCTTACAGACCCGTTGGAGCTCGAGATAGATCATTGTCAGTCGGGACGGTCGTGCAAGAGGCAGCCTGCAGCTTGACAAGACCCCAAGGCCCGACGCGCATATGCCGATCCAACAACGCACAGCCGTCCTGGCCGTCCTGGCCGTACCTCAGACCAGCCTTGTTGGATCCGGGACCGAGGCAGCTCGTAAAGGCGGGGAGCCTCCGTATTCCAAGCCAAGCAATCGACGCAGGTTCAGCAAGGCCCCGCGGTCAGCACCCAATGGGAGCGCGCTGCGATATTCGAGCCATCCGAACAATAGCAGCGCCAGTCCTGTTTCGCACGTCACGATAGCCTCAGATACATCCATTGAGCAAGCGCTCTGAGCCCTGCGTCTGACCAGCTTTGCTGGTCACGCCTGTCCCAGATACCGGGCCGATCTCCTCGGTGAGTTCCCCCTGCCTTGAGCGTGCCTCGGTGCCGGTATTCAGCTCTTGACTGTGGTCGGTATTCGTAACGTGACAGGGCTTTCTGCGAGACCGAGGCCAAGAGGCGCGCCCAGACGTCTTAAGAGGTATCTGCCTTGGACGGCTCTGTCCAGCTGACTGACGCCTCTCGACAGGGCAAGGGGGCTCGGTAGACGTACCCATTGACTTTTCTGACACAAACTCAGAAATGCCACCCCATGTCGTGCCTTGAGTGAACGTACTTGGTCTCGGTGCTAGCTGTGTCCGAGGTGATCAGCTATCATCCTCCTTTCCCCAATCTACAGGTCGGTGAATATCCTACCTGACATCTCAGAGGGCTCATGCCATGCCTTGACATCCTTGATTAGGTGCCCCTGTCTGGAGAAGAAATTGCTTTCGCCATTGTGTTAGCCTTCATCTGGCACAATGGAACAATAAGGTATTGCCGCCTAGATCTGGGGAGGATCTCCACGAGACCGGTTTAAGAAAACCAGGATACCGGTCAAGGACAAGAAAGCACACAACGGTAGTCGAAATGTCCACATCGTGGGGAGAGATAGGCAGGATCGTGTGGCAGAGACGTAGGATTCGATCTTCTCAAGTCAGCGGTTGGCACATGTCGTACGACCACTCTGATCATGCTTTCTTCAAGGGCTATCCGGATCTCACCGAGTTGAGCAGAGCAAGTTGTCTTATTGATTGGGCCTTCGAACCTCATCAACGCCTCTCCATCATGCCCTTTCGGTATGATTGAGTGTCAGGGGGACGGGGCTGTCGCTGGGTAGAAGGGAGCGAGACCCGCAAGCCCTCTTTCTGTCGTTCAATTCAACCCCTCACCGAGCCTCTCCGAGGTCCTTGGGCTGGCAACCTCAATCATGACTGCTGAGCAAAGACGAAGGCCCCCCCTCTAAGAAAGCATTGTCGGTATCAAGGGGGGCTTTCGATGATTTGGGACATAGCGAGAGGTCTATAAGAAGGTCCGTCTCCCCTTTGAACAAAGGTAAGATCAAGATCAACGCAGATCCTTGTATATCTCGTCGGACGATTTGACAGGTCTGGATTGCGGTTCCGGGTCATCTCGCTAGTCAACTCATCCTGAACTCTTCGATCCAGTCAAGAATCTCGACAATCTAATTCGTCGACATGTCAGCATCCGTTTGCTCCAACTCCTCCGTGGAGGTCAACGTTGGCGACTGTATCAAGTATGAAATCCAAGAAAAAAGGGGGGGCTAGTGGAGAGGGCTGTCTACCTCTGGGCCCGCTCATGCTGACGACTGAGAAACAGAGCACCACATCCAGGAGCAGCCATCAAAAGCCAGGCACCGGACTCAGGCATACCGAGGTCGATGGATCATGACTCGGCTGGCATTGGCGCGATATTCCTTGGAGACCCTGACCGGCCAGAGGCAATCGACGATGCCGATCTTGTCGACTCCCAGCCCTAGCCATGCGGCTTTGTCAGGGCTCAGCAGCAGCCACAGACAGCGCAATCTGATAGTGCTCGGAGCCACCAATGAGGCTCGGGCCCGAAAAAGGCGCTATCGAGAAGGAGAAAAGGTGGAAGAATCAAAGATCAACAGCCCTTTCGAGGTCCACGGTGTCTCAGATGGATACTGGTACCTGTGTTGGACATTGAGCGTCAGCAAGGGTGGGCGGGGCCTTCTTCATGGTACGAGTACGAGTACGCAGACGTCCAGTGCAAACTGGGGGTGAGGGGCAGCAGGGGTTGGAGACGCACGGGGATCTCTCCATCGATCAAGATGTGCCATCAATCTTTGGGCAACGGTCGCCACAGGCGGGTACTTGGCCGACTCAGCATCAACGACTCGGAGAGCCTCAAGATGTTGAGGTTGTGCGTGGGTGGAAGTTTGTGTGGCATTTCCCTTTTTCTGCATTTTTCTCCGGTGTTTTTTGTTCTTTCCCGAGTTAAGTTGCGAGTTCCGAGTTCCGAGTCCTGAGTCCTGAGTCACTCCTTCTCGTTCCTGCTTTGTGTATGTACCTTTCTTTTTGCTCCTTCCTCTTTCCTGTTCTCACCTTTCGGGGCCGTTCTTGCCATTCTCGCTTCTTTTTCGTTCGGACGGGGAAGGAGGACTCAGCAGGTGCGCACTAGGTGCACCTGCCGCGGGTTCCGGTTCGGAAATGTCCCTCCGGGCATGTTCGCTCTTTCCCCTGAAATCCCAGGAGAAGCCTCGTCTTGGCAGGTGCTTGCCTTGTTGTTTCCTCCCAATTGATTTCTCTCCTCTCGAACTTCAATGGTCAGCCTTCTCTCGTCCATCCTGTCCTTTTCCTTTCGACCTCAAGATAGCTTCAAATGGAATGTGACAACGGACCAATTCTTTCAATGCACACTGCGGTCCATCCTCGCGCCGAAGACCCTTGCAGTTGCGTCCGAAGTCCTGGGGGGGCAGCTGCTCCTGCATCTCCAATTACCTGCAGGCCCTACCCACCTAGAGATCCCCCCAATTGAAGCGTCTAGCACCGATCCTGGGCCAGATCAGCTCGATCGGGTGTCGAGCTCCTGGCCAACCACCTCGACCAAGACCTGTGTCGACTCAAGGCATAGATGGTGCCAAGGCCAACAACAAGGCAAGTCAGTGGATCCGGGCCAGGCGCACGACTGCGGTCTGTGGCGGCAGCATACTTTACAAACTCCAGAGGCACACCATCTCTGTATGTACCTGTAGGCAGCATCTCCTGTGCATCTCGAGTCCTGTCTGCATCGTCTCTCGGCAGGCTGACACAAAGTAGGCAATGATAACGCCGATAGATCGAGACCAACAGGGAGGTGCGAGCGAGAGTGTGGGGCCCCGGCAGATGGTGCGGACGGTGCGGACGGTGCGGACGGTGGGCATCCCTCGGAGACCCAGCCAAGAGGGTGGATGGACGGCCTGAGTTCGCGACCGAGACAGCGCCTCCGTGGTTTCACTGAATCGACTACCACCTCGTCCTGGAGGTCTGTGCTCTCCGTGGATGGGGCACACAAGAACGGGACAGATCTGTGTCTGCCCCAGCGGATGGGACCAGGGTCTGCCTGGGCGTCTTCAGCTCGGCTGCCTGTTTACCAAGCCGCTCCCCTTCAGGCTGGCCGGATCAGGCCAAGACCAATTGGCTCGCCCGAAGACATTGAAGTCCGGTCAGGCATCCGGCAAGGAGTTGGACCTCGGAGCTTAGTTGTTCTCCGTGAGCCGTACAACATCTCCGCGGACCACGGCGCATCTCCATTGTCCAGGAGGCCTGTTCCAGGAGACTCTTTGCATGGAATGAAACGGGCCGGGGACATCGGGGTCACTCCTTTGTCTTGCGCTTGAACACGTCAAACCTCGAGGCTGATTCTCGACGTCGTGAATCTCCTTTCCTGCTCCTGATAAGATTGCCCCGGATGGCGAGGGCATTGAACTGATGCTGATCGAGGCCTGGAGCCATATCGGGGTCTCATCGCGCCATAAGCTGTTTCGTGCTCCGCTCTTCTGCCAATCACACCTCTGTGGGGTCAAATATCCCGGTATGGCAAACCCAAGGGTCTTGTCTTCTCGCGTCGGCGACCACGTTGGGAAAGTTTCGTTCTCTATGAACGACTGGATTCCCGCTCTTTGGGCGTCTCTCGGCCTTGGCCTTGCGCGACCTGGAACACCTGGCGGGCGATAATTATCCATCGCTCGCTGCGTGGCTTCATTCCGGCGGATTGCCGCCAATTTCGGGATATCGGGATGCGCCAGGAGTCGAGTGAAGCCCTTGCGTCGGAGACGGGGACCACAATCCGAATGCCCAGATCAATAGCTTCACGTCGAAAGCAAAGCACCTCGCATCGGACTGCCTCGAGCCGCTCGTTCCAGGCCATAGACGCCAAGCGACCGACAACCCTTTCCCTTTCTCCGGCTCGAGTCAAGACGAGACAACCTGAGAGTTCGAGGCGCATCTTTGGGGTATCATCCAACTCGATCCAGGATTCAGGTCGGAAAAACGATCGTCGAGGGTAGGTTCTCGATTCCTCGATTTGGTCCTTGCTTGAGCTGCAAGTGATCAGGTCAAGGGTTGATCCCCCAGGTTTGATATGAGGCTCCAGGGCTCTGGTCTGCTCTAGAGTCTAGACTGTGCTCTGGGCCTTGCCGCCCCGACACACACTGCCATACAATGGTAGCAGCTTGTGTTGAGCCCAGAGCCATGTTTCCACCGTTCTTTGGGGGACAGGGCGAAAGTGAGGAGAGCACGGGCTTCAAATGCGGGGGCTCTCAGGCTAATTTGGCGGTCCGAACCTTTTGAGACCCTCTGCACGGGAATAGACCATCTCGGCCGAGGCCGTCGAAACTCCAGACCCTTCTTCCCCTTACTCACGAGGCACCATCCCGAGACGCCCGGGCCCGGAAGCACGAACCCTGGACCTCTTGGCGCGTGTGGTGGTGTGGTGGTGTGGTGGTGTGCCGCCACGGCAGCTGGCAGCCGGGCGCAAGAGGCCATTGCGCGATCCCTAAGCTTCTCCTCGCGCTGAAAAGTGCAATATCAGGATCGCAACTCAGGGGTCAAGGCTCTTGCAAAGCTTTCGAAGGCCCTATGCCGACAAGACGGAAAATCTCGTGAGAGAAATGAGCACGAAAGACAAGGAAAATGCCCCGTGGAGTCTGCGACAGCCTTGTCTGCAGATCATTCTGGTGGACTAGAAGGGTGAGTCCTGGACATGCCAACCGGAATCGAAGTCTCATCCCAAAACGTGGCTTCACCACAAGCGGCTTTGTATTATATTGTATTGGGCGATCAATGTCTTGGGCTAATGGAACACAAGACAGGCAAGGCAACATGAGGGCCCGCGCATTCGGATCTCAGTGACATCTCTGCTCCTCTGGCGCCGCATTCATAAGCTGTCAGCGCCGAGTCTCTCACGTCTTCCGGCGACGCGCCAGGAAAATTCTCGGTCTGGTGGTCTAGTGGTATGATTCTCGCTTAGGGTTCACCCTACAGCATTCTTGCGAGAGGTCCCGGGTTCAATCCCCGGCCAGACCCTTTCTTTTTTCCCCGAATTTGATCTCCTTAATTATTTTTTTTCTCGGTTGATTTAGGAGAATTCAGCGCCGCGGATCATCAGCATGAATGCGGTGGCTGTGATGCTCGAGTGAGAAGGAGAATCGAAAGGGGGAGCGCAATCTTCACTGGCGAAAGAGCTGTGCGCCGCGCGCCGCAGAAGCCAAGTTTGCGACTGTGATCTCGCATCTTCGTCACGGTCCCTTGGGGAGGAAGCCTGCATCTACCACGATTTTCCCACGGGATCGGGGAGCCCCGTCGCGGACAAGACATGCAAGGACGTCGGAGTGTGAACACCAGATCCATACGAAATGCAATTGTGGAACAGGCGCACGCTCTTGGGTGTTGCACAGGCCGGCCTCAATCGCCACGTGGGCCCCCGTCTGGTGTTTTCTGAACACATGCCATCCCATCTTTCGTCCCTCATTTCTTGCCTAGGAGCCTCGAGGGATGACCAGCGAAGCGCGGAGCAGCCGTTTGGCTCAGGATCGGCAGCACGGTGCAATCCAGACCTAGGCCGATATCCTGAGCGTTGATGACGAGAATGGACCTCACTTCCTTGGGCCACAATCTAGCGAGAACCCCTCAAGCTACGGATTCCAAGGCGGAAGTTGATGGCCCGGATCTGCATCGCCGATCACGTCTCGAAAGGGTGGTCGCAAACTTCAGATCACGGGCCTCTGGATCTGAAGATGGGCGCTCATCAATGTCATTGGCTCGGCCTGGTCGCTTCTTGATCCGTGCGTGCGGCCAACAGGTGGATGATCGACGGCGAGCCGAGTCGCGGCTCAAGGCTGGGTGTGGTGGGGGGTGGATGCTTGACCGAACGTCAGTCCACGCCTGGACGAGGAGACTGCGAGACTGGAAGTCAATGACGAGACTCTGGCGTGCTCAGTGACTGGAGTCTCAACGATGATGAAGTCGAGAATCACAGGTCTGTCAAGGCACGCGGCCCGGCGATGATGCTGGGATCTTGACCACATATGTATTGATCTCAGGATTGATCTCCATCAAGTTTCGAGCCTACCCTATACTCAACATCACTCGCGATACCACACGACTTTCAATTCAATTCTTTTTCATGACTTGAACAATTTCTGAGGTTGATGACATTGATCCCTTCGAGTCCACCTTTTCCCCTATCTTGAAAACAGCACGTCGCCCGAGATGAAGCGATAGAAGCGGGAAGACCACAAAGCATTCGCAAACAATCCCTGCGAGGCCTGACCTGACCCAAGAGCATCCATCACCACGGACAAGCCCGTCGCCATTCACAATGGATCATGACCAAATGCAATGCCTCTACAGGTACTCCGTAGACTGCCGACCTGATCTGCCTCGGCGCGCTGCAACAAGAGCAGCGTTTGCGAGGATCCGTGCAACTCTTCCTCTGGGTCGTCTAGTTGGTTATGGCGTTGGACTGTAATGGTTTCTTGCTTCAAGCAATCCAAATGTCAGCGGTTCGAATCCGCTCCCGGAGAGCGCACTCTTCGGAGAAGAGTTACACTTTTTTTTTTTTTGGCTCTGTTTGGCTGTGATGGCTTTTGGCCGATGACTGCAACAATGCCCTCCAGTTCGCTGTTGTCGTCTTTTTTCCCCAATGATCATGAATCGATCCATTGATGCATATGGGAGAGCATCTTGCATGCCCTGCCGCTGACAAGTCTAATCTCGGACGGTGGATTGTCGATATTCCCCTTCCTCCGCATATGTACGGAGTACGTTGTCAGGACTTACCATGACTCAATCCACCTCCCATACAGGTATGAATGCGTTCTCATCAAGACAAAAGTCCTCGAACCGCATTAATCCTACGGACCGCTCTATTCAGACTCTCCGTATTGACCTAGTATTATGCTCCGTACAAGAATCAGACTACCCCCCGCAAGGCTTCATAGACCCCAATCCGACGGCGCATCTCGTCAAGCAACCTGATCCAAGGCATCGTTGGTCTAGGGGTTAGGATCCAACCCTTCCAAGGTTGGGGCTCGGGTTCGAGTCCCGAACGATGCAAGCTCCTTCTTTTTGTCCTTTTTTTTCTTTTTGCCATTTGGTATTCGTACTCCGTTTCCCCCCCTTCCAGACTTCAACAATATTTGGCCTAATCCCGTTTGTACGTGTACTCGTATGGAAATCGAACACGCACATCCGGGTTGCAGCCTCGATTCTCGACGCGAGATCCAATCCCCCTTCATCCCGGCCAATGGCACATCCCATTCCCTCTTAGCCCCACTGACGACCGTCACAGACATCGCAAGTCGTGGCCTTAGCTCAGCTGGGAGAGCGTCAGACTGAAGTTCAACTTTCGGTCCTGTAATCTGAAGGTCGTGTGTTCGAGCCACACAGGCCACATTTATTTTTTTGCCGTCTTTTCTTCTTCTTTTTTTTACTTTCTTCTCGCATTGAATCCGTGTCAGCATCGTAGTTTCGGTATCAGACAGATTGGTGTTCTGCTTTCTGTTTGAAAATTGAAAGCATGGACCTCAAAGCATCAATCGATTTGTGAAACAGGATGCCCGCCATCTCCTCGTTTCAGGGGCTCATGCTCCCTTGCAAGGAAAAAAATCGACCTCTTATTTTATTCCCTAGGCAATGACATCGAGGGGCCCAACAAAGCACAGCGCAAAATCACGTTCTCATTCTGAAGGGAAGCATTGGCAATATCTCATCCTCAATCGGTCGATTCCCATTTGACAACTTCTTCACTCGCCATCTGACTGAACCCATCCACCTCAAAGCCTCGAATAGGAAATGAAATCGTAGTCGTATCATCTAGATTCATGCCGAGAGGGAATTCAATATAATGAAACTCATACAATGAAGCGAAATAGAAAACAAAGAAATAAACCCTTTCTTGGCCCCCGTCGCTGTGTGAGATATCCCGTCGCCGATCAAAGAGCACATTCATCATCAGACACGCGCTCTCCATATTACGCCTCGTCAATGCGTCCAACACCGTGTGCCATGCATGTCCCGTTAACCTTCGTGAAATCGCAAAAAAATAATAATAATGAAAAGTGACAACAAGAAAAGTCTCAAGCCGAGCATGCCATCCTCAACAGGACGCATTTAACATCGGCCATCGTATCAATTGCCAGGATAGGGAGCCACGTAGTCCAGGTTCAGGTTGCTATAGCTCCAAATGCTCGCCAGATTCCCGAGGTCGGCTTCCGTAATGTTCGCAAAGGAGACTTCTTGGAACTGTTCATCCGGCAAGGGAATGCTCATAGCGTCGTGATTGAATGGCAAGGTCTCTATCAAAGCCGCGCTGTCTGCCTCCCCGCCAGGGGAGGTCGAGAGAACAAAGGAGCCGTTAGCGCAAGAAATGCCGCTCGATGGTGACGGTCCAAACACCGAAGTGTCTTGCTGCTGGTACGAAGGCGAGATGGAGTGCGTCCCGGGGTTGATAACGATCCAGGGCTCGCTAGACGACGCGTCCTGATGAGCTGTGTAGGCCTGCACCATCTCCGGCCTCATGGCGTACATGGGAGGGCCAGGTGCTGCGGGGTGGGCAATGGCAGACCCCGCGACGGGCGCGCCGACGACCCGAGGGCGTTTCCGTGCGTGATCCTCCCCAGCCCCTTTCCCCACGTTCGCGAGCTTCTTCGACAGGCGAGACAGGAGCTCGTAGGGCTTTCGTGCTGTCGGGACGGTGGCGGATACCTGGCCCAGAAGGTTGCGCGATGTCTCGGTGGCAGCCCGGCACTCCGCTACGCATGGCAAGACATGGTCTTTGTCATGCAGCATGGCCGAGCAAAGCAGAGCCGCTATGTCGAAAATGTAGAACAGAACCGAGTGGTATACACGCTCACGGGGGTACACAAACTTGAAGAAGTCAAAAAGAACGTTCATGAGCTTCAACGCGTGATGGATACCGTCGCCGCGGATCGCATGCTCTATCCCGGGGGACTCGGAGGAGAAAGGCTTCGTGAGGAACGGCCGAATGGGGTCCAGCGCCGTCGAGAAGCTCATCGTATGGAGGTAGAACCTGTGCAGGGTGATCCAGGGGCAGACAGCATCCATCCGCCTATCGGCATTCTCGAACGTGTAAGGCTGCGGGAACCTTGATGCCCAGTCCTCGACGATCCCTTTATACTCCTCGACTGCAGCCGCTGCAGTGACGTTTGCGGGACGACCGAATCGGCGAGACAGCGTCCAGATGAGCTCGCTCTGGAGCTTGATGGCCAGTACCGGAGACGGAATATAGTCTTCTAAGCTGAGGTTGGGGAGCTGGACGTCACACTCTGTAGGATCTAGGATCAAGGGTCGCGAGAGCAGGGCCCCGATTTGCCTAAGAGACGCAGCTGGTTAAACAAGAGATCATAGAAAAAGAAGGAAAAAGGAAAAAGGAAAAAGGAAAAGAAAAAAGAGCGCCGCTTACCAGTCCCAATTGCTAAGCACACACCAAACACGTCTTCGAAGCTCCCTCTCAGAATCCGTGGCCACTGGGACAATTGACTCCTGATGGATGCCTAGAACTCGGGGAGAAACGAGATTGTCAGCGATCGATGTTGTCTGCATCACCACACCGGGACCTGGAATGGTATTGTACCTAGCCCCTGAGCCTCCCGGATTGCCACTGTCAAGGTATGCCAGCTGTCGACGTATCGAGCTTCTGACTTCAACCAGTAGCAGGAGTGGAGGAGCTGCTGGACCGTGAAAAGGTGGCTATGGCCGACGGGGACGGTGTTGTAAAGCTCGCGCCCTGCTGTGTGATATTTTGCCGAGAGTTTCTGCATGGATTGGCCGAGATCCCGTTCCAGCCATGCCCGCAGGTCGGCATCGGGCAGTTGCGCAGAACAGGCACATATCATTAAGAGGAGAGATGTCCAAGGGAGCGAAAGAGGTTTGTCCGTTATTCGATCACTCCACCAATCTTCATATTCTGTGACGAACGACTGAGGATGAATGATGTAGTAGTGGAAGTTGACTACATTCAGGAAATGTTGAACCAGCGCATCTATAGCAATCAAGCTGCGACTCAGCAAACATCGTCATGACCTCAAGGCCAGGATAGGGATGGAAGATGTCACTCCGAGCTTACCAGAATATGGTCGTGGGGGGAGAACTTGAAGCGCGTGGTCTAGTTGGGGGCAATCGGCCTGTTTCCGAGCATATTCTTTCGCCCCAGACTTTGGCTTCTTCTGAACATCAAAGCGTCAGTTCGGTCGAATGGATACTTCCATTTCGTTGCTTGCTAAGAGTAAGGGCTCAGCTGGGTAGGTATGGTCCTTTACCTCTGGGTTGGGCGTGGCATCGGATAAGAAGTGGGCAGCGGAGTATCCTAGCTTCTGGATAGTCGCCTCCATTGTATCCTCACCTTCATCCTCATCTGGATCTTCATCACTGAAGTTCTCGTACATGTCGAAGATGGAGGGGTGCGCGGGCAAAGTCGAAGTTTGGCGAGAAGCGTGCCGTCTGGGCTCAATGGGCGCCCTCTCATCAAGGACAGAAGTGAAGCGGCAGCTGTTGGCCACCTTGCGCTTCTGGCAGTGATTGCAAGGCCATTCTCGATTGCACTGTAATCAGGGTCAGAGACTTGTCTTGTCGAGGGAGCTAGAGCATTTCGGCGGAGAGACTTGGGCACACACACGCCCTGTCGGTATGCTGAAACTGGACAGTGTCGAGCTTCGAGGCCTTCACGGTCGAGCGAACAAAATGCAAGCCGCGAAAAGAAGGCTCTCAGACACACGTGGCGGCAAGACAAGACAAAAGAAGAGCCAACAAGGCCCAAGCACTTGCCTTTTGCTTTCGTCGTTGGCATTCCGTGCAGGCCGAACGAGGAACGGCAGCTCGCTGCTGCTCCTCCTTTGGCGATGTTTCCTCCATCACTGTTCACGACAAATTCGCAAGGTCTCAGACGCCCATGCGGCCAAGAGCAAGAGTCCCTTGATCCCTCTGATGATTTGTTGAAACCGGTGGAAGACTGAATGTCGCAGACAGTTCGGGCACCCGAGGAAGTGGGCTGGTGGATGAGTTGGTCAACGGGCGTATGAGTGGA
The DNA here is from genome assembly GCA_003055925.1 of Escovopsis sp. Ae720. NCBI lineage: Eukaryota > Fungi > Ascomycota > Sordariomycetes > Hypocreales > Hypocreaceae > Escovopsis > Escovopsis sp. Ae720. The sequence continues at coordinate 453,613 of NQYQ01000001.1, read as the reverse complement.
TAATGAGCCTTGGGCAAGGAGGAGGCCGTACGAGAAGGGGCTGTCCAATTCGGAGTGTGTGACCTGACAGTCCTCAAAAAGGCTCGCTTTCTCGTCTGTTGCGCCGATGGTCGCAGCGGACAGGCACGGAGAATGGAGGAGGCAGAAGCCTGGAATAAAAGGGATCTTGGAAACGACTGAACAGTGCGCTGTTCGACAACTCCCCGACGGTCAGGTGGAGCAGATGCACTCTTGCACGTCCCTTTTCTCGCCTATGGCGCTTTGACATCGGAAGCCCATTGAGGGCTCCATCCGGGTTGCAGGCCTTGAAGAAATGCATATCCGCGCTCCTGACCGGGAGTACGCCGTACATACATACTGTGGGATAGAGGCCCACGGGGAGGACTTAGACATGTAAAGCCATGAGGGTTTCTGTCGCACCGTTTGGTGTTCCACTTGCGGATGCAGCCCCCAAGACGTGCCCATTCAGAGAGCACATCTGTCGGGCTGCCGAATGGCGTTGAGAGTTTGGATTGATGCATGCACGAGCTGCAGGGGCGCTGCAGCTTGTTCTCTCTCTGCATGCTGCCTCTCCCCGGCCCGTCACCCAAAGCCGTTGTTGTCCCTCTCTGCGTCTCCTTTTTGTGCCGTCCGAAGCTGGGCAGATTGACGGGGAGCCACAGGAGGGGCAAGCATGGAAGACCCGGCCTCGATTCCGGCGAATCAAGACGAGCCGGGGGGCGAGGGATCGCTGCAACGGCTGGAGGACAAGGGGAGCCGAGGGCGACATCTGGGAGCCACAGAGCCACAGAGCCACAGATCCAGTCTCCAGCGAGGGCTGCGGCCGGGAGGTTTCCTCAAAAGGCCAGCAACCCAGCAGTCTGGTCCGGGCGAGATCTGCAGAGGCCTGCTGTGAGGCCACAGGAGCTGCTGCTCCGAGATGGCTGTATGAGTGGACACAAGGTAAGGGAGGGTCCACCATCAGCGCGACCCTGCCATGCGTCTGAAGCAGCCATGGATGCTTGTCAGAGGGTGATAGCCTGATAACCCACGGGTACTCGTCTCGTACGTATGCACTCGAGTCTGGAATCGTCTCAGTCAAGGTAGCGATGCATTTTCACGTCCAACGCTGATCCATGGAACGTTCATATCGTAACCTTCAGGGCGGGGTGTTGTGGGAACGTACTTACATACGAGTACAGGTGGGTCCGTATCAGCATCATTACTGCTTCTCGTAATGGGCACAAAGGCAGCTCTAGCTGAGCAGGCGAGCCCAAAAAAAAAAAAAAAAAAAAAAAGCTCCAGACCCCTGCGCTCTTGTCTTGTGTGTCCGCGGTCTAACGGTCGGCCTCGAGCGTCGGTGATCGAACTGGGATATTCATGTGATCCCAGTCCGGCAGTATGAGTACGAGTACTAACAGGGACTGTACTCGTGCTCGTGAGATGATTCTAGTCGTTGCCCTATCATGAGATCAACAGGAACGGTGAGACCAGTCCGCGAAGATGGCCTGAGATTGGGACATGTCTGCAAGAGCGTGGGCGATACGCGATGTTGGCACGTGGTGGGAGATGATTGATGTGAGGCTGCCCTGATGAAAGATGATGCGAGACTGCGAGACTGGACGGTGGGAGAATGGATGAATCAATGGATTGTTGATGGATCATGGATTGATGGATCATGGATGGATTGCGGTGCAGTGCAGTGCAGTGATCGGCGAAGGATCAAGGATTGAATGATCAATGGGTTGATGGATTGATGAATCTGGCGATTTCTCAAGTTCGAATTATGTGGAGGAAGCAAGCAACTCGACAGCTCTTTTCCTTTGCGGATGGGTCGCTTGGATGCTCCTTCAGGTAACGGAGTACGACGAAGAACTCGGAGGGAAGGTGCCCTACTACGGAGTACTGGAAAGGGTGTGCGCAACTTCTCGACAATGCTCGCACTGTTTCCCTCGGCGGACCTTCATTCTCGGCTCGGCTCCTTCCACTTCTCCCCTGTGCGGCTTCCGATCAATAGTAGTACGGACCTGTACTCGTACGAGGACTCCGATCGTACGGAGTACTCGTACTCGTGTTCAAGCCTACCTCTACTCGTACCCCCTACGAGTACATACGTTAGCTGCAATGGGCAAGGAAGGGCCGATGGAACCTCATCCCAATTCGCATAAGGACAGGTCGGGATCTCGAGGATCTCAAGGATCCGAGTCTCGAGTCCGCGGCAAGAGAGATCCACAAAGGTACTCCGTACTCGGTATAACGGTAGCATCCGGAAACTTTGCCCGGCGTCCCTGCCAAGTTGAAGCTGCGTGGCCGTTGACTTGGCCCGCCGGGGAAGCACGGTGAGTTGAATTGGAACAAAGCAACACCAACGCTCTGTCCTCCTTACTACTAGTAATAAATTATCAATACCAGTACTGTGTACATTACTCATTCAAACGCTGCCTCAACTCGCGGTTTCCTCGTGCATTGATTGATACAACATGAAGTCCAATCAATGAATAGTATGGAAGCTCGGAACTGCCTCCAACTTACCAAGTACGGGTACAGACAGCAGCAGCACGAGTACAGGTGCTACCTGTAGTACTACTACAGGTACGGGTACTAAATAGTAGAGGTACCTGTACTAAGTACTACTAGTAGACCGTGCTCCGACTCGTCTCTGGATGAGGCTTGATTGAGGGGCTCCACAGTGCAGTTTGCCATCTGCAGCCTGTGGCCTGTAAATGAAGCTTCAGGTTGCATACGAGTACATGGATGTAGAAGATGCAGGTTGCGCTCTGTGCGAGCACCATGGTAGCAGTACCAGGACGTCGTGATATCAGGCCTTAATGGATCAGTTGATGCCAGGACAGGTACATACGGAGTAGAACGTGCAGACGGCCAGGTCCGTCCTGCAGGGCGAGAACCTCTAGCTGCGTTGAGGTTCCAGGATCTCAAGCAGCTCAGCATTGGCCTCCTGCTTGCTTGATGCGGAGAGAATGAATCAATCCATTTGATCATATCAATTAGTACTGATATTGATCCATCATCGTTAACATTGATCATTGGTAGAACAGTACTGTACGTTCAATAGTACAGTACCTCCTGCTACAGGTTGTAGTAGTAACCTGTATACATGTAGCAGAGGTCGGTAAGAATTGATCAATTCACGAGTGTCCATCAGATCGGGAGTCGAGGCTTCCGATCTCCGTGTCGTTCTCCTCCGGGTTGTGGGCACGTTGTACTCGTATTCGCGGAACCCTTCGGAGGGAGAAGGGATGACTCGGGTCCATTTACGACTCCGATTCCTTGGAAAACCCGCTGCATCGCCGTTTTTCATTTACGCGAGCAGGTGAGGGGCGCTGCGTGGCCTCGGTTAGCCTCAGGTGTTGGGCGCGTGTCGAAGCGCACATGAGCTTCCGGCAGCCCACGATGCAGAGAGAAGCAAACCTACAGGTAAGGAAAGGCAGCCCTGGAGGTGCAGATGGGGAAGGGCGGGCTTCAATGTCAGGTTCAGACGAGTAGAGGTACCTAGTACTCGTATCATGTACTCCGTACTCGTCGGACCAGCCTGGTTGGCACTGCCGCTGGAGTCAACCCCCCTCCAACTGCACCTGCCTCTGCGCATCGTGATGGGTCCATCGATAGTAGATGCTGCTACTGTACGACGAGGAGTCTCAAACACTACCTGTATACCACATACAGGTCTGGCATGATGCCACCTCCCGGTACTAGGTAGGTAGAGGTAGTAGGTAGTGGCTACTACCTCTCCGTACCTCATGGGTTGATCCATCAACATTGATCCATCAATCAATTGATCTGGAATTACAACGGCTGGGCCCTGTCTACTACCTTTCGATCCTGGCAGCACCATACATACCTATTGATACACGGAATACTACTACTGCCTACCATTATCACTGATCTATTAGTAGTAAGGTGGTCGACAAAGTTCAATGATTGCCAATTCCACTTCACAGTGCTTCTTCCGAAAGTCACCGTGCACAAGCTGCCCTCGCGACTGCCTCCTTCCCTCTTGAAAGGTGCTCCCCCTTTGTCGCCCCTTCGAGTTCGACTTCCCTCTGGGAACAGCCCACCATGTAAGGCAGGTGCTGCCCCCCCCCCTACTCCGTACTAGAAAGTCTCGGATCGGATCCACTCGATTTTCAGGGTCCAGAGGCTCCATGTCTCGGACTCTTCCCTCCCCCCCCCCTCTTCCCTCC
>NQYQ01000001.1:371232-416346 GCA_003055925.1 Escovopsis sp. Ae720 | reverse complement strand
AGGAGGAGGAGGGCGAGGGCGTGGCCGAGGAGGACGGCGGGGCGGGCGAGGCTGGCGAGGTAGCGGGCGAGCTGGAAGAAGAAGTTGTTGAAGAGGAGGGCGTGGGCGGGGAGGAGGAGGAGGCAGGTGATTGTGCCGAGGAGGCGGTGGTAGCGGTTGACGTGCTCGTGGGAGGAGCGGAAGGCCCATGAGTAGGGGTTCAGGGGCCGGAGGGCGAGGAGGTAGTGCGCGGGCAGCTGGGCGATGGCGACGATGCCGAAGCGCTTCGTGAGGTGGATGTAGTCTGTCGCTTTGTGTCAGTGGGTGGGTGGTAGTACCTAGAAGTAGTCTGAGAACATGTGTATGTATGAGGAGGCTATGGCGGATTCAGGGGTAGGGTGAGGTGAGGTGAGGTGAGGCGAGGCGAGGCGAGGCGAGGCGAGGCGAGGCGGGCGGGCGAGCGAGCGACTTACCACCCTCGGTGCCGTGGAAGCAGAGGGCGAGGGTCCAGAGGGTCCATGCCGTGCCGAGGATCCATTCATCCCGGCGGCCGCGGGCGGTGCCGGCGATGACGACGTCGTCGGTGATCCACCACCTCAGGCGCCGCAGGTTGGTGGCCCATCTTCCGGCGGTGCTTACGCGTCGGGCCTTGGCGAACGGCGAGCCGGGGGCCTCTGTGAAGAGGTCGTGGCGGGAGGTGGGTGTGCTGGGTCGAAGTGGCGAGGAGGAAGAGAAGAAGGAGGAGGAGAAGGGGGAGGAGGAGAGGATGCTTGTGACGACGCGGACGAGGATGGCGATGAAGAGGGGCGCGAGGGATGAGAGGTGGGAGAGCTGGCCGTAGTAGTCGAGGGACTGGCGGCGGAGGTGGAGCTGCTCGGGGGGGACGTCCCTGGGGAAGGGGAACGGCCAGTCCATGATCCCCAGTTGCGGTCTGACGGGGGTGGAAGCTGTGCTTGTGAGGCGATTCGAGGATGGAAGGGCTGAATGAAGCAGCTCACGATGATGGTGCAATTGGTGTCGCGAGAGAGTCTAGGGTAGGTGCTAAGGTCGACGCAGCTACATCAATACGAGCACTTGAATTGATTGATGTTTATGGACTCAGCTTTGGGGGGAGGGGCCGATGGATTGATCAATTGATATGTATGTGATGATGATGATGATGAGGAGGAGGAGGAGGAGGAGGATATGATGATGATGATGATGGAGATGATGGAGATGGAGAGGTTGGTGAGGTCGTGTCGTGTCGTGTTCAAAGCTGAGGGACTTGGAGGGGGGGAAGGGGAATCATCAACCCGAGTAGCCGGGTGTTATATATTGATTGAATTGATTGATTGATCCATTGATGAGTCCAGAACGGCAGAGGCCGCGGACGATATGTATGGAAGTATCAATCAATGTATGAGCGCCACTCGATGTGAGACCAGCGCAGATGGAGGCGGAAGCTGATCCGCAGAATAGGAGGCCGAGCCGTGAGTCTGGGACCGATCCATCCATCTGGATGGATGGATCAATTGATCCATGAATGCCGTGGGGTGGGCCACCGGGGCCCAGGCCTCGTCCACGGCAGTCGGCAGCACGGTTGTCAGTCAAAACAAGACCCGGGACGTGCTGCTACCGGTAAGAGGTGAGACAGCGGGACATGGAGCATATCCCCGGGCGATTGGGCGCACGCAACGGTCCCGGCGAGTGTCTGAGTCCCGTTGCCCACTGCATTGATCCATTGATGCCTTGATGTCTTGGCCAAGCTCCAGGTGAGGCAGTACTCGTACATAGAGCTTGTGGTTGCTCACTGCCGGTGATGGTGGTGGTGATGGCGATGCTGATGCTCGTACAGTGCGAATATGTCTCATGATGGAGGTTTTCACACGATGCCGCCTTATTGGATTTTCTGACTTAGTAATACCGACAACACAGTCCAGCCAATCACAGGCGTCCTTAATCTATGAGCGACCAGCCTCGCCCGAATCCCGCCGACATCGCTCGATACATCAATACCAGATTAGTACTATACGGAGTAGAGGTACCGGTACTCGTAAGTAGTCGTAGTAGTAGTAATGCTCCGTACTATCGCGTCCGCCAAGACCTCGTTATTCGGACGAGTGCTACCTAGACGAATGCCCCGCGACGCATTTGCCCCGTTGGTCGATTTGACCGGAAACTTACCAAGAATTAAAGTCACAACAGTACCTGTCGTACGAGTACAACAACATGCACCCGACAGGTACAGGCGTATCATGTATCTGCAGCGGTTCGAATCATGATAGTAGTCTAGATGTGCCCCGTTAGTCGCATGACCCGTTAGTCGAAAGCCCCGTTAGTTGCTTAATAGCCCCGCCCCCACCATCCGGATTAGGTCTAGCGCATTGAGGCCGCGCGCAGGCGACAAGGAGGGGAAAAAAAAAAAAAAAAAAAAGACGAAGATGCGCCAAGACGAAGGAGGGAAAAAAAAAAGAGAGAGAGAGAAAGATAAAGAAAATCGGCCGAGAAAACGGATCGACTATTCTCTTCACGGATAGATCAATGGATAGGTACCTGTGGATGGATTGAGAGAATTGCTGACTGCAGTGCTTGAAGTGGTGACTCTTCTCCTCCGAACTAGGTAGTAATCGTAGCTCGCAGCTGAACGGATTGAAATCTCTTCCTCCCTCTTCCTCCCTCTTCCCCCTCATCTTTTATCTTCTCCTCTCCCTTCCCTCTCTCCTCTGCCTCCCGTCTTCTGACAGATATAACCTCAATCCTGCTGTCTTCTTCGACCCTGCTTGCTCTTCGTCGTTCAATTGCTCAAGAAAAACATACTATCAATTCCATCTTCACAATGGCCGACTCTACCTACGCCCTCTCCGCGACTCACAAGGAGGTATGTCCATTGTTCTCCCCCTTCCCCCGTCAATTGCTGCCAATTGCTGACTCAATTCCTTCATAGATGCTCGAGAAGTCTCTCCTCGAGTCTGACCCTGAGGTCGCCTCCATCATGGTATGCTTCACATGCTTCATCCAGCTCCCTCCGTCACAATTTCGCGTCCTCCCCCAGATGCTGACAAGCCACGCAGAAAGATGAGATCCAGCGCCAGCGAGAGTCCATCATCCTCATCGCCTCCGAGAACATCACCTCCCGCGCCGTCTTCGACGCCCTCGGTTCCCCCATGTCCAACAAGTACTCCGAGGGCTACCCTGGCGCTCGCTACTACGGCGGCAACCAGCACATCGACCAGATCGAGCTCCTCTGCCAGCGCCGTGCCCTCCAGGCCTTCCACCTCGACTCCGACAAGTGGGGCGTCAACGTCCAGTGTCTCTCCGGCAGCCCTGCCAACCTCCAGGTCTACCAGGCCATCATGCCCCCTCACGGCCGTCTGATGGGTCTCGACCTCCCCCACGGTGGCCATCTTAGCCACGGCTACCAGACTCCCCAGCGCAAGTAAGTGCCATCTGAGATTGTAGTCAAAGAGAAAAGCCAAGAAAAGGGGGGGAAGGGGGAGGGGGGGGGGCGAGAACAAGGAAAAAAAAGGGGGGGTGGATTCAACCAAAGACTGGTAAACGATCTCTAACATGCAAATCCAGGATCTCTGCCGTCTCCACCTACTTCGAGACCATGCCCTACCGTGTCGACCTCGAGACTGGCATCATCGACTACGACCAGCTCCAGGCCAACGCCATCCTCTACCGCCCCAAGGTCCTGGTCGCCGGCACCTCGGCCTACTGCCGCCTGATTGATTACAAGCGCATGCGTGAGATCGCCGACTCCGTCGGCGCCTACCTCGTCGTCGACATGGCTCACATCTCCGGCCTCATCGCCGCCGAGGTCATCCCCAGCCCCTTCCTCTACGCCGACATCGTCACCACCACCACCCACAAGTCCCTCCGTGGCCCCCGCGGCGCCATGATCTTCTTCCGCAAGGGCGTCCGCTTCATCGACCCCAAGACCGGCAAGGAGATTTTCTACGAGCTCGAGGACGCCATCAACTTCTCCGTCTTCCCCGGCCACCAGGGCGGGCCCCACAACCACACCATCACCGCCCTCGCCGTCGCCCTCAAGCAGGCCGCCACCCTGGAGTTCAAGGCCTACCAGGAGAAGGTCGTCGCCAACGCCAAGACCCTCGAGCACATGTTCAAGCAGCTCGGCCACAAGCTCGTCGCCGATGGCACCGACTCCCACATGGTCCTCGTCGACCTCCGCCAGCACAAGCTCGACGGCGCCCGCCTCGAGGGCGTCCTCGAGCAGATCAACATCGCCTGCAACAAGAACGCCATCCCCGGCGACAAGAGCGCCCTTACCCCCTACGGCATCCGCATCGGCACCCCCGCCATGACCAGCCGCGGCTTTGGAGAGGCCGACTTTGAGCGCGTCGCCATCTACATCGACGAGGCCATCAAGATCTGCAAGGACACCCAGGCCGCCCTCCCCAAGGAGGCCAACAAGCTCAAGGACTTCAAGGCCAAGATCGCCTCCGGCGAGATTGACCGCATCAACGAGCTCCGCAAGGAGATTGCCGCCTGGACTAGCTCCTTCCCCCTCCCCGTTGAGGGCTGGCGTCTCGACGCCGGCATCTAAGCTGGCGGCCAGGTCGTCTAAAATCTCCCCCAAATCTTTTCCCTTTTCTTCTTTGCTTTCTCGTCTTTCTTTCCATTTCTGAGATACCAAAAATCGTTTTTAACAAACAAGGCGGCAAAGATGACGACAACGCCTCCACAAAAACAAAAAAAGACGAAAGCGAATGTTCAACAATTTGGCAGGCTGTTTTGCTCTCTTCCTCTCTCTCTCCCCCTCTCTTCTATTTTCACTTCTCTTCCTTTTCTTGTCTAACATCAGGGCTGGCGCATCAAAACTATTCCATTTCAACCGGGAATCCATTAGAGAAAAAAAATCATTGTCACGGAACCAACGGGAGGCAAGGGCACATGTCGCGGGTCGGAGGGTGACGGAGTTTGCTGGTTTCATTCCTCTGATTCCGCTCTGCTTGTATTTTATCTTTCTCGGCATAGGATCACGAGCGCCCCCGCCTGCGTCAACCGCGTGGCGGGGCGAATATGAATGATTGATGGATGTGGTTGCACGACATACATGTACTTATATATTGATTGATCCTGATTGCGATGTCCGTCGTAACGAGTCCTCGTAAGCCGGGTCGTGCTGCCCCCCTCTTCTGCATGTGGACCATATCCGGCATGATTCTCTTCGACAGCACGAGCTTCGACATCACGAGCACGCCGACGATGGAACACACATCACGAGTACCACTGCCGAGGAGAAAAGAGAACTTGGCATTGGTCGCGACATAACCAACCACATCACGGAACAGAGAGCATTCTCACGACAATCCAAGAGCAAAGCGTAGATCCATCTAAAAAGAACCTGCAAATAAAATATCATCTTATTTTTGAATAAAAAAAAAAGGGGGGGGGGGGGGGCGGGGGGGCGGAAATAGTGAAAATTTTTAAGAATAAGGGATAAAAAAGGCCATGCTCCCCGTAAGGCATGAAGGGGGTATGTCAGGAGCATGGATCGAACAAGGAAGCAAACTTGATGAAGCAGGTAGTAGTAGAGCCAGAAACCGAAACCAAAGTGAAGAGATTGGAACCCAACCCCTCCAACCCCCGCCCGCCCGCTCGCCCGCCCGCCCGCCCCTCCAAGCCCGATGACCATTAGACCTAAGGTAGAACAAGAAGAGAGAAATAGAAAGGAAGAAGAGGAAGAAAGAAAGAAAGGCCGTGAATACATCTAGTAGCACAAATCTTTTTGTTTCCATGCCATAACGACAGGCCCCAGGAGGGCCTGATGATCCATTGATCCCACTTGCTTCATCCATCGTGGTGGCCAAAGTCATGTGGAACCCATCCTTTCCGAGCACAAAATACGACGCACCCCCAAAGCCTTGTTTCACTTGGCCAGGAGCATGGACCCGCGAGTCGTAGGCAGAGGAACAAAGGTTGTTGTAAAAGAAGAAAAGGGAAAAGGCAAAAAAAAAAAAAAGCGATACGCCGATAGACTTGGCGGCTCAGGGAGCAATACTCTCGGGGCTCATCATCCCAGTCGTATCGTCTTTGTCGGTCTGGCTCATGCCGCCCTGGCTCTGCGTGCTGTCCGTCCGCTCCATGCTCGGCGCCAGTGCCAGGAGCGCCGGGTTCGGGGCCGTCCCGTTGGGCAGAGCGCCGCCTCCTTTCCGCTTCGACGCCGCCCCGCCGCCGCCGGCTGCGCCCTTGTCGGAGGACGGGTTCAGCTTCGCCTCCGCCGCCGCGGCCTCCATCTTCTTCTTCTTCTTGGCGAGCGCGAGCTGCTCCTTGGGGGGGCGCTTCTGGGCGGAGATGATCTTGCCGCTTGCGCCGAGGCGAGGCCGCGGCTTCCGCTGCTTGGTCGGGAGGTCCTCGTCCTCGACGAGGGGCTGTTCGCCGTTGGCGTGGAGCTTGGAGAGGAAGAAGGTCTTGATCAGCCCGATCTGGGTCTCGATGCTGTCCCTCGTGATCGACTCGGAGAGCGGCAGCGTGCTGAAGATGTCGTTGGACGTGGCGCCGGCCGCCTGGGTCTGCATCTGGTACTGGTTACGCACCCGGCTCTGCAGGAGGTGGAACGGCACGGAGATGGAGTCCAGGCCCATTTCCTTGTCGAGGCCGAGGGCGCGGAAGCCGAAGAAGTCCTCCCCGAGGTCCTCCGCGAAATCACCGCTGGTGAACTGGTCGCTGCCGTCGTTGAAGGCACCGGCATCGTCTTCCGCCGACAGCGCTGGCCGGAGGAGGTCCGCGAGATGTGTCTTCATCCTGTCGTGGAGAGTGCCGAGCCTGACGCCGAGCCGCTCGACATCGTCCACGACGTAGCCCTCCAGCGACTGAACATCGTGCCCGTTTTCGTCTAGGGTGTGGAGGATCACTTCCTCGGGAGAAAAGCGTGGCTCGACCTTCGCCTCGCCCGCCACCACCGGCGTCCGCTTCTCGGCCTCACGGTAGATATTGAAGGTGTGCACCAGTTTCTGGAAATAATCGGTGGCGATTCCGGTGAAGGCATCCAATGCCGAGGGCTGCAGCTCCTCGAATCCCGCGCTGTAGAGGATCTTGGCAATCGCACGCTTGAAGGCATTCTGACAAAGCTCGGGCGCCATAACCGGCCCATCGTCAGAGACGAAATGTGGCTCGACGTCGAGCTCCCGGAACGGTTCCGAGTTTGACTTGGGGAACTGACTCGTGTATACCTGAAGCAGCCGTTGATCAGTGTGTGCCTTTGAAAGACGAAGTGGGGATTTCGCGGAAAAAAAAAAAAAAAAAAACTCACCTGTGATTGAACCTGCATTTGCTTGATCACAGATATCTTGGTCGCCAATTTGCGCGTCTCCTGTATCTGGCGAATGTTGTCGTCCATTTTCTTCGCGAGCTTGCTCTTCGCTGAGATGAACGACCCCGGAGGGACAAGACGAAGAAAGTCCCCATGCTGGTTGATGACTTGGCCATCACCGTCTTCCATCCATTGCAGCTTCGATGGGATGTCGGGGATGGTGCTGAGCGGAGTGTAGTAGTCTGGGATGACCTCGTCCTTCTCCTCCTCGATGTCGTCGGCCAGAGTCTCCGCCGCCTTGCTTCCCGCATCTTTGGCCATACCAGGCGTATTTTCCGAAAGAGGGCTGTGCAGCAGGCCATATGCTTCGGCCTCCTTCTGGTGCAGAAGAAATCGGCGAATGCCCGCCTTGCTCCGCAGCAGAGCCGGAGAATCCACGCTCAGTTTGTTGTCCACAAAGAGCAGAAAGCGTTCCTTGGCAGCCAGCGCACGATCTTTCTTGGTGCTCTGCTTCCAGATCTTGTACTCCTCGTCCTCGTAGACCTGATCGGCGGCCTGGCCGAATGCCTGGTTCAGAGTCATGCCGTTGATCCTGGGGCCATCGATGTCCATGGCGTCGGCATTGCTCGTGACTCCCGAAGCGCCGTTGGCCGCCCCTGGGGTGATGGAACCAATAGGGGGGGTGCCAAAGCCAATGCTGCTGTCCACAGCCTCAGAGCTTTCTCTTCCCAGCTTCGTTGGCAGGCCGTTGATTTGCAGGAGGGGCTTCTGGTCGACTATCGGGGTGTCTTCCTTCTGATCGCTCGGGGCTTTCCGGGACTTGTTCGCGCCTTTGGTTGTGGCCTTGCGGCCGCGCGAGGACATGATGGGCTCGTCGTCGGAATCCTCGCCGGCATCATCCTCGCCTCCGTTTTGTTTCTTTCGCTCCTCGGCTTCAACCTCGGCTCGAGACCGGATAATCAGGTCAGGTATGAGGGGAATCAGCTTCTCGGCCTCCTTACGCATGCCATTGGCCATTCGTCTCAATGGGTGGTTCATGTCCTGGTTGTACTTGAGGCAGTTATCCCAGATCAAGTTGAGATCAACCACAAATTCGGCTTTCGACTTGTAGGTCAAGGACTTGAGCTTTTTCGTCATGCTTCCGAGATCCATGGGGTTTTTGATGACTGAAAGAGGGGGGGGAAGATTTGTTAGCAACACTTTGTCAATCATTCATTCACAACACGAGGTTTGGCATCTCTGGTCGTCATACAATTATAGTAGTCAGGGGCATCTCTCTTGTTGACCCTTGTCAAGAAGGGCGTCGAGTATTCGGTGTGTGCTTTGAGCTCAGTCAGAACTTTCTCGAGAGCTTCGTAGAGCTCTTCCTGGTTGATGTTCTCTTCGTTTGCCCATTTGCTTCGGTTCTTTCTCACTTCGTTCATGAGGAGTCGGAGTTCGGCGTCTGAGGCGCGCACTTGGTCTCGCTTCATGTCTATCCTCGCGATTAGGTGCTTGAGGGTCAGACTAGAAGCCCCAAGGTTCGCGCTGCTGAGGGAACCTTGATTGGCAGCCTGGACCCCGTTCACGTTGGAGCTGCTGTTATGTTCCATCTCGGCCTGCAGCTGCTTCTCCGAGTCCTCGAGCTGCTGCTGCTCGAGCATCGCGGTCCGGTCGTTTTCGAGGGTGTATATGATGGTGTGGAAGCTCCTTCGCGCCGCGGCCTCGGCCGCGATCCTGACTTGGTCGAGCTTCTGGATCGCGTCGTCCCCGGGCTTCGACTTGCCGTGAGGACCATCGCCGGCCTTGAGCTTGTCCGCCAGCTGTCCGGGAGACTTGACAGACTGGACGGGAGAGCTGCCGGATTTGGACGGTGACAGGAGCGAGCTGGCGGCGGCCGCGGCCGCCGTCGAGTGGTTCTGTGACCTGAAGGAGGAGGAAGCGGCGAGGTCACCGACGTCGTCTTCTTCCTCGTCGTCGTCGTCGTCGTCGTAATCATCTTCGTCGATGGCGCGTTTCGCCTTCTTCAAGGGCGGCTCCTTGATGGGCTCGTGGTCGGTGGTGGGAGGGAGGGTGATGGAGGGGGTCGGGGGGTATCGCTCGAGAGCCTTGATGGCGTCGAGGTTGTAGGAGCCATCGTCGCCGAAGAGGAGCGCAACCTTCTCCTCGGTTGCCCGATAGAGATCAGCGAAATGGGCGCGTCGCTTCTCGTCCTCGGCGTCGAGTGCTGCCTCAGGCACCAATCCCAGGGAGTTGTCGACAGGCGTCGCGATACGCGCCGGAGCGTCATCAAGCAGGTGGAAACTGCGGGAACTGCTGGAATGACTTAGGGCGGACGGGGGCCAGGCGAACTGGCCATTGGAGAAGGACATATTGGGGCCCGGTGGATGGAAGCGAGGGCAGGGCCCCTTTCGCCATGCGCCGAAGAATGCGCTCGCGTGCGGGCGGACCGGGGGCGTCTGCGGACCTCAAGATGGCATGGGACCCAAGAGCGGCATCGATATGGATGGGAGACGGAGTTTCGCGACGCGGAGAGATGGGACGCTGTGTTTCCGAGATGAATGGTTTGCCCGCTCATTCGCAGACCGAGACGTGAGGTTGAGGATCTGGAGGCGTGTATGCATGGGGCGCTCCAAAGCGGGACTTTTCCCAGTGTGGTCACCGTCCGCGGCAAGAGGTCGCTGGCTCGCTGGCTCGCTGGCTCGCTACTGCCAAGTGCAGGAGGCACCCGAACGGGCCTCAGGCCTGTTGCTGCTAGCGCGCCTGAGGCTGCCGGGGGGGGGGGGCGGAAGGACAACCTGGAGTACCGCCCCGGCCGCCTGGAGGTACCGCGCTTATTGGGATCGGTACCTGGGGGGGAGGTATCTGAGAAGAGGGAATGTCCGCCAATGACAATCTGATATCACCGCGCTTAGCCGTACCGGCTCAAGTCTCGCCCAAAGTACTCCTCACGCCGGACTCAGTGTACCCTGACCTCCCAACTTCCACCTTCAGGCTGTCTTCATCGTGGTGTCAGATCGACCGCGCGAAGAAAGTCACGTGAGACTCCGCTCTCGACTTCTGATGCGACCTTGCTGAGTCATCCATCCAGACCCCGTGCATTGGGCAACCTCCAACTTCTTCAATGCGGATGCATCAACATCATCAGCCTGAGTGCGACGATACGGCTGCGAACAAATCAAAGACAAGGGATTTCGTCACTCCTCATCTACGGCATTCAGCTCATCAACGGCTCGAAACATGATTGAGCCGTCGCATATGAGGCAATGAGGAGCCCGCACCAAACGAGACGCTGCTATCGAGACTCGCGATAAAACCATCCGCGGCCCTCTCTGCCCTTTACCAGTACTCGTACTCGTATCCGTGGTTGGAGCTTACGGATTACTCGTACGAGTCCTCGTACTCGTACCGGTAGTACCGTACTATACCTGAGGGTTCGGGTGCGCTAATTGTGCCTTGGCCGCAGAGTTGAGAGCTTCTTCCAAACAAGCGTCTCGACCACAGCAGCGCCGATCGCAAGCAGCTCCCCTCACGCCGCATTCTCGCCTTCGCGCTTTCGACCTCTCACTGACGGCCCTGTCACCTATCAGGAGGGCTTCTTTGCGATCGAACCCCCCCCCCCCCCCCCAATACAAAGGTCACCACTTGCTCCCTGAAGAAAATTTTGGAAATCGCACTCATCGAGCCATGCGCATACGTCTGCCCTTTGCAGGTGCGTACGTCATCATCAGACAGAATGCCGTCGACTGTATATGCCTGGGCCACTTCCCCCCCCCTTCATGAGCAGCCAGAAAGTTTGACTTGGTCATGGCACGAGCTTGCTCCTGTCGCAGCATCATTCGTGCCCTCAGTCACCCGGGAGAGAAATGGAATCGCACCATGCTAATGCTAATGACTTTGGATCATCAAAGGCATCTTCCTGCTCCTGCTCTCGCTGGCCGGCTACGCGGGACTCACAACGCTCAAGCTGGGCAAATATGTCAATGACAAGGTCCTCCACTTCGTGACCTTCTTCATCCTCACCGTCGTCTTCTACTGGGTCGTCGACACCAGCCGCCGGCGCACTCTCCACATGACGGCAATCGCGTGCACACTCATCCTCGGGGTCGGCTCCGAGTTCCTCCAAGCCGCTCTGCCAAACGATCGAGATTTCGACGCCTACGATGTCGCAGCAAATATCGTGGGGAGCCTGCTCGGGCTCGGCCTATGTACGTGGTACCACAAGCGCATGCTGGAACGAAAGAGACAGCGCAAGACATACGCTGCTGTCCCGGGAGAGGACACAGCAGATGTCGAGCTGGGAGAAGGGCACGAGACCGGCGTGATAGCCGGTCCTGCTCGGAGCTTGGAGGAGGAGGTCGACAATTGGGATGAGAACGCAGTGGATCACTGGGACGACGAGGAGGAGGATGTCACCGAGGCCCCTCAGGTGCAACCAGTCGTGAACAAGGAGGCCAGCCCAGCCGACACAAAAACCCAGGGGAAACGCATGGACTGATGATGTCCTGTCTTGAAAAAATAAAAGGCGATGCGAAAATACCCTTCAAGTGAAGGTATTCCCGATCATGGTGGACTCGATCATCTCTTTCGTCGTACATTTTCAATCCTCAAAAGCAATCCAAGCACTTCATTTCTTTGATAAAGACCACCAAGTTCTCTGTGCAGTCAGCCATGGCATCTGAGTGATATTCTACAATTGTATGTTTTTTTCAAGAGAAGGACCCGTTAGTGCTACCTATCTAGAACATTCATTCAACATTTGGATAGCATTGGAAGCAGTCCAACAGACATCTTCAGTGGCTCATACAGAATATCACGTTCAATTTCAATCGGGCAGTCCGTCCACCTATGCTGGACGCGGACATATGTATTGAACCCGTCGTCCAGCGCCAAAATCACCCTCCGAGTTACCCTAGAGTCGAGGCCGACGGTCTCTCGGTGAAGGCAACCCCGCCATCCGCCCTTCACCTAGGTGAGCCTCCCTCTCGCTGCCCGTCCCGAAATGTTGCCCATCATTAATCCAGCTCGACTATGTGCGCAGCGAACTGAAGCTCGGCGTCCGAACTCCCACCATCCCTCTACCAGCGAAACATGGCCAGCTTAGAAAAAACGCCAGCCCCCAGGTCTGTGGATGCGATCGAATGCAGACCCTTGATGAGGACAGGGTTATTCGATTTCGGACAATGCTGACCTGGACTGCTGCAGCGGCAAGGAGGCCCTCACCAACCCGCGAGGCATCCCGTATGCCCCTTTCGTCGACAAGGTCGAGGACTATGTCTCCTCACGGGCGGACGTCGAGCCGACACTGCGGAACTTCCAAGAAATGATCTCGTGAGCACTGGGACTGCGAACGCTGCGGCGTTGCGACGACCGGACGGGGCTAATTGGGGCCCGAGGCAGGAAATACCAGTTCATGGAGGCGAACCTCAACCGCCGCATGACCGGGCTGAAAGACAAGATCCCCGATATCCAGAAGACCCTTGAATCTGTTCTCTTCCTAAAGCTGAGAAAAGTACGATGGCCTGGCTGCTCGACGTGAAAAAAAAAAAAACAAAACAAAACGAGGAGGCTCTTCTGATGGGCCTGGAAGCTGACCAGAAGTGTCAGGACGAGGCCGAACCCATCGAGACGACATTCGAGCTCAACGAGACACTCTACGCCAAGGCGAACATCCCTCCCACTGAGGAGGTCTACATTTGGTTGGGGGTATGACAATGACAATCGCTGGGAAGGACGATGCCGAGCGTCGGGATTGCGGGGGAGCTATTGCGCTGACGACGATTCACCAAGGCCAACGTGATGCTGTCATACCCGATCGACGAGGCGGAAACGCTGTTGACGACCAAGCTCAACGCCGCGAAGACGAGCTTTTCGAATTGCGAGGAGGATATCGACTTCCTGAGGGAGCAGATCACGGTGGGTTCGGCCCCGGAGAGCCGCAGGGGTGCGGTACCGGTATATCGAGGGGCAGCGCTGACCACGGGGACTCGCAGACGATGGAGGTCGCAATCGCTCGGGTGTACAACTGGGAGGTGGTGCAGAAGAGAAAGGAGAAGGAGGAGGAGGAGAGGGAAGCCAAGGAAGCAAAGAGTAAAGGCGCATAATAGAACTGGACACTTTGGGGCACTTCAAGTTCGGCATCTCGGTGCGGCAGTGAGGCTCTTGACGCTCCGTATTGTTTCACGCCACGCCATCCGAGTAGACTACGAGCACATGTTCGCCGTCATGCTTGTCCATATACTACCAGTAGCATGATGGATTGATGAAACGCCAACATCAGGTGTTTGAACTCGATGGACCGGCTCTCCATCAAATACATACCTGCCATTCCTTTATGAGAGCATGTTGATGCCTATAACGGGGCCCATGGGCAGCCTTAGTCAGCAATGGTCCGATATTGAACGGCAGACTTCATCGCGGCGTCGCCCCGATTGATGCATTACTTGGGATAAGACGATTTTCTCCGTCCAGGGTTTTTGGACTTCCCCAAGTTCCATCAACGACGTTCATGCCCGCCGACTTGCTGCTTGCGACAACAAGGCATCCCCCCCTCCCCCGAAGACCAATGCCACAGCGATGAGGAGGCATGCTCAGGAATGGGATACGGGAGCTGGGGCGAAGGCGGCAGGCATTGGTGAGAGATCTCCTGGTGGCGCGCATCGCGGCCAACGCTGACCCTCCCGCCCGACAGACGCTCCATCGCCTGCTGTCGCATAGACAAGTCCGCACTTATGTCGCATCGCAGACCGCGGTAGCTACAAGAAACAGCCATGGGGATGATGAAGAAGTGGTCGTGAGAGTTAGGAATCATGACAGCTCCAGCCAAAGCCCCGCGCTCCGGCGCGGGACTCTCGCCATCCGAAACCACACATCCTCGAGCCTGAGGCATTCTCCGAACAAGCCTCCCGATCGACCTTGGGACGCAGAGGACGCTCATTTGACGGAAAAAAATCGGATTCATGATCGAGCGTTTCACCGACGAAGACATCGAAGCGCATCGGATCGAGAGCGAAGAGGTCATAGCGAAGGGACTCCTCTCCAAAAAGCTGGCCGCGGCAATCTCGCACCCGCCAGGCATGTCCAGGTAGGCCTTGGGTGGACAACAACCTCGTCGAAATATGCGAAATCGTGGAGGAATCTATCACCGAACATTCTACTCAAGAGGACCATTGAGCCCCATCCAGACTCGCACTACTGGAAGCATCAGGTGGCACTCGCCCGCAGTACCCGCCTACCAATCGTCTTACTGCAGCTGCTCCTCCAACGTGAGGAAGGCTTCTTGACGGGCGACAAGTCCCTTCACGAAGCACTGCCATCACCCGACAAGTGGCGAGAGATCTGGGCCATCTTGTGCAAGAATGGCTATGACCAGAGACAGATTAGGTCGCTACTGTTCATCCTTGAAGGCGCGACAGACGAGGAACGGTGCCACAGAGCCCTAAATCTGGATATTCGGATCCCGACTTTCATGTTCAACTTCCTCGTCCGATCGACCTCTATGATTAGCAGAGTGTCGACCCTCCGCTCGATGATCGATCTTTGGGGCAAATCATGCAGAAACCTCATCGAGGAGGCCAGGAAGGAGGACACAAAGGAGGCGACCGGGATTCGCGCGCGCAACCACGAGGGGACGCACTTTCGCAGGAATCGGAACAAAATCCTTGCTCCCTCCGACTTTGACCTGACCATGAACCTGCTGGCCTACCAATGCGCTTGTCTCGAGCCGAGGCTCATGCTCAACTTGGCAGATGTCGCGGTGGAGTACATCCGTGGCATCGCGACGCTGTCGACCCCCCCGGAAAAGGCGTACCAAGACCAGTGTCTCTTGTTCAACAACGCTCTCAGGGCTTTCCAACCACAGCCGCGACTGCAATCCGCCCAGATCTCGTCGCCGAATGCGTTCTTCTGGGAGGCGCAGAGGGTCCTGCTCGCCATGTCGGCCGACATGGAGCGATCCTTGCTCGTGAATCGCGCGGGCTTCCAGGCGATACGAAGTGTCCTATCTGGCCTGCCCAAGAATCGCACCGAGATTCACAGCTCTTTGCGACACGCAGCATCGTGGCCGCCTTACATCCAGCCTGCAGACGGCATGGACGAGGTCGCGGAGCCCGAGGAGAGCTGGAGCCGTGCCGTGACTGCCGGGGCTCTGATGCAGGAGGCCGGATTCTCCAAGGAGGACCGTGACGAAGCTGTCGATATCCTCAGCGGCATGGCGGCCGACGGGACGCCGACGATCCAGCAGCGGACCGCCATTGCCAGAGAACGAAGCCTGAGCTCCTGGGAGGCGTCCATCCGGGCGACTCGCAACGCGCACGAGGCATGGGATAGATTTCGCAACCCTCCCCAGGCTGGCATGCAACCCGGCGTCTCCCACTACGCAGCCATGTTTGAGAAGCTGGTGCTGCCAGAAGCGGACACGCATAGCAGGATGCTGCCAGGGGACAAGGCCATCAACTTCCCCGTGCGGCAGGAGTCCAACTTGACCGAGTTCGAAAAGGCGAGACTGCGGCCGCCCAGCGTCGCGCAACTGTTCGAGCGCATGCTCGGGGAAGGGATCCGCCCGGCTGGCAACTGCCTGCATGTCCTAGTGGCCAACGCATCATCCATCGAGACGGCTCGTCGCTACATTGATCACAGCCCCGGGAACCGTCAGCTCAAGTGGAACCTGTACCAGGAGCATCCGGACCCTCGACTCTTGAAGTATCTCGACGTTGGACTTCTTGCGGCGTATATCCAGGCGTTGACGGCGCACGAAAGCAAGCGGTCGGGGAACAAGATGATGCGAGCGATCCGCATCGCGAGACTGCGGTTCGGGACGTCCAAGTCTCCGGCGGCACAGACCGTCTGGGGAACCATATTGAAGAACCTCTCGCAGCACCACGTGGCCATGAAAATCTCCCTGGGCCTGCAGCTCAACCTACTGCTGCATGCCGTGGAGCAAATGGGCGGCCGTGACGGCATTACGCTAAGGGCCTTTGTCCAGTTCAGCAAGGGGATCAGGAAGATTCTCAGGCGGGAGGTTGACCAGCTGGCCGAGCTGCTGACTCAGGATGAATCGAGCGCATCAACGGGTCCCTTGTTACGTCTTTATGAGGAGCAAGACTCTGTCGCCCATCAGGCGGCATCGCAGGTATCCACGGAAGCGCCCGACACTTCGGCGGCCGCGACGAAAGACGCCGCGCTCGAGACCCAGCCGCCCGACGTGCTGTTCCGCAGCGGCGCGGCGCGCATGAAGGAGCTCTACAACACCCTCAAAGCGCAAGAATCCGAAAGCCAGCAGTGCTTCGACAAAACCCGCGTCGCGGCGCTGGACCGCATGGCGTGGCGTAAGGACCTGTTCAGGAGCGACCACGCCCACGAGTACCTGCTCGCTCTGGCGTACTTGGGCGAGTTCGACGAGATGGCGGCGGTGCTGAGCGAGCTCGTTCGGGAGTGGAGCCAGCCGGACGTGGTGGAGGCCCTAGCGGAGGGCGACGAGCCGCCGCCGCACGCGGACTTCTTCGAGGCCTTGTGCGCGTTTCGCCTGCTTGCCGAGCCTATGGTGGACGAGGGCGTCGTGGAGGGCTTGCGGGGAGAGATCATTAAGGGCGGAGTGGGCTGGCTGTGGCCGGATGGGGCGGCGATTCAGACTTATCTGGATATACAGGGAGACGACTCGACGGTGACGCTGGCACGCGTACTGGAATGGGTACGCAAGAGGAGAGACGAGCAGAAGGTTTCTGAGGTGGCCGACATTGGTGGACAATCAGACCTATAGAGAAGATCCATCACGTGTTTGGATTGGAAAATATAACACGGAGGCCAAAAGCAGAAGAGTTGAGCAAGGCCTCCATTATCAAGGGGGAGAGCTGGTCAGATGGGATCTTGTATTAGAAAGAGACGGCCAAGGGGGACGGCCTGGGAATATTTTGGAGTATGAGAGGGCAAGGTGCCTTGGATTCTTTTGATACCCTTTTGATTGGAGTGTGGAAGAGGGACAGGTTCCTGAAGTCCGGGGAAATTGTATTCATGTATGATTGCGCGGCCGGACCAGGTCTTGGAGGGTGCAGTGCTTCTCGATCACATCAATGTGGTTCATCGCCAAGGGGCGTCTGCTCCCCCTGAAATCACCGTGAGCGATGATGTCGATGACGACGGCATTGACGACATACCTACTCTGTACATTCTGGATGTCGATGATGGAACGAGCCGACATCGATCCGAGCCTGGACCGAGCATTGACATGAGCACGTCAACATCCATCAATCCATAGCAACGATGGCACAGCATCATGGGCGCTTAAAAACATTGGTGATGATATCGATCTGGCCAGGGTTACAGCATCAGGGTCACCAGGGTCAGGGTCATCAGGGTTATCCCGACACGACTGATTGGGCAGGAGCGTCCGGCCTCGAGGCGCCACGCGCGGCTGCAGGAGCCGCCGCCAATGAAGACGCAGCCGCGCGGATAAACGCGGCGGATGTGAAACGACGTCCTCCATCGTCTCTCTCTCCAACGACGTGCCATCATCGAGGGTCAGGGCCGCCTGATGTCCAGGCCAGGTCAACCGTTGTTCTGGATCTCCGTGCCTATGGCTGACTCTGGTCTCCGACTGGCGCGTCATCTCCTGTTCCCGGCATTTCGGCATCGACTCAGGGTCCCGGGGGGGAGGCTACAGGGGGCTCGGCAGGGGCAGCAAGCTTGATCCAGGAATGCCTCTCCCGTTTGTGTTTGCATCTCGGATTGAGGGTTGGGATTCGCGGGTTCTGCACGCGCCATGTGGCCGCAGGGAATGGCCAGGCCTCGGGGTTTGCATACATAAACCGCTGAGGGCGATCCTGTCCCCCCATCCCTCTTAGAGGGCTGTGTCCTTTTCTCTCCCCGATCTTGGTGGTTCTCTTCTTTGTTTGATTACTTCAACAGTGCTGGTGTGACGTTCTTTGATACCCTCTTTTCTCTCTCTATACTACGCTCATTATATCCTTTCGTCGTTCACTGACTTCAGTCCTTGTCCCTCTGTGCCAAGGTCATGACAGACTGATCGCTTTCCGGTTCTGACTGACCTCTTGCCGTTCCTTTGTTCGATTCACTGCGAAATTCATTGAGAGTCTTGTTGGTGCGAGCGCTGCCAGACCTCGTTGATTCATTGTCTTGCGCTCGTTCTGATACATTCATGGGAGAACAATAGAAGTCACAAACTCACATTTGTTGTCCTTTGGACGTCCTGGGGGCCCTAGACAACAAATTTACTTCGAACATTCTCTCTCATATCCTTATTTCGATTCTCCTCCTTCACTTACTACTTACTTTGCCATCTTCATCGCGAAAATCACCACTTTTCAAGATGCGCTCTCTACGGCTGAGCCTCGTTCTGTACCTCCTTCTCGCGACTCAGCAGACGATAGCGGGCCCCTTGAAGCTTGCTGGCAGAGGGTAAGTCTCTGGATCACCCTTTACCTCTTCCTCTGCTAACTCGAGGAATAGATCTGGACCGTCCAACACGACCTCAACGATTGGTGAAGATGCCACGCCGACTGAGATCGAAGGTCATGGGTATGCGGAGTCTCAAGGAGAGAAGATTACAAGCAAGTCCCTGTATCTGATTCCTCGTTCAATACAGCGCCGGCAATAGGACTTCGACGCGCCCTGCTGCGTCCACGCCGCATCCTCAGTATCAGACGTTGATGGGAGCTTCAATCGACATACCGGAGTCGATGCTGACAGAGACGCTGCTGGAGAAGGCAGCGCGGCCCAAGACGGTAGTCCTGATACCCATCGATGAAACAACGTCGACAAGGCCGGCGAATCGAACAAGGACGACCTCGACTCCCGACGCGTTCCCAACCATTCCTTCGCTCAACACGACTTCCACCCTACATTTGAATTCGTCTCACCGGACCAGTGAACGGGCGACGTCGACGAGCGCTGCGGCCCAGATCACTTCTTTGGAGACACAGGCTCCAACGCGTCCTGCCCATAACTCTACCTTGACGGTCCCAGGAATGAGAACTCGCAACTCAACCGTCATCGTCACCAGTCACCCTGCTTCGTCGACCTCGGAGAGCAGTTTGGAACGTTCCTCGACAGCGACGACAACAGAGCCCGCGATCTTTGTGCCTCCTGTACCAACCCTGCCCGCGAACCAGACACGCCTTGCAAATCATACCTCGCATGCCACCACACCCTCGAAACCCAAGTCCCCCACGAGCATCACGTCTACCTCCTCGATCTCGACGACGACAACAATGACTACGACGACGTCGTCTGTGACAAGAACCGAGCCTTACTACATGACTTCCGACATCCCCAGCCCAATCACCGTGGCCAACCCCAAGGGCACGCTCGCCCCTCAAGACGTCTACCAGCACAACCTCGACCAGGCAAGGCGCTTCAACACCCTCTACGGCAGCCTCGCCGCCGGCTCCCTCTGCTCCGCCGGCCAAGTCGCCTGCATCGACGGCAAGATCGCCACCTGTCCCGCCACCGGCGCCCAGTTCGCCCTCGCAGCCTGCGGCTGGTCGAACCTCCGGTGCTTCGTCATGCCCCTCAACCACACCGAGGGAGTCGTCATCGGCTGCAACGATGTTGCCGAGGCCGGGGGAATACTCGCCCCGCCGAAAAGCAGCTCAACGACCAGCATTCTCCCGTTCCTGACCACTGGGATCAAGACCACTGCCCCGGCAATGACGACGACGACGACTACGGCCACGACCACGTCCACGATCGCCAAGAACACCGCATCCACGAAACCAACGGCTGTCACGCGGACAAGTGTCGTCTTCATCAGCGATCCTGATCTTCCACCCGCCACGGGCCTCGAGCACACGCCCCGGCCGACGATGACGCCCAAGTCCAGTAATAGTACTACCGTGCACATCCCGGCCGCGGAACTGACCTCTTCATCCACCCTGTCGGCGATCAGCTTGTCGCACAACTCGACCACGACGGCGGCCCCGCTCCCAAAGACTACGGGCATCTTACTGCGTCCTATCCCGGACGACCTCGACCCGCTCGCCTCGGGGCTCTTGAGGAAGGTGATCGCGACGCCCGAACGGACGGTGTCCTTGTTCTTCACCATGACGGTCACGAACGAGCATTATGTCACTGTCACCGCCACTCCAGGCGCGTGAGCGCGCTGCCTTCTGTCTCGATCAAGTCAGGCGGCCCGGGAAGAGGCGATCACTCTGGTCTCATCGCCCTCTGGAGGATTGATGTAATAGGGGGAACACGCCTTGCCCTGCGTTGGGATGCACGGCAGCCAAGCAGTCGACGCCATCCGCTGTTCTTGTACCATTTCTGGTTTCATATATATATATATATCAATTCATGCAAGTATATAGGACGACGTCCTCCCAAAGGTTTCCCAGCGCCGTTGACTTCACTAATCAATTTCATGTGTATCGAATGGAAGATCTGTATTCTGCTATAACCGAGCGTCCTTGATTACAAAGAAGTAATATAGCTTTCTAGCCTTCCATGTGGACCATAAACCAAGCCCGAGCCCATGCGAATTACCCCTTTCCTATGAAACCCGCCTGGGAACCCTGCTGCCCTTCTTTCTTCAGCCGGAGAGAAAGAAAATAGGAAATAAAATCAATAAAAGGCCGGGAGAATATCGAAACCGGGTCAAAGGGGGAAAACAAAATAAAAGAATCCCGCCTCAGGAGTATCTGGGGCCGCGCTCATGCTTCGAAACCGAAAGAATATGCTTGGATGGTATATCAAAACGCCCATTATCAAGGAAAGACACAACACACGGAAACAAGGGTGTGGGGGAATCGCGGGCGGGGGGCACTGAGTGCTTCGCTACGTGGCGGCCGCCACGGGCCTGCTCGCTGCCGACTCCGCGTCGGCGGCGCCGTACTTGTCCTCCCACAGCTTGCGGATGACCTGGTAGATGAACCTGTACTGCACGTTGCCCTGGACCATGGAGCGGCGCTGCTGGCGCAGGGTGTCGACCGTCTCGTAGACCAGGTCGGGCCCTTCGCTCGGCGCGTCGTGCCTCTCGAGGGCGCCGGACTCGAGCTCCCGGATGAGGTGCTCGAGGCAGATGAACGTGCCGGTGCGGCCGACGCCGGCGCTGCAGTGGACGACGCGCGCGCTAGCCGGGCTGCTGAGCGCCTGCGAGAGGCGCATGAGCTCGAAGAAGGTGTCGATGTCCTCGAGCGAGGGGACGCCGAAGTCGGGCCACCGCCGGTAGAGCAGGTGCCAGACGACGCGGGGCGCGGCCTCCCCCTCGATGCTGAGCAGGAGCTTGCGCTTCTCGATGGCGCCGCCGCGGAGGTTCTCGGTCGAGTCGTACGTGAGCTGCGCCTTCCAGCCGTCGTTCCACGCGTCGCTTTCGTTGAGGATCCATAGGGCCTGGCTCCCCTCGAAGGGGAAGTACTGGTCACACTTGACGGCGCCGGCCTCGACCATGCTCGTGAGCTGCACGATGACGGCGGGCGAGTCGATCTGCTCGGCGATCATGCGCCAGACGTAGTCGAACGAGGGCTCCGTGGGGCCCTGCATCGCGATGTAGCGGAGCGGGGCCCTTGTCTTGTCGGACGGGGACTTGAGCACGATGGTGGAGGCGTTGACGTAGTCGAGCTCGCTCTCGGGGACGCGGAGTCGGACGCGGTTATGGTTCCATGGCTTGATGTTGACGTAGCGGTCCATGACGCCCTTGATCTGGATCTGAGCATCGTCCTGTTTGAAATGGGTCCACGGGCAATCCGGGGCGTCCTCGTTGTGCATTCCCTGCGCGATTCGGTTCCGTTCGGCCCATGTGAGTTCATGGTATTTGTGCTCCATTTCTGCCAAAAAGCGGAGGAGATTAGCCACGACTTGCTTGAACCCGCGGAAGCTGGTCTGTGAGAGCGTTTATGTCCCAATCGCCCGGGTGAAATCGCATACCTGAATTCGATAATGCCATAAACTTGGGCAATTTGGGGGGTGTCTGGCTGGCATTGACGCTGTTCTTGCTGATGCTGTTGCTGTTGACTGTGTTCTCGCTATCGCTAGGCTTCTTTTTCTTCTTCTTTTTGTCGGCTTCGGACTGCGCTATGGGTCGCGCGATCTTGCTCCGCGGCAAGTTCGCGCTCTGTGAGACGGCAGCTGGCGTCTGAGTCTGGGTCTGTGTCTGGTTCTGACCCTGAGTCTGGGTCCGAGTCTGCGCCTGCGCCTGCGTTTGCATCTGCGGCGTGCTCGTGGTGAGGATCTCGGCCGGTGGAGGGTCGTCTCGGGCCCGCTTCGCCGGGCCGCGCAGTCGCAGGTTCTTAAAGGCCGCGATCTTACTCGGCTTCGGCGGCTGCTGGAGCTGCGGCGGCCCCTGCGGCGGCCGGGAGGCGTCGTTAACGGGGAGGCTATGGGCTGTGGACGTCATGTTGCGGTCAATGGCTGTCTCGATCGCGGGAGGTTTCGGTTTGCGCCTGAATTTGGGGATCCGATCCATGATGTTACAGCTTCTGTGCGGAATCGTGGGCTGCTGGTGATGGTGTTGGTGCTGGTGCTGGTGCTGGTGCTGGTGAGGATCTGCTTGAGGAAGAATGGTTGGCTCGGTGGCGGCCGTAAGGCGCAGTACTCCGGATGAAGTATGGGTCGGTGGTGAAGAAGGACTGTGACCGCGCGACTGGAGATCCGGTTCGGGGAGGGCGCAAGAAAGGGCCGGACCCTCCTTTTCCGAAGTGATATGGGTCCCCTGCCTGTTCCTTGATTTCTTCCTATAAATTTCCTGTCTAGGATTTGACCCGCAGGCGATGCAGAGGATGAGACAAGGGACGATGTCAGAGGTACTGGAGAGAGAGGGAGATGGATGACGACGATCTGCAGGGAGGCGGAATGCTCCCGGCGTAAGCAACTTGTTTTTCCGGTTCGCTCGGTCTGCTGCAGGAACGCATCCGGCGTCGATCAGCCGGGGGGTGCTCCGTACTAGTGGCAATGGTGATATATCACGATAGGTACGGATCTGGCGGGCGGAAGAGGAGCGAGGGGTGGAGGGGTGAGGGGGAGACGGAGGAGGAGGAGGAGGAGGAGGAGGTGGAGGTGGAGTGAGGAGGATCGTCGGAGAGTCGACGACTCGGTCGAGACACGTGATCGTGCAGACGAAACGAGGAAAGATGCTTCTAAGAATAAATCCTCTGAATAATTCGTCAGTCAGGGAAGGAGCAGGTCGATGTTGGATGCGGATGCGGATAAAAATGGAAGCAACGACGGGCCTGGCTGTTGCACGACCGCACCTTCCCAAATCGCGCGCCCTGCCACCCGCCGTGCCAAGGAAATCTTATCGGCACTGTGCTATTGACCTTACCAGATGCGGCGTAGCGGCGGCCGGTGCCGGCGCCGGTTGATGCGCATCAAGCTGGCGAGACCCGGCGGCCGAGGCACAGGCAGGCTTGTGCTGGACATGAGGGGGGGGCTACTCTCCCGCGGGCCTTCGAATGAGAGTTCCGGATAGGGAAGATGTCGCGTGGGACTCTTTGCGTTACTTTGTGTTCCTGACTACTACGGAGTACCTACGGAGCAGTCTGTATGTGGTCCGTACGGGTACTCGTACTCCGTATGGAGTATTCCGACGTAGTCACAGCCCTTGCTTGCGGATACCCGCCTCGGCGTGGCACGCGAGGTGTGATTTCGTGATGTCTGGCACTCATTTTCGGGATGTCACTTTCCATGGAGTTCCACATGATCTGCGCCCTACGGCACAGTCAGCCCGACATTCCAGGGTATGAGCAAAGCGGGTATGACCTGATCTCGCTAAATCTCGGGATATTGACCTGGTGTTTGTGATGATTCACAGCCGCAATGTCTTGACCGAGGGCTTCCTCTGAGAAGTACTCGTACTCGTAGATATTCCTCCCTCCTATATGCATAAACACGGATATGGCCTCTGAACATTTGATCCAGAAAGATGTCCGCCCTCATATCATATAAATGAGCATCATGTTTCCCATCATGATCTCCTCGTCCCTCCCCCTTTTTTTCTCAATCCCGACCGAGATACCTTTCGTTGCCTTTTCAGCCACGCATAGGCTCATGGTATGACGCTCACGGTGCATGTTTCCCCCTTTCCTTCCTTTGCCCTCCAAATTGTGCATCCAATACCTTGAGCCCAGCCTCAGAGTCGTCATCATCGTCATCATCGTCATCATCCTCCTCCTCCTCCTCCTCGTCCGCCACTACCTCAACACACCACCCACACCACCCACACCACCCACCATGCCCAGCTCATTGTACTGTACAGTGCACCCAGCTTAGACGGCCGAGTATACTCCAGTGACGAATCTGCCACACTCGACTTTTTGCTCGAGCGTCACCTTGCGGCCCTTCCCGCCTTCACCCAGCCGCGCGGTCTGGCGGGGTGTGAGGCACAGCCGGTACGTCTCGCCCTTCCTCCCATGCGCCGCATCGCCCTCGCCGCCGTCCAGCGGCCCAATGTACGTCGGCGCGTTCATGTTGCTCCGCTTCCCCGTCCCGAGCTGGTAGTACTCGTTGCCGCCCCAGAAGACGACGTCGGAGCCCCAGTTGGTGTCGTTCTCCGAGCTCGACCGGCCCGTCTGCGTCTGCGTGGCGTTGTCCATGACGGCGGCCGAGTGCGTCGTGCCCACGCTGAGGGATTTGAGCCTGATGGGGACCACCCTGTTGGCCTTCTCGTCGAACTCGAACAGGGACGACAGGCCCTTGATCTTAGTCGGCCCGATGGAGACGTGCGTCCACTTGCCCGTGCCGAGAGCCCCGAGCGTGCCCTGGCCCATGGCCCAGACGTCGGAGACGGCGTGGGGCATCCTCCGGGAGGGTGCTAGCGCGGCGGCGTCCGCTCCGTTCCTGGGCTGCTCGGCCTGACACGTGAAGAAGGTCGTCGTCCCGCCGGCGGCGACGGAGGTGATTGTGGGCACCAAGCCGCTGCTGCCGTACAGCTTGTGGGTGGGGAGGATCGTGGGGGTGTTGACGAACGGCGAGCCAGGGGTGGCCTCGAAGCCCAGCTGGCCGTAGGTGTTGTCGCCGAACGCGAAGATCCGGCCGAGCTTGTCCAGGACCACGGAGTGATTGTCTCCCGTGGCCACCTGGGTGACGTGGAAGCCGTCGAGGGCTGTGACCTCGTAGGCCTGGTCGAATCGGCCGGGCCGTCTCGTCTCCCACTGGAGGCCCGGGATGCCCATCTGGCCGCTGGAGGGGAACGCGGAGATGCTCGACGCGGCGGAGAAGACGCGCCCCTTGGACGTGAGCATCAGGCAGTGCTCCAGGCCGCTGCTGATGTCCGAGACCTTCTCGCCTCTCCTGAGCTCGGCGGGGGTCATTTCCTGGAAGCTGATCTTCTCCTTACCGGTCGAGGACCACAAGCCCCAGACTCTCTTGCTCTCATCTGGTTTCAGCCCGCCCTCGAGATCATGGCGCGACGACGGAACGGCGTAGACGGAGCCCTTGCGCGACAGCGCGATGATGCGATCCTTGGAGACCTCAATCTTGACCAGGTCCTTCCCCCGAAGGGTCACAGACGGGGTCGGGTCTGCCTCGGAGAAGCCCGTGCCCCACTGCACCAGGTCGCCACTCTCTGTGACGGCCGCGCCAAAGGTCTGGCAGAGCTTGAGGTCGCGCAGGAGCTGGTCGTTGAAGTAGGCGATGCGCCGGGGGAGCTTGACGTATTTGTCGTTGGAGCCCGGATCGACGACCTTGCCGACGTTGGACCCCCAGGCATAGACACCAGGGTGCTCCCAGCTGTTCTTGACCTGGAGGTGCTGGGAGCTGATGAGGTCGCGGTGGTCCTCCTTGGAGACGGCCTTCTGGCGGGGCTTCTCGAACTCGAGCTCGACCTTGGGCGCGGCCTCTATGGGCTGGGCGGCCGGGAACAGCTCATCCCTGATGGTGGGATAGTAGTAGGCGCCGGCGGCCGCGGCGACGAAGACGGCACCGAAGCCGATCGCCTTTCCGCCCCGGCGCCGCGGGGGAGGGCCGTTGTACTCGGCGCTGCTGTAGTGTCGAGCTCGAGCCCAGTGCTGCCGGTGGGTGGCGGCGAGCTGTCGCCGGGCGGGACAGCAGCTGGATTTGGCGGCGTGTCTGAGGGCGAGCTGGGGCGCGTTCATGGCGAGTCTCGATTCTCGTGGGCTGATTGACGCAGGCGTAGGCGATATGACATCCGCGGGTAGATCAATCTCTCAATCCATCGATCAATTGATGTGTCAAGGCTGTCGGCGATGAGGACTCGAGCTGGGAGGTTGGATGTCGCGGGCAGAATTTGATGCATCCACAGTCCATCAAATGAAAATGAACTTGAGATGAGGTCATGGCGACGGAGCTGCAGCGCGGGGCATCTGCTCCAGGGTAGGTAGTTAATGGATCAATGATCCGCACGTGCAATGATTGAAATCGGATGAATTTCCATGAATTAAAAGCTCGATTTTATTCCATCCAATTGAAATCAATCTGATGCACGTCAATTATGTGCACATCCGAGGTGATCTCTCCAGCTACCCTATACATTGATCAATGGACCGACCCGCTATGTACATGTATTGATGTGATTCCAGGAGCGCTGGAGTCGTGCGCTGTGAGGACCGCCGAACCCCCCCCAAAACCCAGTGAAGGCGTCTTTTCCAGGCGCACTTACAGCGGACCCTCCCCCAAACGACCTGTCGTCGAGGACGAGTCGTTCAGAAGGACATCGAATTGAAGTACTCGGGACCTTTTTCAACCTGCCTTTAAAGCAGTTCTGGGAAGTTTTGTATACATCTCGCGTCTGATGATGAGGTAGCTCGGCGGCGATTGGCTGAATCCATTGATCAATTCAATCCATCCGCTTCAACCCTCAGACGACGGACTCGAGCTTCAACCTCCCATCGAATCAATCCATCAATCCATCAATCCATCAATTGATCGAGGATGAGCAAGCAGCTCTAGGGGGACCTTTTTCCTCGACTTCACCCATTGCCGCTCTCCTCGGCTCCCATTCACCTCGCCATGTTCGAAGACGGATGGTACAGCATCGTGCCCGACCTCACAAGCGCGAGACCGCCGGCCAACCCTCAGCCCCGCGGGCACCATCGAACGCAGTCTCTGCTTCAACAATCTGCCGTCTGTCTTCCCTGATCTGATCCATTGATGGATCCTCCATGGACGTCGGCTCACACCACCAGAACAGGCACCGGGGGAGGGAGGCGCGCACACTGCTGAGTCGCTCGCCGCGGCTGTCCTGCGAGAAGTCGAGGAGTCGAATGTCCCATCCGACCCGGAGGTGCTCCCGAGGGCAGCCTCGTGCTCCGATGTCCGCGGCCTGCTAGCTCGAGCTGCGCCCGCCAGCCGAGTTCACCCCAGAAGCCGCAGGAGGACCGGCCAAAGAGCCCGGGCATGGGACGCCCTGGCACTTTGCGACGGCGAGGCATTCGCCCATGACGACGAGCCCCTCTTATTGTCAGAGTCGCACGACGACCAGTTGCTGGAGGAGAGCCAACGAGAATACCTGTACGATCCATGCCCGCAGACGCAACGATGGCGGCCCGCCTTGCTCATCATGTGTAAATCCAAACAGACTCTATCGGGACCAGCTCAAGTTGACCGAGCGCCACCTCGATGGCCTCATACACGACGCCAGCGAGGCGTTGAAGCTCTTGACGACGCTGTCGACGTCGTTCCAGTCCGTGGAGGCGCAGACCGCGTCCTTCCAGGAGCAATGCGAGGGGCTGGTCGTCGAACAGAAGCGCCTCGAGAAGCTCGCCGACGAAGTGGGAACCGACCTGCACTACTATGCCTTCCTGGAGACTGCCACGAGGCGGCTCAATGCCCCCGGCGCAAGCCGACTTGTCGACGACGACGACTTTGGCGACATGATAGCCAACATTGACTCTTGCATCGCCTTTATGATTGATCATGTGAGATGGTCCCCTCAGTTGCTGCTGCTGCTGCTTCTGCTTCTGCTTCTGCTTCTGCTTCTGCTTCTGCTTCTGCTTCTGCTTCTGCTGCTGCTCAAACCTCTGAATTTCTTGACGAGACAGAGCATCATGGGCTGACTCTGGCTTCCCCAAGGAAAATTACCGAGAACGAGACTCATACCTCGCCCGCTTCGATGCGCTGCTCACCAAGGCGCTCCACCTCCTCGACCACGGCTTCACGACTCACCTGCAAAAGGTCTCATCCGACATCGCCCGCCACATAGCCTCTGCGAAATCCGAGTCCGCTCGACACGCCATCGCTTATGCGCGATTCGAGGAGATGATGCTCGACTCCCGTGCTCTGCTGCCAAACGTCCAGAGGGTCGTACGCCGGGTATACGATCATTACGGAGAGCCCATCAAGACCATCACTACGACGACCCCCATCTACACAACCACTTGCTCCAACATTTTCCACGCCTACCTGACAACGCGCGATCGCGACCTCAAGGTGATGACGCAGAGCGAGCTGCAGGAGTATCAAAAGGAGGTCAAGAGCGCTTCGATTGAGACGGCAACTCGCAACTTCATCAAGCAGTCGTTCGAGAGGACATACAACGAAGACGGCCTTTTCGCCCACATCTTCGACCTGGAACCGGTATGGAACGCGTCTCCTGGCTCTGCTTTCCAGTCCATCAAGGCAATCAGCACAGCCATGGTACATCCGGGGAACCTGACCCCGCTGGCAACGAGTGTGCAGTCGGTCTTGCAGAACGCCCAGCTCCGGGAAGTGTGCAGCGTGGCTGGCTGGCTCGCAAGCGAGTACTCCATTGCCGTGGACGTGGACGAGGAAGAGTCGCCGTCCTTCAAGAAGCATCGGGAGTACGCCGCCAGGCTTTTGGCCGACCACCTCTGGACGTTCACGGACAATGCCTTCGATGCGGAGGTCATGAGGTCAATATCGAAAGCTGTGCTACGGGACGATTCCTTGCAGCTCGGCCCAGTCGTGGACGGCGTGGCTTCGTCAAATGCGCACCCCATCGTCAAGAGGGCCATGGAGCTCCTTGCCATGTTTGATGGGGCCATGCCAAAAGAGAGATCCGTGAGTTTTGATACTTTTTTTTTCCCTTTCTTCTCCTCTTAGTTGAAGCTTGGCCCTCCCCGTCTCGTTCCTGGCTGACCTCATTTCCACAGACAAAGAATAGCTCAATCGTCTTCAAGATTGTGCGCGAGACGGTGCAAGTCCTCCAACGGGCCGAAGCAAGGATCAAATACCTCAGACCTGGCGCAGAGGCAGATCTCTTCATGGTCAAAAACCTACTCATACTCAGAAACGTCCTGGTATCCCTCGAGATCGGAGACGTCCGGAGCCAACCGCCCTCCATGCAGCATCTCGGGGTGATATGGGACGCTCTCAGTCCGCAGACCTGGGTCTCCTTCTTCGGCAACATCATCGGAAGCCAGCTCTGGTCTCGCGGTGAGCCCTCCGTCAGCGCCAAGACGCTGTCTCCCGAGAACATGAGCGAGCAGCTGGACGAGATCCTGCGGCAGTCCATTGTTGGCTTTACCGGGAGCTGGGCCGCGGCTTTGAACAACGCGAGAAGCGGGAAGGCTGGGGCCAGGCCTGTCAGTGAGGTGGAAGCTGCATTGGAGAAGCATCTGCGGACGGCGTTTAGCAACCAGCCGGAGATCATTGAGAAGTTCCAGGAGGCCATCCAGCTGAATGCATCCGGGATCGATAAGCCGCCGGATGGATCAATGTCTTTGGCTTGATAGCGGATGGGGATGAAGGGTACGACTCGGCGAGAGTGCTCTACACAAACTTATATATTGCATTGGAAATGAAGAGCAATCACTGCGCACATCGCTGGCGCTTCAACCTCTTCAGCGTTTCTGTGTGAAACTTGGACCCGAGAAGTATGAAGCAAGTTCATCTCACCATATGGCAAGGTGCAAGATGGCCCTGCTGGGAGAATGGGAGCCCCTGAACCTGACCCAACCTATCCATTGCCGCGGTCGCTGGCTTGGACCTCAGAAGACGCTCGCCCGAAGGTCGTCTTCAAGATGCAAAGTTGCGGCAGCATGGAAAATGGAGACACCAATTCGTGGTATCAACTTTCACGCAGGCGTGCCCCTATTCAACGTCAATGCGTGCTAAAAGACTGGTGAGAGTGCGTTTATTAGAAGAGAAGACTAGGTCTACTCTAGGCCTCTCGCTAGCTACCAAAATATAGGGCTACGCCGGCTACGCATAGAAGGCAGATAATACTTTATCCGCTATAGCCACCTAATAAACTCGCCCTCTTTATAAAAGTAGTATTAACCCTAATACCTAGTCCTTGCCCCTATAATATTCTCTCTATATCTTAATTACTACTATTTCTATTTAAGCAAAGTAATTCCTTTCCTTTATATATACTTATTATATCCTTCTATTAGTTCTTATTATTACTATCTACCTAATCCGCTAGGTCCTAGTAATTATATTAAGGTAAGCAAAGCCGCTTATTATACCTTATAAAGGGCTTTAGGTTATCTATATATACTTTTTTTAGTACGCTGCTTCTATTAAGGGGCTCTACTAAATATATTATATTAAAAAACTAGTTTAGAACTATTAAAATATTACTTTATAACTAATTAAACTTTCCTAGAATCTTCTTTTATTTATTAAGCTTTTCCTATACTAGTACACTAATTTATAATATCCTAGTTAGCTAGGGGTTATTATTTATCTAATCTAAAATTTATATAGCTAAGGCGCTCCGCTATTTCTTATAAGCGTTAATTATTCTTAAGTTATTATTTACCTAGCTATTAATTTAAGTAATATCTTTAGTTAAAAGTTTACCTATTTTAATTTCTTTATCTAGTTCTTTACCTATATCTATTATTCCTCTTTTATCTACCTTTAGAATAACCTTATTATATTTAAAGAATAGTAACTAACTAAATATTACTATTACTAGTAATAAGCCTAAGGAGCTTATAAATCTTGAATTAAGTATATTAATAATATAAGGTAGTGCTAAGTCTTATATGTTAAGGTTTAAATAGTTTCTTTTAGTAGCCTATTTAGTTAGTTAATTCTTAATAAGTCTAATATAGCGTTCTGCTAACCTAGTAAATAAAGGGTAAGAAACTAGGCTATAGATTAAATTTGTACTATACTTTTTTATTATAGCTATAAATATAATATTCTTAAAATAGGATCTATTATTATAATAAATTTTATTTAGCTATCTAAAAATTATCCTTAGGTACTTATTCTATATCTTATATACCTTTTCTCCTATCGCCTCTAGGACTGCCCTAGTATATACCTATTAGGTTATATAGTTAACTATAACTAGGATATAACTATTATCTATTAATAACTTAAGGCTAATAAGACTAGTAAAGTCTATAGCTATTATCTCTTATAAATAAAGAATTCTAATTACCCTTAGTTATATCTTAGAGATATGTAAAGCTGTCTGCTAGTAGATAAGATATAATTAATAATAGACTTTAATATTGTTTAATTAAGTAGGCTAATATATAATTCCTTTTAGGGCTGCTATTATTATAAAGGCT
This sequence comes from Escovopsis sp. Ae720, assembly GCA_003055925.1. Taxonomy (NCBI): domain Eukaryota; kingdom Fungi; phylum Ascomycota; class Sordariomycetes; order Hypocreales; family Hypocreaceae; genus Escovopsis; species Escovopsis sp. Ae720. The sequence goes on along the minus strand of NQYQ01000001.1, from coordinate 384,735 downwards.
ATAAAATAGCTATAGGCATTATAAGTATATTATAAGATCCTAGGAATACGCTTTAGCAAGATATATTTAGCTAGTAAGCAGTTTATTTTTATAAAATAGAGATTATCCCTAATAATCCTATACTAAAGGGCTTGCCTTCTAACTAACTTCCACTAGGCCTTAGAAAAGCTACTATAACCCTATAGTAAGTAGTAAAGTAGTTCACTATATTATTATAATTCTAAATGTTAGTGGAGGGTTTGTTTAAGATAGCGCAATATAGGCTTAGTGCTAGGTCTACTCTCTAGTAAAACAATATTAGAAAGGTTATTATAATTATTCTCTAGTAAGATAATATTAAAAAGGTTAGTAAAGCCTAAGATACTAAGACTAATCTAATAGTTAAGGGGTTATAGTTTATCTCTTAATATATCTAATATCCTAAAAAGGCTATCTGCGATTCTTATAACCTTAGAAGTCCTAAGATAGTAAATATATTTAATATTAAATTCCTATAGAATATTAATCTATTTTATAACCTTACTATAAATATTGCCTATATTAGCTATAAAGTCTATAATGCCTTTATAGTTAATATAAACCTTAATAGGGAAGGGTAAGTAAAAGATTAGCTATTAGCACTCCTTTAAGGCATAGATAATTATAAGCATTTCCTTTTTTAATATTAAGTATTAGCGCTCTCTGTTAGATAGGCAAAAAGATATCTATATATTTACCTTAACCTTCCCCTAATTTATATTATTAATAGAGGTTCCTAGAGGTATATTATTAATCTATATAAGGGCTATGCTAATACTAAAATCTAAGGTATTAGTAGTAAGGTAGAATTAGATATTAGAGTAGGCCCTAAAGGTTATATTATTTTAAACTACTATATAAAGTTTAGTTAGAGCCTTACGCTATACTTCTCCCTAAGTAAGATAGTCCTTTAATATAGATATTTTCTAGATAGATTTCTTTCTAGTAAAAGTAGTTTTATTAATTTCCTTAAAGAATATATCCTTTAATATTATAACTAGGTCTACTTTACTAAAGATAAACTTTTAAAGGAAGGGGGTTAAATAGATTAAGGACTAAATATCTTACTAAGTAGACAAAGGGTTCTCTAAAAAGTAGTTTATAATATACTAGAACTTATTATAATGCTTTTAGCCTAGTTAAATGCGGCCCTCTTTAATAAAGAATCCTATTAACTTAATTATATTTATAAAAAGTTTTATCTTTTTTTTAATAAGGCTAATCTTAGCCTATTTAATTTAAGGGAAGTACTATATCCTAAGAAAGTCTAGGTAATCTTAGAAGTTCTTTAAGGCTAAGTTATAGTTATCTATATATAAGAATAAAGATATCTTAAGGTTTTTATAATAACCTAGGGATATTAGGAATTAGTCCCTATCTAGGAAATGTAAATAACTAAATGCTATATCTCTAAGCCTTGCGTAGGTAGATAGTACTCCGCATAAGCCCTAGGCTATATTAACATATTCCTATAAACTATTAGGGCTTATAAAGGCTATCTTATAGCAGTTAGAGGGGTAGATTAGGACTCTCTAAAACCTATTTAAGGTATCTAATTATAAAAAGACTTTTAGTTATTTATACTAAATTAAGTTAAGATTAGCTTTTAAGTTATAGTAGGGGTAGCTATACCTTTTAATAGCTGCATTTATAGGGCGGTAGTTATAGATAATTCGGAATGCTAGTAGGATAGGTCTTAGTTTCCTATTAGGCCCTAACTTTAGTAGGTTAGGCGGCTTTTTATTAATAGTGCATTTTATAGGTATTAGTACCTATAGAATAAATAATATATTCATAATAAAAGGTTTTATCTTAGGTTTTAATAGCTTAGGGACATAAAGCGAATATACTAACCATTTAGACATAGAGCGATAGATTACTCTAGCTTTCTTTATTAAGGGGCTAATAACCTTTTAAAACTCTCTTTCCTTTTATTTATACCTTATCTAGCTAATATTTAGAGCTTTTGCCCTATTAATTAAGGGGATCTAATAAATAACTAAATTAGTTATCTTTAATTTAGCTAAAGTATTAATAAAATAGTTATAATAAGTATATACTAGATAAATTACTAGCTCCCTTTCCTATAGCGTCGCTGCTATTGGACTAATCTTGACTAATAATGAATTAAACTACGCTATAACCTTATCTATTAGATCCTTAGAAAGCTCTTAGGAGAGGTTTAGTTTATAATTAGGTAAAGGTTTTATAATAAATTTAGACCCTATAGATAAATTAGAGACTTTACCTAGTATAAGGAAAGCTAGATTAAGGTTAAAGTTATGATTATAACGCCCGCGAAAAATTTTAAAAATATTAACCTTATTAGGACTATCTCTAGTATTATTATTATTATTATCTTCTGTCTTGTTATTATTATTATTATTATTATAGTCTCCTCTTATCTTATTCCCTTCTTAGCTTTTATCCTTTTCCTAGCTAATAAAATTAATACTCTCTATAGAAAAATCCCTTAACTAGTATTCTTATAATAATTTAGCATTAATACTTTCCCTTATTAGGAGCTGTAAGCAGTAATCCACTTAATCCTAAATAATAAAAGGAAAAGCAGGCAATATAGTCGCAGAAATAGAAATAGAAATAGGAACTAAAATATTAGCAGGCGTAGAAGAAGTAATAGCTAAAGAAGTAACAGCTAAAATAGCAATAGGTATAGAAGAAATAGCAGATGTAAAAGAAATAGGAGAAGCAATAAAAGAAATATCCTTAACATATAACAATGCTAACCCCATAACATTCTCCTCTTAGCCACCATCCGTAATCCGCTCGCGTCGGCCGAGGTGTCCACTCGCGGAAACTAGTTTTGAAATAGCAGACGCAAAAGAAACAGGAGAAGCAATAGAAGAAACATCCTTAACACGCAACAATGCCAACCCTATAATATTCTCCTCTCAGCCACTATCTATAATCCGCTCACGTTAGCTAAGGTATTTACTTATAAAAACTAGTTTTTTATCTTAGGGCCCTTATAGCCCTTAAGCAAATATATAATCTTTACTAACTCGCTAAGGGTCTCTTTAATATTCTTTAGAATCTCCTTATTACCCTTAACTAGTATAATCTCTTTATTATTATTAGAATCTTTAGAAGGCTTAGGGTAAGTGTTAGGAGAAAAAAGGTATAGGGTAGAAAAGATAGGTATAGTATATAAGGTTCTATTAATCCTAGTTACCTTTAGCTTCTTAGCATAGTAATCTTCCTTAGCCTATATCTAATATAGCTAGGTACGCCTAAGCAGTATATCCTAATCCTTATAATAGCCTATAATATAGGCCTTAATAGTAGTAAGGATACTAGCTACTATAACCTAAATATATACATAGCGGTCTACCTTATAGATCTTGTTGTTAGCCATGTAAATAAGCCCTTAGTGCGCTAGGGCTATTATTAGGATATTATTATCCTAGATAAAACGCTTATTAATTAGATTAATAGATAACCCGCTATTAATTATAATTAATAAACAACAGTAGCCCTTAATATAGCCCTTAATAAATCCTAGCGTAGAAAGGATAGATTCCTTAGCTTTAGTAGTATTAAAATAAATAATGCTGTTATTTAGGGATATTTAGGCTAATAAGACTAAATAATTACCTAATAACTTATAGAGGTTATTAGTTATAAAGTTATAAAAAGGGGTAACTATTTAGGAAATATTCTCTTAACCTTTAGCGGATTTTATCTTACGTTAATATTATAAAAGGCAAGATAATTATACCTAAATTGCAGGTAATACCTATAATAGCTATAAGACTGATAAGGTAATAGGAGTATCTTTAAGATACTTGCTTAAATTAAATAGGGAGATAGTATACTTCTTTATAGTGTAAATCTTTTCTAGTTTATAGCGCTGCTTTAGGGGAGTTGTAGGGGTTAACTTAGGCTTAGGGGTTAGCTTAGGGGTTTCTATGTTTAGCAAGTTAATATAAGGCTTTAAGGCTAGCAGTATGTGTAAAAATTAGTCTAATATGATAGTGTCTAGGAACGGAGTTTAGACATAAGGCAGGTTCTATAGCAGGGATTTAATGTTCTTAGGCGATTTTACCTTACTACTAGTTATCCTAGTTAGGATTTATTCGCTAGTAAGCTTATTTAAAACGTTCTTACGGGGCTTACACTTAGTTACCTTCTTAGGCTAGTGTAAACTAGAGGGCAGGTTAAAAGTAACTAGCTTATAACTTTTATACATTGCGCCCTTAACTATAGTAAGGTTAAGGGGATTATTAAATTAGACGGATTTCCCTTTAAGTTAAGTATTATTAGACTAGTATCCTGCCTGCAGAAGGTCGCGTCTAACTAACAACATATTAGCATTATCTATAGACTTTATAAAACTATTCTTATCCTAGATATATATATTTTCTAAGCGCTAGTCTAATAGCAGGGTTAGTTAAAATCTAGAGGGGGGTTAAGCAGGAATAGAATCTATCTAGGTAGCTGCCTTAGCTAATCCTATTAAGGGTCTGCCCTTATTAAGCTTCTACTATTATATATATCTTATCTTAGTTCTATTCTAATTCTAATCCTTTTAATACTAGTTAAATTTAACTGGATTGTAATTCTTAATTAGGCAGTTCTAGCTTATATAGCCTTACTTACTATACTAAAAGCACATTTATAAGTTAGGGTTACGGTTATAACTCTAGCCCTAAGCAGGATCGCAAGAATTAGCTCTAGACGCGCTATCCATACTAGCCCCATTGTCCTAGCTACGGGTTAGGGTCTAGGTTATCTAATAGGCAGGTTATTATTACTATTAGAGGAGTTATTACTATAGGAGGTTAGCCTTCTAAATACTAAGGGCCTAGGCTTAGTTAAAGCAGCGGAACATTTTGGTTAGAAGGTACATATCTATATCCTTAGGCTCTGTATCTTTATTAACTCCTTCCCTATCTTAATAAATAGTCTTAGAGGCGCACTTATAATAGGCCTAGAGAGCCTTAGTAATATTATTAAAGGTTATATTTACTATAAACTTTAAATGCTACTTACCTATACTATAAAGGCAGTCTAATACCCGCTTCTATAGGTAAAGGTCCTTATTATAACTATTAGCTAAAGTAATAATAAACCAGGTTAATAAGATCTAATAAGAGTTAGTAGGTGTTTAGTAGTAAAGTTTTTTTAAATGCTTATAAAAATAGTTAAGGGCCTTCCCTTTCTCCTAAGTAAAGGTATAAACCTAAGATAGTAGGTTACTAGATATAGATAGGTTGATTTTAGTAAACTCCTTATAGAAGGCTGCTTAAATAGACTTTTAGGTTAATTTAGTGTTTTTAAAGAGTTTTATATATTAGGTTTAAGCTCTTCCTTATAGTTCTAAGTAAAAAATCTAATAAAGGATAATAAGCTCCTTAGCTTTTAGAATATAAAGGATAGTAATATTAGCAAAGACTATTTTAATATAATTTTTAAGGTCCTTATTCTCTAATAGCCTAAAAAAGGATATTTAGCTAAAAGGGAGGGTAAATATCCTAGGTAATAAGTAATATATTAAAAATATATTTTAGGGTAGTTAGATTAGCTAAATTAAGATATTTAGGTTTATTATTAGATTATTATTAAAGTTAATAAAATCCTTTAGCTATATCTTAGTAAATAATAAGGTATATCTAAATAGGTTATTTAGGCTATCTAAGGCATTAGGGCTAATCTTTACTATAGGACTAAAGGAGTATAGATACCTTTTTAGGCTTAGTAATAGTATTAATAAAGAAGACTTTTAGTATATTATCTAGTTAGGGTTAGGATTTTTAGATATAGGTTACCTTTTTTATTATTAGTAGAAAATAAATAAAAAGAAGCTAGGGATAGAAGTTAGAATATATATAGGGGTATAGGTTTAGGTAGATCTATATTTACTAATTAGAGTATAGGACTATAGCCCTAATTTAACTATAGCTAAAAGAAGAAATAAAATAAAGGACCGCAGCCCTAATCAACTATAGCTAATAAACTAGTTAACCGCAGCCGAATAATAAGGACCGCAGCCCTGATCGACCGCAGCTGATAAGAGCGAAGGTATAAACCTAAGACAGTAGGTTACTGGATATAGATAGGTTGATTTTAGTAAACTCCTTATAGAAGGCTGCCTAAATAGACTCCTAGATTAATTTAGCGTCTTTAAAGAGTTCTATATATTAGGTTTAAGCTCTTTCTTATAATCCTAAGTAAAAAATCTAATAAAAGATAATAAGCTTCTTAGCTTTTAGGATATAAAGGATAGTAATATTAGTAGAGATTATTTTAATATAATTCTTAAGGTCTCTATCCTTTAATAGCCTAAAAAAGGATATTTAGCTAAAAGAGAGAGTAAATATCTTAGGTAATAAGTAGTATATTAAAAATATATCCTAGGGCAGTTAGACTAGTTAAATTAAGATATTTAGGTTTATTATTAGATTATTGTTAAAGTTAATAAAATCCTTTAGCTATATTTTAGTAAATAATAAGGTATATTTAGATAGGTTATCTAGGTTACTTAAGGCGTTAGGGCTAATCTCTACTATAGAACTAAAGGAGTATAAATACCTTTTTAGGCTTAGTAATAGTATTAATAAAAAAGACTTTTAGTATATTATCTAATTAGGGTTAGGATTTTTAAATATAGGTTACCTCTTTTATTATTAGTAGAAAATAAATAAAAAGAAGCTAAGGATAAAAGTTAGGATATATATAGGGGTATAGGTCTAGGTAGATCTATATCTACTAATTAGAGTATAGGACTATAGCCCTAATTTAATTATAGCTAAAAGAAGAAATAAAATAAAGGACCGCAGCCCTAATTAACTATAGCTAATAAACTAGTTAACTGTAGCCAAATAATAAGGACTGCAGCTCTAATTAACCGCAGCTAATAAACTAGTTAACTGTAGCCGAATAATAAGGACCGCAGCCCTAATTGACCGCAGCTAATAAATAAAAGTTGCGGCTTTAAACGAAACCCGGTATATATAACGCATTATTAGACCGCAGCCCTTAGGAGCTGTAAAAGTTAAATTTAAAGTTAATAAAGAGTTCTAAAAGCTTCTCCTTTTTAAATAATCCTTATCTTAGCTATCTAATAAAAAGATAGCTAATACCCCTATCTTAGCACTATTTAAAAGACTAGTAAGAGTGCGTTTATTAGAAGAGAAGACTAGGTCCACTCTAGGCCTCTTGCTAGCTACTAAAATACAGGGCTGCGCCGGCTGCGCACAGAAGGCGGATAATACTTTATCCGCCGTAGCCACCTAACAGTGCCACCCTCACCAACCGCCTCGCACATGCGATTTCGGGGACGTTAAGGTGGATAAATGCATAAGTATATCCCATTATCGGATGTAAATCGCTATAAAAAAGATATGCATATAACAAAGTCACAAATTCCAATTAGTCATCATTTCGATCACGACATCGCATCGACTGGCCAATCATCGGGCGGCGACTCTCCGACGACGGCGGGTTGGATCGATGGAATGGCCAACAGTTCGCATCCCCATGTCAGCCAAGCCATTGCCCTTCACCTCGGAGGTGAGCTGGCTTGGACCGTTCATCTTGATATTCGAGTGGCCTTCAGCTGCCAGGATCATCGATTGAGGGTGTCTTCGCGTGCCAATTGCCCCCCAGAGCGCTTCAAGACCTTGGAGTGTTAGAGCGTGGGGTCAGAGGTCAGTGAACTCAAGTGATACCCCTCTCAAACATGATACTGACCCAACGTCTCAGGTATTAAGCATACGGCGACTTTGAAGAGAGGAAGTAGTCCGTGAAGGCCGTCATGGCGGAGCTGCAAGAGTTCGAAGAGGCCAAGGGCGGTGCCCTCCAAACCGCCAAGGATCTCTTCTCCGGTGCCGCAGGCGGCATCGCACAGGTCCTCATCGGTAAGTTCGGGGGGAAACATAGACCGGCCCGGTCCCTCTCACTTTCCGGGGCCAAGAATTCAAGGCCCGAGACGTCGCTCACACTTCACACCCGCAGGCCAACCGTTCGACATCGTCAAAGTCCGCTTGCAGACCAGCAACCAGTACTCGAGCGCCCTGCAGGCCGCCACCTCCATCTACAAGCACGAGGGCGCCCTCGCCTTCTACAAGGGCACGCTGACGCCCCTCATCGGTATCGGGGCGTGCGTGTCCGTCCAGTTCGGCGCCTTCCACACCGCGCGCCGCTTCCTCGAGAAGCGCAACGCCTCCTCCTCCTCCTCGGGCCCCGCGCTCTCCTACGGCCAGTACTTCGCCGCCGGCGCGTTCGCGGGCGTCGCCAACGCCCCGCTCTCGGGCCCCATCGAGCACATCCGCATCCGCCTGCAGAGCCAGCCGCACGGCGCGGCCCGGCTGTACGACGGCCCGCTCGACTGCATCCGCAAGATCCGCGCCGCGGGCGGCGGCCTCGTCGCCGGGCTGTACCGCGGCGAGGCCGTGACCGTGTGGCGCGAGGCGTTCGCGTACGGCGCCTGGTTCACGTCCTTCGAGTACCTGATGAACGCGGACGCGGCGCGCAACGGCATCGCGCGCAAGGACGTGCCCAGCTACAAGATCGCCTTCTACGGAGGGCTCGCAGGCGAGGTCCTCTGGCTCGCGAGCTACCCGTTCGACGTGGTCAAGAGCAAGATGCAGACGGACGGGTTCGGCGCCGCGCAGAAGTACGCGAGCATGCGCGCGTGCGTCGCCGCGACGTTCAGGGAGGCCGGGCTGGGCGGGTTCTGGAGGGGCATCGGGCCCACGCTGCTGAGGGCCATGCCTGTGAGCGCCGGCACGTTTGCGGTGGTGGAGATGACCATGAGAGCCATCAACTAGAGAAGCGGGCGGGCGGCCTGATCGTTGAAAGAGTGCGGCTGGAGCGCATCAGAGAGCGTTTCCCCCCCCTTAGATGCCCTGGGACATCAACTGTTTTAGATTGCATGTGTTGGCCGGCTTGCGTGTACATATTGGCATAGATTTGCGCAGTTGTGTTGAAAGAGACTTCTTTCTCCACCGGAATGGGGAAGATGATCAGCATCATGTTTGACGAAACGAAACGAGAAACGATCAAGGCGTGATCTTGGTGTAGCTCGATTCAAGATTCAAAAGCGGTCTACCAACCGATGCTCTCGTTATTCTCGATCCTGCGCTGCAGAATCTGCCGGGCATTCCCTGGCGTCAACGACACCAGCCCCAGCTCCTCCAGCACGCCCCTCGCCTCCTCATTATCCTTGAAGACCCTATCACTGGCCCGCTTGAGCGTCATCCTGTCGTCCTTGTCCCCCGCCTCCCCGCCCTCATCAGCCGCCGACGCGCCCGGCAAGTTCAAGAGGCCGATGGCCTCGTGCAGCGTCCCCATGGCGGCCGACCCCCCGGCCATGTAGTGGTCCACGAGGGAGAAGACGGCGCTCATGTCGTGCGCGAACTGGGCGGCGCCGACGGCCGTGAAGGTCTGCCGCATGACGAGCCCGCCCCAGAGCAGGTCCTGCAGTTTGTCCAGGGCGTCGTGCCAGACGCGACGCAGGGACGCGGCGGAGAGCGCTTTGGAGAGGAAGTCGAGGTTCGTGCGCATGGTGCGGAGGGGCTCGTCCAGCTCCGACGTGATGGAGAAGGACGCGGGGTCATCTTTCCACGCGCGGGATCAGCACGATGCATGTTTCGTTGCGGAGGCTGCTTGGCGCCATGTGCGGCCTTGGAGACCTGAACTCACCTGGGTACGCGTCGCCGACGGTTGTCCATTGGACGTTCTGCATGTAGGCGCGGAGGGCCTTGGAGTGCGAGTCGACCAGGGCGCCGACGAGGAGGTCCTCGGCGGTTTTGCGGCGGGCGGTGTACGCGGAGACGGTCTCGTCGAAGATGGCGCCACCTTCGTCGCCTTGCGTCACGGCGACGGAGGTTCTGCCCTTGATGTCTCCGCGGCCTTCGGACTCGACGTCCGCGACGGCGTGCTTGTTCCCCATCGAGTCTCGCTTGTGCAATTGGTCCCACAGCAGGACGAAGACCTGTCGGTGGGGTCAGAGTGATGGAATTCCCAGGGCTTGGCTGGCGCGGACTGAGATGCTGCCGACTCACCTCCTCGTCGCTCCACTCCATGAGGGTGGTGGCGACGTGGTCACAGCTCCCGATGACCTTGCACAGCGTCTCGAGGGCGCCCGTGCCCTCCAATGCGGCTTGCTGCTCCTTTGTCACGCCGTGCAGCGTCCTCCCGAGCGTGGACGTGAGTGACTGGTAGGCCTCCAGGGAGCCCCTGAGGCGATCGTAGTACCCGTCGAGGATGTCCAGCTGGATGCCCGTCAGGAAGCGGAGCTTGTGCCTGACCCTGCGCAACCGCTCGTACTTGGCCGTGACGGCGCGCAGCAGGTCGGTGACTTGCACCGCGGCGTACGTCGGCTTCATCTTGCCGGCGACGGAGTAGTTGTAGTCGATCTTGCGCCCGTCCTGGGATGCCGTGATCGTCTCGAACCGCTCGAGGGCGAGCTGCCGCTCGGCCTGGAACCACGTCTGGAAATGCTCCTCCAAGACGTCTGCGGCAAGCCCGGGCCATCCGTTGTCGGGATCCCCGCCGTCGTAGTTGAAGCGACTCCGGAGGGTCTCGTCCAGGCCTATGAGCTGCGACATGAGGCCGCTGAGATAGAGGGGATTCTGATCCGTCTCGGCGATCGCGGCGCGGATCTTCTCTCGCAGGACGGGCAGCATGGCGGTGATCAGCGCGCACACGGGGTCGACGTAGACCATCTTGGTGGCGACAGGTGTATCGTGGAACTTGGAGGCCAGGAGGTGGCTCAGGTTATCGCGGAAGAAGTCCTCCCATTTCTCCAGCGTCGTGAGGAACCACGGAAAGCAGTGGGAGCCGACGGACTGGGGGCTGCTGGTGAGCTTGTCGCTGAGGAAGTGGAACCGGAACTCGGCGATGAACATGCCCGCCATGACCTCGACCGGCAAGAGCGCGACGGCGTCGCCGTCGTCGCCGGCGCGCAGGATCTCGGGCATCTGCAGGTCGACGAGCTTGTCGACGCAGGCGATCCAGTCGTCGTCCATTGGGGACTGCGGGTCGACCTTGGGCCAGTGCCTCTTGTCGAGCACGGCCTCGAGCTCGGCGGACATGATGCCCTTCATCTCGGCCCAGAGCGCGGCGGTCGTGCCTCTCACGAAGTCGAGCAGGTGCAGCGACTCGCTCTCCGGGACGGCCTCGAGCCTGGCGACGACCCCCTTGAGCTGCGCGTACGGCCGCAGCGCGTCCCGCGGGCTCCGGGGGAGATGCGACCTGGCCTCGGCGCGCAGGCGCTCGACGTCCCGCAGCACGACGAGGTAGTTCTGGGCGAGGGCGACGCTCTGCAGCTGGCGCATGGGCTGCTGGAGGCGGGCGATGGCGGCGCTGGGCGCGTCCGAGTCGGCGGCGGCCTGGACCCGCTCGTCGATGCTGTCCTGGAGCTGGCGGAACTCGGCGATGCGGTCGTTGATGAAGGCCTGGCGGTCGCCGGCGGCGCGGCGGGCGTCGTCGAGCTCCCGCGCGGCGTCGTCGAGCTGGGCCTGCAGCTGGTTGCGCTGGAGCTCGACGCTGGCGAGGAGGTGGTCGAGGGTGTCGAGGTCTGCGACGGACTGCAGCCTGTCGTCGAGGTAGTCCTCGACGCGCTCGTCCAGCGTCTTGCCCGGGAGTGCCATCATGGTGTGAGCCGGCTGCCGACCCTGATGGGAAGATGGATGGGCTGGAATGCAGCTGGCCTTTGTGAGAAGTGCCGAGTCGAAGTTGGTGTCAGCAAGATGTTTCGAGGTTGCTCTCGGAAGCGACTGGAAGTTGGTGACGTGGGGTCTCCCTGGGTAGGTCCAGGGTTAGGGTTGCATGATGACCAGGGTTAGGGTCTTCATATGTACATCAATACACATGGTACGAGGGTTAGGGTCATATAGATGAAAACTCCATCCTATTGATGCCTCCTTTTACTCGTACACATCCTGGATGCCGGCTTTGCAAGCAGGCATTGATATTTGTGGTGACTGAGCCAGGCACTCGAGTTCGAATTGAATGGAGCTTGTTTGCATCTGAATCACGATGATCATAGATTCAATAACATTGTTTGCAATCACGCATCATGGCTGTCGGCTCGTCTTACGACACAAGGGGTTGCAATTTTTTCAACGAGGAACCACATCAGTCTTCTGTGAGTGCTCCATGATGGAGTATGTTTGATTTGCGATTGATGAAGTATTTAGGGGTTGTTGCCACTTTCCGGGACATCGCTTTCCTGGCCGTAGAAGTCCTCGCCCAAGGTCTTGCCGTTGACGACGACGGGCTTGATGTCCTGCAGGATGAAGCAGGCTCTGGCCCACTCCGTCTCGGAAGGGTTCCTCCACCCGTGCCCGGTGCCCCGCTGGACACACACATCACCGGGCTTCATGATGGTCTTCTCACCAGAGGGGAGGACGGCCTCGAGCGATCCGGAGATGATGATGCCGTAGTCGATGCTCTTGGTGCAGTGCATGAGCGCGGGGGTCCCCGGGGCGAAGTCGACCATGCGGAAGAGGGTGCCGTTTGGGTTGACGAGGCCCACGGCGCGGGTGGCCATCTTCTCGCGGTGCTTCTTGATGTCCTCGTCGTCGTTGAGGTTGGCTCCGAAGTCGGTGGTGTAGAGGATGGACATGCCGAAGGCGTTGTCGTGAAAGCCCATCCATTGGGCCTTGTCCGAGGACACGAAGTACTCCTTGCCTTCCTCATTGTGGCCGGTGACGTGGACCGTGATGTTGTCCAGTCCGGAGACTGTCTGGTCTTTGGGAGCTGCGGCCATTTTTGACGACTGCTGCAGAGAGGGGTTTGATTTGATTAGCACGACTACTCGGCACGGGTGCATGCCCCTTGGGGCTGAGAATCGAGGTTGAGTTGGACACGTTCTCCATCTGGAGATACTCACTGACTGGGTGTGGACCAAAGTAGGTATGTACGAGTACACGGAGTAGGTAGAGGAACTGATCGAACACGGGGAAGCTCGGGTCGAGACTCTGCTCACAGAGGAATGGGCACTATGAGGAGTTTTATATGCCTCGAACTTGTTGAGCAAGAACGTCCCTCCGTGCTGACAAGGCGATGGGAAGCTCTGTCATAGATTCTCCTCCACAATGTGGGCAGATCAACAGATCCATCCACTAGTATGAGACGGAGGCGCGCCATCGAGCACAATCCTGCAGCGGTTTGCGTGGCTTGAATGATGATGGCTTGCCGGAGCTTTCTCTGTTAGGAGGCCGGAATACCAGTACGTGCTCCGTACTGGTACTCGTACATCAAATGCCTCTCGTGGAGCAACTGCACTGCCGCAGTAAGACCTAAGAAGCTCGCTTACTGAACGGTCAGTTTCGAGGAATGCTCTTTTGGCCAGGGGATACCAACAAGTTGCAAGTTGGAGTAGACGCAGTATTACTCCGTACTCGTACCACCTCGTGAAGCTCGGCGATCAAGGCACAACAAGGAGGACTCGAAGGTCATCTATGCATGCGCCATGGCGGCACGGCGCTCCTTTGGGGGGGGGGGGGGGGGTGC